>ML660247.1:5644876-5817099 GCA_007570785.1 Antilocapra americana
CGGAAACCGCTGGCGAGACTCGCGCTGCGCACTCGTGTTCTCGGGGGCACGGGGCCGGTGGCCGCCGGCCGCCCTGGAGTTGTCGGGAGCGTGCCCTGCGGCTGTTGCCGCAGGACGGGCCTCGCGGGGCCCACGGCCTGCCGAGCTCGCCCGGGCCGGGCTCCTAAAAGTGCACGGTGAAAGTGTACATGCGATTGCAGGCGAGAAGGAACGCGGACGGACGGGGTGCGTGCTCACTGCGCGAAGTCCCGCGGCCCCGCGACCGCGCCCCGTCCCTCGGGCACTCGGGCCACGTACCGATGGACCTCGGCCGGAATGCCGGCCCCATCCGTCCGTCCCCCGGCGCCGCCTCGGGCGCGCGCGCACACACTCTTCCTTTCCCGGCAGCCAGAGGACGCAGATTCTAATTTAAACCCCGGCGCTCTCATTTCTTCCCGTTTCGCGTGGGAATTTAAGGTTTTCTTCGATTCGCTTTCTGTTCGTCTTCATTAAAACGCAGTAAAGCAAGGGAGTTTATTAATGGAGATCCAGTGTATAGAGTCAATTTGGTGAGAGAGGGAAAGATTCGAAAGGTTAAACCTCATCTTAAAAAGCGGAAACGGACTGTTGTTATTAAATAAACTTTGAAAACGGACATCGAACTTTTGATGAATTATTTCAGACGAGTTCTGGGGACCAGACATGCGGTAGGTAACTGTGTGTCTGGTCTTCAATTGCCGTGATTTCCTTGCATCAGCTCCAGAAAATCAGAATATTCATGAACTTTCAGGTCTGACTCAGACCTTCAAGAGCCCTGAAATTTTCCTGTTAGGATGAGAGGCAGAGCTGTCGGTGGTCTTGGCAGCTGAATGGAACCAGAAAGAGATAAGCAGGGGACAGAGGGTTGATGTACGCTGGTTTGGCCCCATGATCCCGCTTTTGATTTGTAAAATGTAAAGTTTTAAAAGTCATGTTGAATATGTGATTCTTTTTAGAATTCACTGGGTCTATATCGGAAGTGGTTTTGTTTCTGTGAGTTTGTTTAAACAAACGACTGAGGTTTTTGTGTTGCGCTCTGTCTGCCCAGGCAGCATTGCTACACTTTTTTAAATTCATGAAATACCGACCAATGAGCCTATTCTTTAGCCCTCCTCTCCTTTTGTGATGAGAGGACAAGGAGGCAGACACCGATGGCGCCTCTCACAATGGAGGTTTGTTTATTTTTTTAATTTAATGGAGGGATTGTAGATGGTTTAAAATTTCCTTGTGCCTGGACAGAGAGAGAAGAGAGGAGAAAACGAATGGAATAATTAGTCTATTCTAAACAACTTCAGCAGTAGATAGTGCATAGGCATTAACTTCAGACAACAACAGAAGCCTCGTTCTGGACCTCATCCTCTGATGTTTTACACAAATTTGATTTGTTAATTATAATCTTTCTTAAAGGCGGAAATGCATTGAAGTCGTTTTTAAGAACTTTAATTAACTTACATAATAAAGGTGGCAATTTGTAATTTCCTGTTGAAATATATGAGAACCCCTGCCCCCACCCTAGCCGCAGTTCCTGAAACCCCAAGGCTCCCTTGCCCACTTGAAGAGTTCCTACTCAGCTGCTCTGTCTTACAAGCCATGGTCCTCACAGCGGAAGTATGCTTGGACTCCTGATGTGTATCTCTCACGACATGAGTGTTTACCTTGAAGCTATTTGTGTGTACATCTCATCTTCAGAGCCCACCTACAGAGGCCTTGTGCATTTCTGTCAGCCCTCAACAGCACCTGGCGTGTCTTCCAGACACGCGCAGTCAGGTGTTAGAAAGTGTTAGTGCTCAGTCGTGTCCAACTCTTTGCGACCCCATGGACTATAGCCCACCAGGCTTGTCTGTCCATGGGGTTCTCCAGGCAAGCATACTGGAGTGGGTTGCCATTCCCGTCTCCAGGCAAATCTTCCTGAGCCAGGGATTGAACCAGGGTCTCCTGCGTTGCTGGCAGATTCTTAACCACTAGACCACCAGGGAAATCCCAACCACCAGGTAGTAAATGAACAAATATTTAATCCGTAAGAACTAACAGAAGAGATGCTCTGTGTATCTTTTTTAAAAAAGCTGTTGTTAATAAACACTTTGTTTGGGGTAGTACCAATTCCGTGCCCTACCAATTTGTGTGAATTATGAAATGAAAAGTAGAAATAACTGAGAAAAACATATAAATTTAGATTAAGCACAGCAATCAGCTTGTCAGGTTTTTTAGCTAGCCACATTCATTTCTTTTTGGTCCTTTGGGGTGGCCCACAATGGCTCCAACAAACCTGTAAGGCACACAGCTGAGGCTCTGGTGGTCTGAGTACGGAGCTGCTGGCACTGAGTATTTTTCTGCTTATCCCACTGACTTCCTGTTGAGTCACAGCCTCTTTGGTCCTCTGTGGCCTCATCAGTGAAGTAATGCTGCTTCCTTTCAGTGAGTTACCTGAGTGGGTTGTGCAGGGCGCACTGTGGATACAGGTGGAAGATCGCCTGGGTTGGAATTTCTATCTCTTTGTGACTCATGAACAGGCAGTGTCTGCCACACTCTGAGCACGCGGAGTGGTGAGTGCCCCGTAAACGCAGGCGCCTTGCTGTAATGATAACATTCATGTCTTCCCCTTACCACCTAGTACCTTCAGCTTTTACTTTCATCAAGCTTTTGAGAGAAAGAGAGAATTGTTTTCATCACAGAGTTTTAGTCTGCCCAGAAGCATGTATGACCTAAAAAACCTTGGTGTTGGGTTAGATGGTTTCTTTGGTTATTCTAGGGGAAAACCAGCCGAGAGATAAACCAGCGGACTGTGGGTTTATTTCATTTTATTCCTCATTATCTGAAGAGGCTCCTCTGATTTTTGTCATGTTTCTTCCTTTTTAGGTAGATGCAAGGAGAGTAGTTTTTCATATTATTCTTGTCTTTATTGTTATTTGTTTAATAACAACTCACTATCAAAACATAGAAAAGTACTTATCCTGTGGGAATCTCTTTTCTGTTACTTACCTGCTTTCAATTTATACTTTGTCTAATGCCCGAGAGAATTAGAATTTGAGGCTGATTTCAATTAAAAAAAAAAAAAACCTGAGGGACAGAAGACCTGAAGGGCCAAGTCATCAAGCTATTCCATACCACACCAGAAGGACTGTACTAGAATCTTCCTGGAATCTAGTCCCTCTGGGATTCTTGGAACTCAGAGCAAGAGAGGAAATACAATCAAATCTGTATGTATCTACATATATACCCTGCCCCATATACATATTTTACATATAATTCAAGAGCGTTGGCTTCCCTGATGCTTCAGTGGTAAGGAATCCGCCTGCTGACGCAGGAGGACTGATCCAATCCCTGGTCTGGGAAGATCCCCCATGCCGCAGAGCAACTCAGCCCATAAGCCACAGGTCTTGAGCCCGTCCTCTAGAGCCTGTAAACCACAGATGCTGAGCCCACACGCGAGTGCTTCTGGCGCCTAGAGGCCATGCTCCCCAACAAGAGAAGCCACCACAGTGACAGGACCGCACACCGCGGTGAAGAGTAGCCCCCACTCTCCTGCAGCTGGAGAGACGCCCTCGCGGCATGAAAGACCCAGCACAGCCAAAAACAAATAAATCAATAAAATTATTTTGAAAAAGTCCAGGGGTTTTGCTTTTGCAAAGTTTGTGTAAGTAGTAGTCCAGGATTAAATTAGCACCTGACCTCTACCTCTGGAAGGAGCTGTGAGACAAATATAATTAAGGAATGGTATCCCTGCCCTCAAGGAGCTTACAGTTGAGTAGGAAACATGTGAGTATGTCATGAGCCATTGAACTAGTATACCCTTAGCATGTGCTGTGGGCCAGATTCTAGGCATGGCCCTGGAAACACAGTGATGCAGAAAAGTAAAACTGAGGAGACTACTCAATGTTATGTGATAAACTGTATGAGAAAAGAATCCGGAAAAGAATGGATGTATGTTATATATAACTGAATCACTTTGCTGTGCATCTGATACCAACACAACATTTTAAATCAACTATATTCCGGTATAAAATAAAAATTAAAAAAAGGATTCCCACCCTGGTGCAATATACACTAGTGGAAAAAAGAGGAAGTGGCATTGTACAAAATAAAGTCCATTTTTGGAACTGCTGTAAAATACACGGAAGATAAAACCACCCTAACCATTTTTAAGTTTACAGTTCCGTGGCGTGGAGTCCGTGCACACAGCTGTGCACGCGTACCCACTCCCCTTTGCAGAACCCTTCTCATCTTGCACAACTGAAACTCCATACCCATAACAGTAAGTCCCCATCCCCCTTCCCTGTAAGCCCCTAACCAAAAAAAAGTCTTTGATTGTAAATGTGGCCAGTGCTTTGTAGGAGGTGAGCAGGGCGCTGTGACATAAAGTGATGGGGCAGCAGGAATGGTCCCCACTCAGGAGAGGTTTTTTTGGGGGTGAAGACAGCCAGGCCCAGTGCTACAGAGGAGGGAGGCAGGTTGAGGGTGGGAAGAAGCAGAAGGCAGGAGAAGGAACAGTCTGTCTGAAGGCCCAGAGGCTCCAAAGGGTCTGCTTTTTTCTAAAAGGAAAAAGGAGGCAGTGTATGTGGAGCAGAGGCCAGGAGGGCGGAAGTTTTCAGTTTAACGTGTCTTTGTGCTTCAGTGTTTCTCTGTCACGATTCTGTAAAGTCGCCCCCGACCTGGCACTAAACTAAAATGAGCCGTGTGTGGCTTTTCAGTAGCCTGGACCCCAGACTCCCAGCTACATCCCAGAACTCCGGGCAGCGCCTGTGCCAGGAAATCACAGAGCTCCTTACTGCAGGGACCAGCGAGTTCATCTTCCCTGCTGCAGGCCTGGAGCTCGGAGCTGTCCTCCTCCCGCCTGCCCTTCCCAGCGTGTGGCCTGGACGGGGGATGAGGATGCAGGAATATCCCCCAGCACTGGAGCCCGGGATTGTCTCTGTGAAGCTGGAGCCGTGGGTTTTAGATAGGGAGGTGCAGGTGGCGTGAGAACTGGACGGTCTGACAGGGCTCCGGCCAGCTGGCTGCCCTTCCCACCTCCACGAGGACGAGCCAGCCGGGCTGCCTGTGCGCAAAGCCAGTGTTTTGGTTTTTTTTTTTTTTTTCAAACAGCCTGCACATGTTCTCAGCTGCAACGCAGAAGTCTAGCCTGAAGATCCTGGAAGAGATTCCTTTGACCTGGAAAATGGCAGCGGCAGATATTTTTACGCAGCTCTCAAGCAAGCCTCCAAGTGGTTCTTATAGAACCTATAAATTTGAGGAACCTCAAAATGGACAGTAGGAACTAGCTGCAGAGCCCTTCAATAGTTGTACTGAGCACTGCCTGTTGGAGCGTTGATGCTGCCTGTCTCAAAGGGTTCCCCTCCTCCTCTCCCTCGTCATCTTAGCCCAGAAATTAGCATGGTAGATGGTGCCTCATCTTTCTTTACTGCTTACATGGAGTTTTTTCCTTCCCATGGAGGAGCTTGTATATTTCTTTGCTACTCTCAAGAGTCTTCATCTAACCTGAAAAAAAATTATACTAAGTTATTTTGGAGCAGTTGATGACTCTTTTTGAAGAGTCTTTTGAAACATAGAAAATTTCTTTTTCTTGTCTGACGCTTTCAGAGGTTACTGCTTAGTAAAAGTTGAAGTTTAACATCCATGCTTGTGAAAACCTTCTTGGTAGACTTAAGAAACTTTAATCTGTCTAGGAAAGTGAAAGTGAAAGTCACTCTGTTGTGTCCAACTCTGTACGACCCCATGGACTATACAGTCCATGGCATTCTCCAGGCTAGATTACTGGAGTGGGTAGTCTTTCCCTTCTCCAGGGGATCTTCCCAATCCAGGGGTTAAACCCAGGTCTCCTGCATTGCAGGTGGATTCTTTACCACCTGAGCCACCAGGGAAGCCCAAGAACATTGGAGTGGGTAGCCTATCCCTTTTCCAGGAAATCTTCTCAACCCAGGAATCGAACCGAGGTCTCCTGCATTGCAAGTGGATTCTTTACCAACTGAGCTATCAGAGAATCTGTCCTTGGCTCTCAGCAAACCCACTCAACCCTACCCACCCCTCGTCGATTTGCATCTTTAAAGATCTGCATCTTTAAAATAATAACAGAAACTGCATTGGACCCCAAATGATGTAGTCTTGGGTAAGTTAGTGTCTACCTTGTACTAGATGAAGATTGTTTTGGAGCAAATGGATTTCAGCACAGCACTAAAAAAATGGAATCGGATGCTAAAGCTAATCCAAAATGTATATTTTGATTTGTTTGGACAGAGATGAAATTTGAAATATTTTAGAATCCTCTCTCTTTGTTTTCTTTCATTTTTTTTTTTTTAGCCCCATTAACTCTCCCTCTGAAACAAAATCTTGTGTGATCCCCACTGTCTGAAACTGACCAGAGACAAGGCTCTAGGTCTCTCTCTCTGCCCTTCCGGGTGCATCATGGCCTATAAGCCACCTCCAGAGGATTAGACAGAGACACTTGGGTCACAGTGTGAGTCCAGTTATCTTGCCTACCCATGCACCGGTCAGCCGAGTGGGCGGATAGTTGGCAGAGCCGGGATAGACCCCTCGGACCTTAAAATCCAGTCTAGGAACCAGGTTGTCCTAGCTAATATTTACAGAGGACCCATGACATGCTGGGGAAAATGCTCAGTACAGTTGCATGGTTTTACCACATTTAATCTTGCACCCAAATCACAAGGTGGTACTATTTGTCTTCAATATATACTGAGGAAACTGAGTCCCTTTGTCCTGCCACAGTCAATAAGTGGCAAAGCTGGGATATAAACTCACTTCTGTGTAACCCCAGGGCCCATGTTCTTCTCTAGTCTGAACGCTTTCTGCTCATTTTTGCCGTCTCCAAAACAGAGGGTGAACGTCTCACAGTTTTAAACACGGACTCTCCCTAAAACCAGTTTATTTAAAAAGTAGATAGACATGACTTAGACCCTTAAACATGTGGCCAGCCTGGCATGTAAACGGGCACAGGCGGTTTCTAAGTTTTTGCTTTAAATTTTGCCAGCATAGCTTCTTGGCTGGTAGTCCTGTTTGCGTTGTAATATATTTTTGACACGAGTTATGTGGAGAGAAATGCTGCCACATGCCTTTGTGTTGCTCCACCCTGAGGGCAAACCAAGGGTGTCCTGGGGTCACATCAGGGGATGTCTGCCCAGAGCCTGAAATTGCTGAGCGGGAGGGACTGGGGTAAATGACAGTGTTCCGGGGCTGGTGGGCTTGCTGCGTAGTCTCTCACAAACACGTCATGACATGTTAATATATGAGCTGAGACACGTTGAAGTTTCCCACTTTTCCCTGTTCTGCGCCTTCATTTTCACTGATGCTTCTTTCAAGTATCAAAATATCTCCGGTAAGCATAGGACCAAGGTAAAGATTTATCTTTGTTGTTGCTCAGTCGCTAAGTTGTTTCCCACTCTTTGCAACGCAATGGACTGTAGCCCGCCAGGCTCCCTCTGTCCGTGGGAATTCCCAGGCAAGGATACTGGAGCGGGTTGCAGTTTCTTTCTCCGGGAGATCTTCCCAACCCAGGGATGGAACCTGCATCTCCTGCATTGGCAGATGGGTTCTTTACCAAAGAACCACCAGGGAAGCCCAAAGACTTATCTTAGGCAGATTTGTATTCTTGATGTCCATCATTGTCCAGTGTGAAGATACAGGAAAGAAGCCCTGGATAAAGGAAATAGGACCACTGGCTGCTTTCAGTGTACGCTAATTTGCAGATTGTTTGTATTAATCAAAAAAGCAAGACGTGCCCCTTACGAAGGGGCAAAGCCATGTAGCCGCTGCTCCTCTGCTCCCATAAGTGAGACCTGACAGCCAGCCAGGATTTGAGAGTATTGGATTGGGATAATGTTATTTTAAAAAAAAAAAAAAAAAACCTGGCTAATTTAATATGAAGTGTTTATATTTCATTTTTCTGGCAGTGGGTTTTCCATGTAGGTGGTAGAAGATTTCCTGTTAAGTTTTGCAAGTTCCAGGGGAGGAGGGTCGCACGGGTGCCCTCTGTGGTCACAGAGATGGGAAGGGGATTGCTCAGCCCACTGTCATCACCATGGCGGGGCGGGTACAGGCTATTACCAAAGGTGTCCTTTCAACCCCTGGACTGTTGCAGGTTCACAGGTATGTCAATGAAAATTAATAGGAATGGCCTTTTTAGGGATTCCAAATATTGAGTCTTGAGGAAGGATCGTCTTTCCCCCCGAATGTGCGCTCCGGTTGGAATTGCTGTCGAGAGCACCCCGTGGGTGAAACGGATATTTCGAGCATGACTGAGCTTATTAAGAGCCCGAGGCGCTTCCTCTACCGGGGGTTTAGAAATTTCAAAGGATAGGGGTTGAGGAGGGAGGAATTAGGAGCAGTGATGTTGAGCTGGCAGGAGAGTGGAAGCCAACAGGTTCAGTGTTTATTTTCTGTGCTCCTGCAGAGCCCCAGTGTGGGCTGAGGGTGGGGATTTAGGAAGATAAGGTCTTACCATCTATGGAGCAAGAGAAAGTGGATTTGGGGGACAGCTTAGATGCTTTTATTTGAGTGGGAGTGGGGAGTGGGCAGGGGGGTGGAGAGGGTGGTGAAAATACATTTAACAGGTTTTGCTTAGAGGAAGAGAGGTGTATTTGTGCAGTGGGAGATGTGTGTCATTTGGAGGGAAATACCTGAATAGGCAGTTTCAGAATTGGAAAATGGGGAACAAAGCCATTTCAAAATTTCTGGTAGTATCAAAGCAGATTTGTGGATGGGTTATGGTGAGGGTCCTGTGCTTTTAAGGTTTGAGATCCTTCTCTTTCCTGGGGAGTGTGTGTGTGTTGGGTTGGGGGGTGGGAACATCACAGCACAAGGTGACTGGAGCCCTGGGCCCCAGGTCCTGGCATCAGCTCTCTGGGCTGAAGACAAGTGAAGCCAGAGACACTGATCTGAACTCCGAATTCTAGAGTTGCTTTCAGCTCCAGCAGACGAGGAAGACTCCTTCCTCTGAGTGTTCGCCTCATTTCAAAGATGCTCCCAGCTCAGTGGGGAAGCAAAGCAAAGTCATGCAGCCTAGACTGGAGTGGGGTGTGAGCCCTAGGTGAGGGGTCCTCCTGGGTGAACAGGAACCGAGAGGTCTTTGCCTTTCCCCAAGCCCTCCACTCAAGAAGCACAGCATAGAGCCTGGCTGAGGCGAGGAACAAATGCTGACTTCAGTGTTTACCCTGTGTTTCGGGTCACTTTGATTGTTTGCAGAACACGTTCTTTGTCACTTGCCAGTACTTGTTCTCTCTGTGAGTAAAACACAAACGTCCTGAGGGATGTCCTCCTGGGCCGGTCTGCAGCCAGGGTGGTGGCTTCTGCGCCTCCGGGAGCCCTCTGCTGGAGGTGAGGATGCCCCTGAACGCAGGTTGTTTTCACAGGAAATTCGAGGAAATTGCTACAGAGCTTAATCCTCTGAAGGAAAAAACAGATAGCTCTTGAATATTTTCAGATCTTTGTTTTCAGTTTATTCAAGTCCAGGATTTTGGATAAGATTTTGGAAGAAAAGATTTATGCTTAAAGAGTCTACCTTTTTTTTTTTTTTAAGTGACTCGGCCAGTTTGAGGTTTTGTAGTTTTAGGGAAAGGGTTAAGAAGTTTACTTGGGGAAGGAGAATTCCTGTGTTCCGAAAGTTGCTCCCTGCTGACCCCTTCCTTTGCAGGCATACTTTGCACACTCCTGCCGTGTGCCAAGCGTGTGCGTCACGGGCACACTCATTGGAGCCTGCGTGCAATTGGACCCTTTTATGTTTATGGACTTTATGTGCAGATCACTTTAGTCTTCGAGCCAAGGGCAGAATGAAGGAATGATCCTCGGATGTGATTTCCAAGTTTTGGGCCTCATTTATGTTCTGCATTGCCCTGCTTGTGTTTTTGTTTGTTTGTAAGATAAAGTTAGCCTGAATGTTAAGTTGTTTCATCTTTCAAAGCAGATTCCTCTGAACCCTGGAAATCAGACTGTAGGATACCACAGATAATGTTCAGGAGGCCGTTGAAAGATGAAGATGTGGGATGCAGGAAAGGTTGCTCAGACAGTCAAACAGGAGGGGGAGACAGAGCCACCTCTTTCCCCGCAGAAGCCAGGCTTGCTGTGAATTGTCTCTTGACGGTCAGGTTGCTAATCATGATAGCGGGGCAAATGCGTGGCAGTGTCTAAGGGAAATCCCTGGAATTTCCACCCAGTATTTCAGAGCTCACAGTAAGCGCTATCATATTTTGCTTCAGATTTCAGCTTTATGAGAGCTCTAAGTGATATTGGGTGGGCCTGCAGCAAAAGAATTCACTTTATAATCTGGATAATACTCTGGGAGAAAACAGACGCCGAAAATCGGAAATGATTCGAGGAAAAAATGATACTAGATATTTAATGGCTCAGAGAGCAAATAAAAATTCACTCTCAGATGTTTTATTAATTAATAGGAAGAGGCAGAAGATATCTGTGAGCCCACCTCAGTTGAGTATTTACAGCTGAAATACTGTCAACTAGCAGTGTGTTCAGGAGATGTCGGTACTGGCACTTAAGTTGAACCAAGTATTACCTGTTATTTACGAAGGAGAGCAAAAACCAAAAATCTCAACTCTTAGGGTTTTAAAAACGGGGAGGAGTCTTATTAAACTTAAGAATCCTTCAGTCACCCTTTCTAAGTATTGAATTTGGGTTTTTTTGGTTGAAATGGAGGAAATGACAGTTTCTAACACAGTTGATTATCAGTATGAAATCGTAGCACTTTGCATACATTCTGGCCAGGTTCATAATATTTTTATTAAGTATGCTGTCCCACCACCCACAAAAAATAAAAACAAAATATAAATATGAGCCAACAGAATTCTGTGAGAACAGCAAGCTTTGTTTAATAGTAATCTTTGCAAGGACATGCTGACATTTTACACTTGTGTGCTTTTTCAAGTCACTTTTGAATCATGAGATAGATTAAATGTAAATTCTACAAGTTTGGGAGTGTTGGTATTTTCTTGTGCAGTTCTCCGAAAGTGATTCTCATAAACTTCGTGTGGTAATTCCATTAACCAGAATATACGACTATCTGGGACACCCGTTTCCCCCTTCTCTTCCTGTGACCGAGTCTACTGTACTTTGAAAGTCTGGTGGATCTTTTGTGGTTTCTCCACAGTAGTAAAAATAATTTAACTCCAGGAAATGGAGCCAGCAATCCGATTAGATAACGGAAAAGAATAATGTGGCGTTCTAGCATAACATATTCTCCAAAATACATGTTTACAAGTCCAAAAGTGTGCCATCAGGAAGTAACAAGATCAAAGGGAAAACGACCAGAGAGGCTCGAGGGTAATAAATCACTGGAAGGTTGTGATCTGCAGTGGTTGCTATTCATGCTCCTTGGGTAGATTTAATTACAGAAAGGGGGGAGGGGTGGGCAGGCATTTTTCTCTCTCCTCGCCTAAAAAATTTCGCAAGGCACAATGCTATGTTTAAAAAGCATAGACGACTTTAAGGGCTTAAACAAATTTAAATATGTGCTCAGAACTTAAGCTCCCAAGAAGAAAATGGACCAAAGATGTTGAGAGACAGTCATTCAAGAGGTGCTACAATGGGGTGGGATGGGGGTGAGGGTGGAATCCAGGTAATCCAAGGGACCCAACCTTACTAGCAGCCAGAGAACTGAGAGAGGATGCCTTTTTCCCCTTCTGACATCAGGAAAGAAAGGCAAAAAAAATGTAATTAGGGATCATTTTCCCCTCTTTTTAAGAAGACGTGCCCCACCTTGAGGCTGTAGCGAAGAATGGTACTATGGTCCCCAGAAGTGGTTTTTGTTTCTTTTGTTTTTCCCAAAAGAGGTTTCCAAGGGGGCTTTGCAAAACTGTGAGGTCCTCGGCCAGCTGTGTGTGCTCCCAGGGAGGCAGCTTTGGAGGGACTCGTTCAGCACCTGTCGAGAGGCCGCAACCCAGCTCATCCACGTGTGCAGGTTTGCGTGTCCCAGTCTCGACCCACAGACTGTAAAAACCCACCTCCACGGCGACCGCACTCACTCTGTTATCGCTGTCTCCTGGTGAGCGGTTCCGTTGTTGACATACTTTATCCAAAACACTGCTGGTTTCTAAATAGTACTTTCCCTGCGAGTGGCTGCCTTCAGTTGATTCATTTAAATTATGGTGACACAAATATTTACGCATATGGAAAAGGGCTTTTCCATGTTTCGTTGAAGCATCGCACCTTTTGGACTAGCAGTTTCTACCTAAATAAACAGGCCGAAGGGAGGTGTGCAGCTGCAGTTGTGCAGCCTGGAGCTGCTCATGGGCACGTGTGGTAGGCAGAGTGTCGGTAGCAGCGACACTGGCCACCGCCAGGAAGACGTGTAATTGCCCAGAAGTGGGCCCTAACACCCGTTTTAAGAGAAGCAGCCAAAACCGCAAAGCTGGAGGCCTCTCCCTCCGAGCTTGGTCTCCACTTGGACGAAACAGCCCCCAATTTGTCCCTGCGGGACACAGGCCTGCCTTGTTTGGAAATCAGCAAAGTTTAGGAGCCCACAATACCTCACATAACTCTGTGTACAGTAACAGGGAGTGGAAATAGGGCTGTGAGCACGCACAAGCAGACGAGTTATAAATATAGACTACTCGCTCAATTCCTCTTCAGTTAGTCATGAGGGGACAGTGTGAGTTTTATAAACTTATAAGGAATATACAAACAGTTCCAAATTTAAAATAACTTGGAGTAATTTTTAAGTGTGTGAAAAGAATATTTTTTTTTTTTCACCCTGTCCATTTACCCATCTGTGACAGCCGTTACCTCATGTGCTCATGCCTGGTGGTCACAGAACTGGGGAAGAGTCTCAGGAGAACTCCTCCTCAGGTGGGGCTGTTTCTCCTCCTTTTTGGAGACAGACTCAAGGAGAGCTGGAGGAAGGGTGAGGGGTGTGAGAGACGCTGTGCTCCCGTGTGGAGAAGCCGGCAGAGACCCCAGAGCGGGGGCAGGTTTGTGCTCCCGCGTCTCTTTCTGTGGTTTTTCCTCCTAGTAAAACTTGTTCGTATTTGTAAAAATTTTTATACAGGCTTTGAGTTTAGCAGAAGGAATCTTTGGAAGATTTTAGAGTACCTTAGGATAGTTTGATTTTCTAAGGAGTATATTCTGTTTTATAAACACAAAAGCAGTGGAAGTCAGGTCCGCCCTCCCCTCTTAGCACCTGACTAGATTCCTTTCCTTCTCCCTCCCACCGCTCTCTGGAGGCCTTTCTGTGCGGCAGCATCAACTCCATCTGCCAGGCCCTCCTCCAGAGGTGAGGATCACGAGGACACCTCGTTTCCGTCAGGCAGAGCCGGCAGGAGGGTCTCAGACTTGGGGACCCTTCCTCCGCAGACTGTGTGGCTTCTCCTCTCACCTCCTAGTATCAGAGGACGACAGAATGTAGTCCGTGTGACAGGTTCAAGTCTTTCTCCTTTTAGAATAGACCCAGACCGTGAATGGACCCTGGAGTCCCAGTCGTTGATGGAAGCCTCGGCTCCCCACCGGCACGCCTGTGTTCTGTCACTGCCCAGGGACAGAAGGGCTTGTGGGGCCAGCGTCGTCACCTGCCAAAGCTTAGGAACGGAAACGCAGGGTGAGGGACTGACGCACCACAGCACAGACGACCCAAGTGGGAGAGCCAGACCCCGAGGGTCACGTGGCGAGCTGGCCCCAGCCGCGTGGGCCCCAGGGACCGCTTTGGGGGAAGACCCTTTCTCCATGGATATTGGGCTGGGGGCAGGGGTGTGGGTCGCAGGGTGATTCAAGCACATTACATTAATTGTGCCCTTTATTTCTCCAACTCAGATCATCAGGCATTAGATCCCAGAGGCTGGGGACCCCTTGGTGTAGTATATGATTCTATTGGTATGAAGTGTTCAGAAGAGGCAGATCTGTAGAAACGGAAAGTTGATCAGTGATCGCCTGGGGCTTAGTGGGGCAGAGGGGCAGGGGAGGGGAAAACAGCTTCCTCTATGGGGTGATGTTTGTATGTTTGGTGAATATGGTAAAAGCCATCAATTTATATACTTTAAATGGGTGAAACTGTGTATGAGTTCTATTTCAGTCAAGCTGTTATGAAAATTGTGAGGGAAGGAAAAAAAAAAAAATCACAGCACCCACAGCAACCAAAACCAGCAGTTTAGCCAGAGGAAGATTCCTGGACTGCCTTCTGCTCCTCACTTAGTTTTTGGTGTGAACTGGAGTTCTGCACTGTGTCTGCATTGATGGCTGTTCTTTCTTTACTCTTCCTAATCAGCTCTTGACATTTTTATTTAATAATGGTGCCCTGAATAACCTCCCTCCTGGTTTCTTGGTTGCCTTTTTTCTTTTTCTTCTGTTGTCTGCCCAGCACTGCATATTAGATCCTGGAGACTTCAGGGATCCAATAGTTCTTTCTATGGATGATCATTTCTTTTGCTCACTAATGAAATCCTCACAGATGCCTTTAGTAGCTAGTATGAAACATATCCTCAAACATCGTAGCTTACCCGTGTACCTTGTGTACTGGTCACTAGGGATCTACTTGGAACTTGGCTATCTCTGTGATCTTAGACTATACATGTTTCTGTGCCCAACCAAGGGGAAGGCAAAGACTTGTTTTTTCTTTTTACTGACCAAGGTTGGAGCCTTGCTGAGACATAGGCATTGGTGAAGAGCGTGAACTCTGGTTATCTAATCTCATGAGTAAGACTTGTTTGGGTGAATAGGGCTCTGTGGGTCACTGAGTCTCCCCAGGTCTGGCTGTTCTGGCTCCTGACAGCAGAGTCACTTATATGTGTAGTCGCCTTTGCCCCACAGAACGTGCCCTCACTGCCTTCCACAACAGGAGCCGCTGCTTCAGTACTGCACCTAAGCACTGAGGGCTGCTGATAAACTCGTCAGGGCTCAGCCTCTAAGAGAGAGAAGAATGTCTCTAAGAGTTCAATTTGCTGTAACCCAATAAATAGAGAATCACTGCAGATGGCGACTGCAGCCATGAAACTAAAAGACGCTTGCTCCTTGGAAAAAAAGTTATGACTAACCTAGACAGCCAATTAAAAAGCAGAGACATTACTTTACCAACAAAGGTCTGTCTAGTTAAACCTATCGTTTTTCCAGTAGTCATGTATGGATGTGAGAGTTGGACTGTAAAGAAAGCTGAGAACCTAAGAATTGGTTCTTTTGAACTGTGGTGTTGGAGAAGACTTTTGAGAGTCCCGTGGACTGCGAGGTGATGCCCAGTCCACCCTAAAGGAAATCAGTCCTGAATATTCATTGGAAGGACTGATGCTGAAGCTGAAACTCCAATACTTTGGCCACCTGATGCGAAGAGCTGACTCATTGGAAAAGACCCTGATGCTGGGAAAGACTGAGGGCAGGAGGAGAAGGGGATGACAGAAGATGAGATAGTTGGATGACATCGCCGACGTGATGGACATGAGTTTGAGTAGGCTTCGGGAGTTGGTGATAGACAGGGAGGGCTGGCATGCTGCAGTCCATGGGGTCACAAAGAGTCAGACATGACTGAGCAACTGAACTGAATAAATAGAGGGCTTCCCAGGTGGCGCTGTTGGTCAAGAACCTACCTGCCAGTGCAGGCAACTCAAGAGACATGGTTCGATCCCTGAACAGGAAGATGCCCTGGAGTGGAGCATGGCAACTGTCTGATCCACAAAGAATCAGACACAACTGAAGTGACTTAACACACACACCAAATAAATAATGAAGGCTTAGTGGGTACATCCTCCTTAATATCACCTGCACGCCTGACCCTTCTCCAGAGCATCACGTTTGGTGTTTTGTCCTTCCTGCAGACTAAGTGGTTCACCTTAGGGAGGAGAAGAGGATGTTGAGACTGGTGATTTATTTTTTCCTGGTGGATGCCAACTGACAGAGAAAAGTGGCAGGAGAAGAGCCCCCTAGCCTTTTGCTTTTGGGCAGCAGAGCCCGGCGAGGACTTCGTGCCAGCATGGAGCAGAGCAGGGGAAGTGCCTGTGACCCAATCAGATAGATCCTGGTTCCAAGCCCAGGTTTCCAGCTTGATAGATATTTACTTGGAAGATTAATAGCCCTGGAAAGTTATAAAATCTCTATGCTTCCATGTGTGCATCTCCCAATGAGCATAATGCTATTGCTCCCTGTGATTGTTAACATTAAGTTTTATAATATATATAAGATTGAGTCCTGTGTTTAGACTCAGAATGCGTTCATGCAGGAGAGACTCCAGCAGCTATTGTGAAAGGAGGTGGTTAGATGGGTGGAATGAGCTAGCTGGGTGTGACTGTGAGAGTTATCTTGAAGGTCACACAGAAAGCCCCCGAGCATGCCGCCTCAGTCATGGAAGACCACCGCTGGGCTCAGTACCCTCATGCTCCACACTGTTCAGACTGCTTCTGCAGCCTTAGGTAGGTTGTGGGCAGGTGTTAAGGAGGAGTGATGTTCATGTGTGTTGAATGAACTGTGGCTTGAGTATGGCCTTCAGGAGGAGGCCAGGATCATAGCCTTGGAATTTTGAGACTGAGCAGCTGTCCAGGGCTATTAATCATCCAAGTGAATAACTATTAAGCTGTAAGCCTGGGTTTGGAACCCAGATCTGTCTGACTGGGTCACAGGCACTCCATGGTGGCACAGAGTTCTCGCCAGGCTCTGCTGCCCAAAGGCAAAGGTGTGCAGGAAACCATCCACCTCCCCGAGTTCTAGACACTTGAATGAGGCCTGGGGGGAAATGCGCCCTGTAGGAAAACGCATCCTGGGTGGGGGTGAGGATGAGCTTGGTCAAGTGGGCGGCCGCCGGGCAGTAGCACTTTCTCTAAGGGAAGGAGCTCCCGAAGCACTGCTATGAGGCTCGCCTAGGTTTCTCAAGAGCAGTGCCTCAGACACACACGGGATGATGACTTCTTAACTTTGTTTCACCTCTGAGAATCGGGGCTTGATGAAAGGGAGAACATGGCTGCGGAAGCCCTGGTTGCGTTTTGAACCGGGGCAGATCTAAGGGCTCCGGGAGCTTCATGCATGAAAGTCTCTGCTCCTGCATGTTCTGAAGCCTCCTCATGGCCCCTCAGAAGGAGTAAAGGCTGGAGAAGACAGGTGATGGGAAGGCAGGGGTGAGGAGGGAGGGTGCATCACTTCCTGCCCCCTCTGCACGCCTTGGCACTGCAGAATGTCCATCTGCCGACCCAAAGATGCTCTGTCCAGGGCCCTTCGTCTTAGGAAGGAAGAGGACTCAAAACGGAGTCTTGAAAACCCTGTTAAAGACCGCGAGGAGGGACTCCTCTGTGCACTCTGGACTTGGGAGAAAACGAGCGCTTTCAGGCTCATGGCGTTAATCAGTTCCAGAGCCACGGTCTCCCTTTGTTAACCAGCCTCTGCAGGCCCCCGAGAGCTCTGTTCTGGGACCTTCCTGCCTGCCCCTGGGTGCCTCCCCCATGCTCTAGTGCTCACGCTAGCCCTGCTGCTTCCAACAGGGAAACTGAAGTTATCTTCAGCTTCTAACCATTACAGTGTCTCTTAGTCTGGCCACTACTATGACAGAATGTTTTCTCCTGCACAGGAGGTGGTTTCTTTTGGCTTTGAGGAGAGAAACGTTAGAGCAGACGCAGCTCTTCTTTCTCAATGTTTTAGACACCAGGGTTACCACCCAATTCCTCTTAATGGCTAGTTTTTCAGGTAGAGAAGCCAGCTGAAATGAACTCTGCCTAGGATTTCTAGGCAGCGGTTCTCTGGAGTTTTCCAGTAGCAGTTTCTCAAGACGGTCAAGACAGAGTCTTCTTATCTTCCTTTTGAGAAAAGTGCTTTACTCATTGTGTGTATGATTTATAAATATATATATACATGCATATATATGCATGTGAGTGGAGCTCAGGTGTATTTTCATTTTATTTCATGAGTCTTAGCATTTTCGCGTAAGTCTGCTTTTCCATGCTAGCTGACGTATTTAGAGAACTCCAGAGGAAAACACCAGGATGAGATGCAGCTTCACCTTGAGCCCGGGAAGCCTTGCTGCTCTTCTCCTCTCTACCCCTTTGATGGTTTCTCTTCTTGGAATGGTGGGTGGGGATGAGTGTGTGCCTGAGGTCAAAAGGCAGGAGGCATGGAAGAGTACCTGGCAGGATGAAAGGCTGTGGAGCCCCTGGCCCGAGGTGGGCTCTCCCTGACCCTCTCTGCAGTCCGTCAGGGCTCCTGGAGATGGGACACCCTTCCGTCCAGCTGGGACATCCCGTCAAGGTGGTTCCCCCACCTTCTTGGCTGAAAAGACCAGCTGCAAACGCGGCAGGGCCTGCGGGCCTCAGAGGCAGCCGTAGGGGCGAGCCTCTGTCCCTGCCGTCGTGCCGCTTGAGCTGACGAGCAAAAAGGAAGCAGTGAGGCCCCACCTCGCCTGTAGGTCCTTGGGGTCACCTTAGAAGAGGATTCCCATAAATACATTATTATCCTTACTTAAGCCTGAGCTTGGTGTTAGGTCTGTCAAGGAGCAGGGAGGAGCAGAAATGTGGGCCCCAGAATTCACGGCTGAATACACGGAAATCCACTTGAATGGGTTCTTAGAAGAGAACGTAGGTATCAGAAAGGCGCAGGGACTCTGGGCGCTGCTGGGCCCCGACGGTGGGGGAAGCCTGCGGCCCCGCCCGGGTGCTGCGGGCTCCCTCTGCGCCCATCCGCTGGCCCCGCCCCAGGGCGCGGCATCCACGCAGTCCCAGGCCGGGCATGTCCGTTGGGATGTGCGCACAGAGCAGCACGTTCTGAACTCTGGGCCCCTGCTGGGAAACAAGCTTTCACCCTGCGAACCTGGCCGCTTCCCCCATCTGTGCTGCTTCGTCTGGGCTATTGTCACGGCTCCCCGTCATGGGGACCGGGGATCCTGAGGGTCCTGCCTCTCTTCCGCCCAGCAGCCAGGGTGATCCAAACGGCGGACCTGCTCCTGTGACTCCCTGTTTAAAACCCTCTTTTCTCTTAAGAATGTTCCAGACTCCTATTCGTGAGTTAAAAGGCCTTCTGGGGGCTCTCTGCCGCCTCTCGCCACCTTTCCTCTTGCCGGGTTCCAAAGCCCACGTCCTGGAGTCACCGAGTCTGGCTCCCTGTCCCTTGCACCCCCGGACTCCCACTCGCCTTTCAGGCTGGGTGCCTGGCAGTCCCTTCCCCTGGAAGCCCTCCTCACCGGCCCTTTGCTTGCCCCTCTCGTGTTCCCACTGCCGTCCTCAGGAGCTGGGCTCTCTTACCTGTGGAGCCTGCAGGACCGGGCCTGGCTGATGTCTTGAACGGTCCAAGGAGGCTTGCCCATCCTCCCAGTGAGCTGGCTCAAAGGTCTCTGGAGGAGAATGCTGACAGCCTTGGGTGGGCTTCTGAAGGGGGGCACTGCTCTGAGTTCAGCAGACCCAAACAGGCTCCCCTCCCTTCTCCTCCCCATGGTGTCTGATGGAATCAGCTCCTCTCCTGGCCAGGCAGGAAGACAAAATCTCTCTGGACCACATGTCTCCCTGATGTACTTGGGAAGTTGAAATGTACTTTCCTGGAGTTAGCAGCCATTCACCTTAGAGCAGAGTGATGCTTGTCTCTTAGGAGAGGCACCCTCTTGTTATGCAGAACTTGGCATGTCCCTTAGGGTACCCAGAAATACCTGAGAGAACCCTACACTAGTCTGTACTTTGATACAGAAACTTGACCTTATTTCAGCGTCCCTGAACTGATCCTGTCCTTTCGAAATTATTTGGGATAAAATGTTTGTGTTTTTTAAACTCGTGTGACTGAGTGGTCCCTTTCCCATTTTTTCTTGTGAAGAGGTTGAGTTGTCCATCTTCTCTTCCAAAATATGCTTTTAAAAACAGTTTCTCTGAAGTAAAGATTGTTCAAGAGTTTACTGGCAAGAAAAGAAAGAAACATTTTTAAAATCCCTAGAAAGAATTTAATAAATACAAGGACTCCAGGGAGGGAAGGAGAGAGTTAAAGTTTGATGTATGTGACTTCTTTCCTGTCCCCCAAAATGAAGAAAATGAGTTTTTAAACGCAGTGCCTCATTTTTATGGGATTGTGGCCCTGAACGAATTCTTTCAGTGCAGATGTGGGCCCTGTTAGCTTTCTCAACAGTTTACATAGGCGTTTGTTTTTATTGTCGGTCATTGTAAAAATTCCAATGACTAGAAAGATCTCACGGGCAAAATCAATTTGCTTCCCCCTCTGTGTATTTGTTAGTTTATAGCACCTTCCATTTCCCTTTTATTTTTAAAAGCAGAAATGCCTTTCATCAGGCTAGGTGTGCTCCTGATTCATGGAAGCCAAGGAAGACGTTCCTTCCTTTCTCCCATAGCTCTGTGATTGGAAATTTGGTAACTGTACTAAATTTTAAGTTTTGGCATTCGTGTGGAACAGCCATCCGTCTGCTGGCTAGACACACTGCCCGGGGCTTTTCAAGAAATCCCTTAATAGTCCTGAACGCTAATAATATTTATATACATTGAGATGAGGCAAAATTTACAGCGGGCTTCTGGGGCTGGCTCCAGGACTCTCTAATCCTGAACTTCCGCGGGTTCTCCTGCCTGCCTCCTGGAGCCCTCGTGGATCATGCTGCAGCCAGGGGAACACTGGCTTCCACCCCTGAGTTTGTTCTCCAGCAAATGGTCCCCTTTCTGTCTCTCTCCCCCCATCATACCCTGTTCTTATTTCGCTCAAAGTATTTGATACGTGTTTTTGCACAGTGGCGTCATGTAATGTGAAAGATCTGTGATCGCAGTTTGTGACCCCTTTAAGAAGACTTGTTCTGTCTAGGAACAGGATTCTACCTAACTTAAACTTTACCGCAATTCCTTCTGAGGCAGCTCCCATTGCTGAAACAAAACCCAGCTTCCCTCCCTCGCCCGTGTGTTGCTGTGGCAGGAACTGACTAACAGTGCGGTTTGATGTAGCGCCCCCTTGGAGGGGCCATGTGCTGCAGTGGACCACCGCCCAGAGATGCCATTTCCAGTGGAGTAGGGCGCGGAGTGCAAAACATTATCCACAGATACTCGGTCGGGTTGTTTGTTTTTTTCTTTCTCATACTGGAAATGCCCAACATTTGCATTTGAGCCTAAGCGTCCACAGGACCTTTTTAAACGCTTTTAGTTTTTAGCACTACATTAATACCTACTTGATACTGATGTCTGCTACTCATCATTTTATTGATATATAAAATTGTAAGCAAGGAAAAAGGGGTTTTACAAGTAGATGTTGTTCCTAGTTAGTCTCTGATGATGAGCATAATATTCTTAGCCAATGTTTGTTCCTCCAGACACAAGCCTGGTGGTGGCTGATGGCCAGTGAGCAGCCCTGGGGCCGTCAGCGCTCTGAACGGGAAGTGTGTGCTCAACATGGCAGGTCTGTGCTACGATGCTGTGAGCATGCTTTCTACAGTTAGTTTCACTTTTAACTCTGTGAACCTCCCAGATCTATTGTGTGACGTGAACTCTGTAGGGACGGTAGAACATTTCTTCTCTGGCTTGATCCTGCTGCTTCTAGCACGGGCCCCTCTGGTCATCATACCCTCTTGTGCTGCTGCTGGGCGACCTCTTTCTACCATGAAAATCAGACCATCGTGTTCTGCCCGAAACCTTCAGTGATGCCCACTGTCCGCCACTGAGCCACAATGCCTTGGACAGGCTTCCGAGGCCTCTCTGAGCTGTCCTCCTCCTCTCTCCCAGCATCACCTGTTACTGGATCCCGGCCATCTTCACGAGCACCCAGTTCTCCCATCGCAGTAACTAAGCTTTTACACATGATTTCATCTGTGTCACCCTTATTTCTCCTCAGCTTGTAGCTTTCAGCTCCCACCTCAACACCTTTGAGAAGCCTTCCTGGGCACCCAGGTGCCCAGGGCAGGCTCTGTACCACCACTGACTCCTGTGCTTACCTGGTATACTATCCACCCATTAAGAACAGGGTCTGGCACACAGCTACAGCTCACACTCAATAAATAGTTGCTAGGTGGATGATTAAATGAAGGATAGGTAGACTTATTTTCCCTTGTTTTTACTTTAAAAGCCTGAATTTAGGATTTGCAAAGTTATTCTTTCTTTAGATCTTGGGCCTTGAAGTTACCTCTGTAATGGATACTTTGAACTTAAATAGTCATTTAATCTGCGATTACGAGATCAAGTGTGATATCTGAGAGTCCAGTGTGTGGCATGTGTGAGCATTTTCTGCAAATACAAGTTGGTGGTATCAGCTTCAAGACGATGCCTTCCATAGACACAGCATTTTAGGAACTCCTACAACAACATGCTTTTTTGGTGTGACTCCTGGTAATGGATTGGGTAGATTAGCTTTTGGAAACAGCCAGAAATCATTGAGAGGCAATTCTAGTAAACAACAATGACAAACCAACAGTCACAGTCATCTTCTTTGCTCATATGCGGCTCTAAAGGCACTTCTCAGTTGGGATTTGTTCCGTTGCATCTAACAAATAGCAGGCACTTAAATAAGACACAAGTTTATATCTTATCCATGTAAAGAAGTCTAGAGGTAAGCGGTCCAGGGTCAGCTTACTGGCTGCACAATCCTGAAGGACCAAGTTCCTTTGAGCCTAGTACGGCTGCTTGAGCTTCAGGCATTATACCTGTATCCTAGCCAGCGGGCATACCTACTTTGTTTGAAGCACTCTTCTGGGAAGTTCCACCCCAAACATTTGCTACTAGCTAGAGTAAACTAAACGTTTACTCACTAGCTAGAACCCAGGTTGCTTTTAGCTACAGGAGCAGCTGAAAGATGTAATAGCTAGCTAGGTGGCAAAATGCCCAACTAAAAATCAAGGTTCTGTTACCAAAATTTATAAGAATGAATAATGGAAAGTCACCTGTTTGTCTCAGTCAAAAGATGATGATCAGAGGAGAAACCAGCAAAAAAATTTTTAAGCCTGACAGTATCATGAGAATTTGTTTCTTCTGAGGTGACAGTATTCATTTGAATGTCCCAAGTTCTGACAGCTGTTTTTAAATGCACCTTTTGGCAATAAAATAGGTACTCCTGCATGCAGCTACCAGATGTGTAGATTAGTACCAGCTTCCCAGAGGACAGTTCAACCCGGGAAGGCTAACTCTGGAAATTGATTCTATTGAAATAATTAAGAATTCTCATGAAGATTGACTGCTCATTGTCCTAATAAAATGTTGGGAATAAATGCAATGTCTAATAGCAGGAAAGTGATTACAACTTATGATGTACTATACTATGGGATGTGATGCAGCTGTTAAATTATTGTCAAATTCACAGTATGTTATGCCAAAAAATGTTTTCAGAATGACTTGATCCTTTTTTATAGATGTTTGCATTTGTATGTGTGTGCACAGTCATAGAAAATGATCTGGTAGGGGGGTCTTCACGAAGGTACTGATAAAGCGCCATTGTGGACAGGCAGACTAGGGTTCAATGTACTTTGTAATCTGATTTCTGATTTTCTTCATCTTTTTTATTATAAAGAAAAAAATAATAGAATCTTCACTAAATAATGCATGTCAGAGTCAATAATCTACATATTTAAATAATTTTGTGTTTTCCAACTCATGGAAAAAGTAAGAAGCAGATAATGCAAACCAGATTTCATGTTTTGTTGACTGATACTTTATTTGCTAGTAAGGCTAACAGAGAGTTACTAAGGCACCTTTGCTAGTAAGGCACACTGCTTTAAGGCCCCTAGAGTGTGATCCTTATGGCATTGTTATAGAAATAAATGCCAGCTCATCTATTTGGGACAAAAATTGTGGCGCTCTTGGCTTTTTTAGACACTCCTTTCACTTATCTTTAACATAGAAGGGCTCGAGGGAGATGGTTTGTAGTGATATCTTATGGTCTTCTGGGCTGGAGACAATGCCCACCCATCTACTCTTCTGTGTGAGAAAAATCATCAGACATGAGGGCTTCTCTGTGATATATTAGGTTGTTTATACATGAATACATTAATATCATTGTTTATCTGGGGTGAGACCTTTGGTATGATACAAGCAGACACAAACTTTCTAAAGCTAATTTGTCAACCCAAATAGTACCATCTTTAGCATATTCTAGTTTAATCATTTTAAAAATAAATGAGCATTTCTGCACACTACTTAAAGATATTTACAGATATCAGAAATATTTAAAGATATTTCAGTAAGGAACCCATGCGATATGCAGATTGAGTAGCGCATTCAGTACCTTCTACAGTAATAATAAACTGTATGGGCCACATAGTGAGTGCTTCCAGGGTATCACCCATGCCACAGGTAACCTTCCTAGATGGGGAAGCTGTTTTGTAGATGAGAAAGGGAATCAAGGTCAGGGATAGTTAAGCACTCCTCCAAACAGAGTCAACTAGGAGAGATTGGATGTTAAACCCTGCTCACCTGACTCAAAATGCAGAGTACTTGCTTCCTGCCCCAATGGAATTCGCAACATCTAACATGGTGGGTCAGAGAAGGCACTGACACCCCACTCCAGTACTCTTGCCCGGAAACTCCCAAGGACGGAGGAGCCTGGTGGGCTACAGTCCATGGGGTCGCTAAGAGTCGACCCGACTAAACGACTTCACTTTCCCTTTTCACGGTCATGCTTTGGAGGAGGAAATGGCAACCCACCCCAGTGCTGTTGCCTGGCGAATCCCAGGGGGGAGGGAGCCTGGTGGGCTGGCGTCTGTGGGGTCGCACGGAGTCGGACACGGCTGACGCGACTCAGCAGCAGCAGCAGCACCATGGATTCAAGCTTGGGGGCCCCGCGGGCGGCTGGTGGCTTGCGGGGTGCCGGGTGGGGGCCCCGGCGCCAGCGGCCTCACGCCCCGCCTGTCCCCACAGTGTGCCCCAGCGCGTGCGGGAAGCGGGCGTGCACCGAGAGCCACGAGTGCTGCCACCCCGAGTGCCTGGGCGGCTGCAGCGCGCCCGACAACGCCACGGCCTGTGTGGCCTGCCGCCACTACTACTACGCCGGCGTCTGCGTGCCCAGCTGCCCGCCCAGCACCTACCGCTTCGAGGGCTGGCGCTGCGTGGACCGCGACTTCTGCGCCAACATCCCCAACGCCGAGAGCAGCGACTCCGAGGGCTTCGTCATCCACGACGGCGAGTGCATGCAGGAGTGCCCGTCGGGCTTCATCCGCAACGGGAGCCAGAGGTCAGTGTGGGCCTGGGGTTGGGGGGGCGTGCCGCGGCTCCATCCGGGCGCGATCCGGGCGGCTAAGGGAGCGGGCACTGCGAGGGCCGGCCTGACTCCGGCTGCTGACGGCTCCAGGCGCAGCGGGCCGGTCTTGCGGCTGGAAGCAGCCCGCCCCGACGGTTGGAAGGAAGTACCTGATTTGCTGGCTCAGGTCCCAGGAGGTTCCCTGACTCCCTGTGCGCGTGCGGGCTCTCCCCCGGAGCGGTGGGTAGGGGAGAATGTAGACAGGTTTTCTCACCTCCAGGGCTACTCAACACTAAACTAGTGGAGGCTTTGGAAGTGTGGGAGGGAAGCGGGAGCAACCTCACCAGCATCCCTGAGCAGGCATAGGCTCTTAGCGCTGGCTTCTGTCCTCCACTCCGGGCAAGCACTGTGCTCCATCACTTGCTACACACGCTCGCGCGCGCGCACACACACATTCCATCACATCGCTACGCACACAGCCTTCACATCCCTCAGTTTTCCCTGTGTCTCATTTTCCTTCCTGGACGTTAAGCTTTGGAAGCAAAGAAGTTCTTTATAGCAAACAGCGTCCCCCTTGTGCATGCCACCTGGGCTTCTGTGAAGCTGCTATTGGGTTTAAGTTTTTGAAAAAGCAATGCCAGCGTTCTTACAAAACAGAGGATTTTAACCCTTTGAGCAAGACCTGGGGTTGCTGGTCCCGCCTGTGCAGCAGAGCAGAAAACTCTCAAGGAGGAGTCCTTCTGACGGAATGGACTAAAAATGCCTGCTTCATGACTACACCAGAGGACCCTTCCATTTCGGGTTCTTAAAAAATAAAGCTATTCTGCAAATATAAAATACCGCTGGAAAAGGAAATCTTCCCTTTGAGTGTAATGTGTAATTTCCCTTCTGTTTGCTGTCTTCTGTTTCTTCAAACCTCATCAAGCAAGTCTTGGTAAAGGGGCATCTGTTTCCGGTATAATATTTGGAGATGTTGCTCCTTGCATAGGCTTAACTTCAAATCAGAGAGATCGCTCACGTTATTTCACAATATTAAATGTAGAACACTCTGCCTGTCATCGTTTCTGTAACAAGTATAATAGTAAAAATTACTCTAAATAATTTAAAATGGTAAATGTGCCAAGGATACTGGTGAACTGTGGAGTATATGTGTTCCACCCAAAATAAGTCTGCCACATTTTGCTCACATTTTATTGTCAGCCCTAGAACTTAAAAAAAGGCGTTGCCAGTCCCTGGGCAGTGCCTGGAACCCAGTTTAGGCTCCACCACAGTTCCTTCCCAGACTCACAGGACGCGGACACGACTTTAGCCACTAAATCGCCACAGCCCCGGTCCCTCCGCGGGCTGGAGGCTGAGATGGGGCAGCTGGCGCATGGCCGGGGATCCTAGCTTCTTTGCCCTGCCGCTGTTTCTTTTGATGCTCCAGGCATTCAGTCATTTGCAGCTGCCAGAGTCGTGGGTGAAGTAGGGGGCGCTGTGCACTGCGACAATTTCTACTATTGCAATTCATTCTTGGAAGAATTAAGCCGTTGCTTTTCTTACTCATGCTTGCAGTCTGTTCAAAGCTACAGATCTACCTTTTCCACTTTAAAACAGAACACCATCAAGAACTAATAACAACCCACCCCACCTCAGCCTTTAAGGACAATTTGACACTTATTTAAGATACTTATTTTTTAATACTGTTTATACCCTCTCTGTACCAGAATGGATTTGAGGAAGCTTAAACTATAAACATACAATCAGAGCACTTCCTTAGAAAAACATTTTTTAAAGTACTCGCTGATTCCTAGACATTTTAAGGAAGGTGTTTGGTTCAGAAATTGCTATTTGAATAAAATATCAGGGGAACGAAACACATTAACCTACAACCCAGAAATTACCCTCCCAAACATCTATTCCAGAGAGATGAAAACTTAAGTTCCCACAAAAACATGCACACAGTCGTCGGTAGCAGCTTTTAACAGCCAAAGCCTGAAAATAGCACAGATGCTCCACAATAGGTAAATGGCCAAGCAAACGGTGATCCATCACACCATGGGATATCAATCAGCAATAAAAAGAAACAAACTGTTCAGACACTCACAACATTGATGGATCTCAAGGACATTATGCTCTGTTAAAAAAAAAAACAAAAACAGCCTCACAAGGTCACACACCAGACAATCGCATTTATAGAGGATTCTCCAAATAACATCATTACAGAGATGGAGAATAGATGCGTGGCTGCCCCGGGTTAGAGACTTGGGGCAGGATGACGGAATGGGCAGCACTCGGGAGATGCTGGTGGGGCTGGGCCAGCCTGTTGCGGCGCTTACTCGGGTGATAGGTGACGCAGACGCACACTCATGCATTGTTCCTATGTCAGTGTCCTGGGCTTGATGTTGCGTTATCTTGATGTAGGGTGGAGCCATTGCAGGGAGCTGGGTGAAGGGTACACAGAACCCCTCTGTACCACCTTTGTAATTTTCTGTGTGTCTGTAATTATTTCACACTAAGTTTTTAAAAAAGGGAGGTGGGGCCTTATATGGTATATAGGTAAATTAGAAGCAATAAAAGACCAACCAGGAATGTTGAGGAAAAACTGCTGCAGACTCTAGAAGTGAAAGTGTTGTAATGTCAGAGAAGGGGGAAAGCCCCATCGCTATGGTCTGCCTGTTTCCTCTGGAAACCTTCTCTCCTGTTTTCCCAATGTGAAATAAGAAAACAGTAGGGAAACTATTTATCTATAAGCTTTTCAACAAAGCCCTTCATCTTTGCCTTAGATATGCAGTAAATTTCATGATGGAGGGCAGTACTTAATGCTCAGAGCTTTAACTTACACTGCTTTCCTGAATGTTTCTCACTTATCTTCATGAAGTTTGAAAGATCATTCAAGAATACTCATGTAAATAGAGTGGCTCTCCAGTTCCCCATCCTATTACACACACATCCCATAATGTTGTATCATTTATTTTGTTTGGAAATTGACCCAGCTTTCTACGGTTCAGAGAGTTGGATTAGTGTTTTGTCCACTATTCCCTAAATAAGGAGAAGTACCAAGGTCACTCGCTAGTTCCTGGCTGTTGGGGGGTTTGTGGCATGTCCAAGATTGCGTGTGAAATAGGAGCTCATTACAAAGCAATGGAAGTTCCTATTTTTATTGTGTATGCAGTGAAAACAACATTTGGATCGATTTACAAGTTTCTGCCAATTGCTGTCAAGAAATTATTTCAGTTTTGCTCTAGCAAGAAAATAATGGATCTGTGCTATAGCACATGCCTTTTGGAACCTCTCCCTGGGCCGCCGGCTGCAGGAGTTAGGTTCCGGTCAGCGGCGGGGACAGTGCTGTCCCTTTGGCGTCCCCGTCCACTCTCCCGGCGGCTCCTCCAGGGTACACCAGCAGGGCCCACGACCCCAGAGAACAGCTCTGTTTTTCTTGGGATCCCCTGGTGTCTCCCTTCTGCAAGGCTGTTTCTCTCACATGGGACCAGCTGGCTCACCAGCCCCAGCCTATGATACACACATGCCTCAAGGGTGTATCATGTGTTTTGTCTGGAGACAGGCAGCATGCTCTTCCTTTGTAGGCAGTTTCTTCCTTTTGATTGCCGTTTGAGTGGCTTACCCTGGGTAGGCTTGGGAATGAGAAACGGTCTGACCACTCCAGTGCTTCTGCCAGTTGCTTTCTGTAATGTGGACTATAAAGACACCTGGACTAAAAGCATATCTTTTAAGAATTTTTGTAATGCAAGCAGACACACTCAGCTTTCAGTGTGTTGGGCTGTTTTATTTTCAACAGCATGTACTGCATCCCTTGCGAAGGCCCTTGTCCCAAAGTATGTGAGGAAGAAAAGAAGACAAAGACCATTGATTCCGTCACTTCTGCTCAGATGCTCCAGGGATGCACCATCTTCAAAGGCAATCTGCTCATCAATATCCGGCGCGGCAGTAAGTATTCCCTCTTCCTGGAAGAGAGGGCCAGGCCTCTTGGTTTTCTTTTGTTGAGCTTTTCCTACTTGTCTGTGATTCACAACTAAACTATGGGCCTAGAAAAACAACATGGTGTGTGAGCCACATGCTCAGTGCCCCTCCTTGGAGCTTCCCTCACAGATTAAGAGAGAGCAAGAGATTGAAAGGCAGTCAGCATTTTAGCCACGGGCACAGCGTTTATTTCTGCACAGGGTCATCCCTCATCTCTCTTAAGTCACATCTTATGCAGGATATGCATGTTTCAACACATCCAAACCCCAGGAGAGACGGATGGATCAGAGGTGTGACTCAGCAGTCTCCAGCCAGAGCCAAGGCCTCAGAGCTTTAAGTCCAGAGTCTTGGTTACTTGGATATGTGGAAGAGACTGAGCAAGGGAAGGGTTTAATGATATCAGTTTAAAGTTTTACTCAGTCCAAAAGTGGCCCATCTCCAAACCCACTTCTGAGAACCAGGAGAGATGCAAGCATATGTGTGTCAGCATGCATTTGAAGCTTCAGCCTCACCACCCTCTGTCGGACTCCCCACTATTTGCAGTAGATGGTGCCCCAGGCAATTGCATGTGTGAAGCATTTCCAGTTGACTTATTTGGTGATATTTTCAGTTCTGATCTGTAATTGGCAAGGGCTTCTAGTAATGCTGCCTTAAATTTTCTACCACTGGAACCACCTGATGATGAAGGTATTGATAGTTTCATAAGCTAGGAGAAATATAAGAAGGTGTTGAGGTTGAAAGGGACTTTTTTAAAAAATTCTTTAAAAAAAAAGAAATTATATGGTTTGAGGGGCTTCCCTGGTGGCTCAGATGGTTAAGAATCCGCCTGCAATGTGGGAGACCTTGGTTCCATCCCTGGATTGGGAAGACTCTCCTGGAGAAGGGCATGGCAACCCACTCCAGTATTCTAGCCTGGAGAACCCCATGGACAGAAGGGCCTGGCGGGCTACAGTCTGTGGGGTCACCCAGAGTAGGACACAGATGAGCAGCTAAGCACAGCACACAGCATTCTGTGCATTTACTTCCCCTTAATATTGATACTATTGGTACAATGAGTGAGTGCTCGTCTTAGGATTTATCGATGCCAGCATCAAGCTTTCTGCTTAGCTTTTTTGAATTTTTGGATAGCCCTTGATTTTCACAACACCTTTTATTCCTCCACAACAGAGATAACTATTTCCACACAGCTAGAATTTTATTACTTTCATGGTATTCTGAAGTTTTATTCTTTTTGCTCTTACTAGATTTCCTAATTTCTCAAACAGATTTCCTCATTCCCTAGAATGTACCCTTTAAGTGCCTAAAAGTGATAGTCATTCAGTCGTGTCCAACTCTTTGCGACCCCGGGGACTGTAGCTCACCAAGCTCTTCAGTCTGTTGAATTCTCCAGGCAAGAATACTGGAGTGGGTTGCCATTCCCTTCTCCAGGAGATCTTCCCAATCCAGGGATCGAACCCAGGTCTCCTGCACTGCAGGCAGATTCTTTACTGTCTGAGCCACCAAGAAAGCCTTAAGTGCCTAACCCTTCTTTTATTTTCATATTTCTGTCCTCAAAATAGGAGAAGGAAATGACAACCCACTCCAATATTCTTGCCTGGGAAACCCCATGGACAGAGGAGCCTGGTGAGCTACAGTCCATGGGGTCACAAAGTCGGATGTGACTGAAAGACAAAATATTTTTTAAAAACTTTAATCCATGAATCAGGAAGTATAGTTTACTATATAGTTTGAGGAGGAAGTGGTTCATCTTTGTTCATGCTCATGAAATGTGCCTTCCAGTTCATGTCCTCCTCAGAATCTTTTCCTCGAAACATTGACTGTAGGCAACCGCTAGTCGTTACAACTTGAATTTGTCCACTTCGCTTGGAAAACTGTCACACTGTACAGAAACTTATGGCCTTACCCTGGAGGACAGTACCCTTATTCTTTGCTGTTTATCAGTGGAAAGCAAATCAGAACCTTTTAGTAACTACGCCTTCACAGGTCATACACAGTACAATTCCGTTGGTTGAACCACACCCAATTCATTATAGTATGCCTTGTAATTTTGGCATAAGTTGAACTAAAGCTTATGCTTTTTATTTACTGTGAGAAAAAGGCTGTAAGAGTAAAGGAAATACACTGTTCATACATCTTGTCATTTTTGCACATGTGTTAGCATTGATGTTCCCAACTCTTTTCCACCTGTGAGAATCATGAATGTGCATTATAGAAAATTTAGAAGCGTAGAAGTGAATTATTGAAAATTACCTGCCAATAACCATTGTTAATATTTTGCTGCATTTCCCAGCAGTCTTAGTAAGATGGAATCTTTAAATATAGATCCCTGTATCTTAGGAACTAGGAATGCAGCAGAAGCAGTTCCTAGTGAGACCAAGAAAACATTGTTTAGTCATGCCCTTCTACTGTGGAGGCAGTGCTGTTGACAGAGCATATTAGAGATGTTCCCTGGATGTGTCCGCCTTAGCTAATTGGCAGTCTGGTGTTTATGATTTTACATTCTGTTCAGCCGCCTGGGAGCTGCAGTCCTCAGCCTTCTAGAAACTGCCCTCCCCCCACCCCGGGGGGGCCCCTCCCAGGCGATGGGAGTTGAAAGCCACGCTTAGGGAAACGCATTTTTGACAAAGGGCAGGGATCCTGGGAGGCCTCGCGTCTCAGGACCTGCACCGAATTGTGTCCACCCGGGTCTGCGGGAAAGCACGTGTGTCCCCCTGGTGACGAGGCGCGCAGTAACCCTCTCCCTGTACCGCAGACAACATCGCTTCGGAACTGGAGAACTTCATGGGGCTCATCGAGGTGGTGACGGGCTACGTGAAGATCCGCCACTCGCACGCCCTGGTCTCCTTGTCCTTCCTGAAGAACCTGCGCCAGATCCTAGGGGAGGAGCAGCTAGAGGGGTAAGAGCTCCAGTTTCCGCAGCTCGCTCCCCACCACCGCGTAAGCAGGCTGCCTTTAAGGTCTTCTCCTTAAGAAGAAGCGGAAGTGGGGGCGCCCTGTGTGGGGGCCGCCTCCCCGCGGGGAGTCTTCTACAGTCAGGATTCTCCATCCTCGCCCCTGGGTCGTGACCCGTCCAGGCTCGGGTGGCTGCCTGTGGCTGGCAAAGCATCAGACAAGATGTGCGGGGACCAAAAGCACCGAAAGGGGGGCTGAAGGGCTTGCCTCTCCACGAAACCATCGTCTGGGCCCCTTGTCACCTTCGGGATGCTGTGGTCCACTACGTAAAAGCCATTACGTCTTTTCAGATGTGTTGGAACGTCAGAGATTTGGAGGCGTGTGAACAGTTCTTTTTGTTACAAAGAAATCTTGATTCGCAGAATTGTTTCCAGTGATCAGCTCATAGGATTGGCGCTACAGTTAGAATGTTTGCCTTCTGCAGAGATGTGCTTTGTGATAAGGGTTTTAGCCTAGCCCGAGGCCATTCGCGGCTTGAGGAATGAAAGTGGGTGCTTCGCAGCTCTGCACACAGAGGCAGTTTCCCTCCGGAATTTACCCCGGGGTGTTCCTTTGCACGTGTGCCTCTTCACAGGTGCCCCTTTAAATACAATTCTTGCCTGGCTCTAAGCTAATGCTTCGAAATAAAAGGAGACACCCATTAATGAGTTAACTCCTTCTAAAGAGAATTTGGGGAAACAATTTAGGAAAGCAAGAGGTGGGAAGGTCCTGAGAAAGGTTGTCTTTGCTGATTTATATGCCCCTATGGATAAAGTTACCACAGAAGGGCTTCCTTACAGCCTTCCTGCTTTTCTCAGACTCTGTCTTGGTCAGTCTTAAATTCTTAAAATTCCATCATCTGATAAAGCCCAAGAAAGGGGGCAGCACTTCATTCCATCGCGGAAAAGCACAGTGTCCTCCCCGCTGGGAACCCTGATTCTTTAGAAAAATGTCTTTCTCCTGGTGAATCTATGGAGGCTGCCGCTGTGCTCAGCCCAAATGCCCCAGGTCACCAACATAGCGAGCCAAGGCTCTGCCAGTTTGAGGTGATGGTTATTGTTGGTTGTAGTAAATTTTAAAATGAATTTTAGCACAGCTATTTTTTCCTTTCCTCCAAGGAGGTTTTTCTGGAAACTCTGGTGATGGTAAGCACCTTTGCTTTAGCATATTGGTACCTGCACATTTTCCTTCTGCTTGAGGATACACTTTTTCTCCCCCAGGTTGAGCAAGTGATAGAGGGGAGAGCTAGCAGGAGAGTTCAATGAATTTTTATTAGGAATTATTACATGACGTGATTACCTATCAGTTGTGTGTTAACTGAAAGTATTATGCACTCAAGGGTAGCTGAAAATTAAAGCGTGATTTTTATTTGCAAAAATCTTTATGACATATTTCTTATTATCTGGATCTTGTGTAAAGCCTGAAGTCCCAGTGAGGTCTGCTTACACATACGTGTCGTCCCTTCGGTGTCTGGACCACTTCCAGGCTCAGCGAGGCTTCAGGCCTCCCCTGCTCTCAGCACATTATTTGTCGGGGGATGGCGGTGGTGAGCCTGCGATCATCAGTAGCCCTGGTAGCTCTGGGGAGGCTGAGCTTCCAGCCTTGGATTTCTTCCTGCCATGGCTGGGAGGCTCTCTCCTTAGCTGGAGCACTTGAGAACCCAGCCTCTCTTCACGAGAGCTGTGTTCCTTTGACTGCCTTCCTCACCCATGACCAAAATGGTCTGGGTCGTAGCCTTGCTCGTGATGTGTACCCCTGCAGCTGGCTTTGGATCAGGTATGACCAGTAACAACTCAATTCTGTATTTCTCCTCCTCAGACTTAGGAAGGAGGTTAGGTCCAGCCCCTTCACCTGCTCCCCTCACTCCTATAAGCAGAATCACACAGATACAGAGAACAATCGAGTGGTTACCAGCAGGGGTGGGGAGTATAGGGATAGGAGATTAGGAGGTACAAGCTATTACGTATAAAATAAGTCATTTTATAATGACTATAAATGGAGTATAACCTTTAAAAATTGTGGGGACTTCCATGATTGCCCAGTGGTTAGGAATACAGGGGATGCAGTTTCGATCCTGGTCATGGAATTAAGATCCCACAAGCCACGTGGTATGGCCAAAAAAAAAAAAAGTGAACTGTGAAAACTATGAATCACTATTTGTACACCTAAAACTATAAAGAATGCAAAGTAAATTTTAAAAAGAGCATGCAAAAGAGTCAGACATCTGATAAAGAAAGATCAGACAGGCTTCTGAGAAGAGGTGGCTTTGGAGATGGGCCTCGGAGGGTTTCCGGCAATGCTCAGCGAGCAGAGGGTGAAGAAAGGTGTTTCAGGACAGGATGGCAGCAGCAGGGACAACGAGCTGGGGCGTCCTGGGACCTTTTTGGCAAAAAATGCTGGATAGGTGGTATGAGGATTACGTAAGCTGTTATGCACCCAGGTGTGGAGGTTACCATTTGAATAAGGCAGTGGGACTTATTCTGGGCGTTTGAGTTACCAGAGCGTTAGTAGAACCTTTCACTTCATGTGCTTTTGCTATAAGCCAAGATGACTTTTACCCCTGGGGTTCCCATACTTTGCTATACATAGGAGTCATCTGGGGGCTTTTAAGGAATCCTGATGCCCAAGCTGCACTCCCTCCCAATTCAGTCAGAGCGTTTGAGGGTGGAATCCAAGCCTCAGTGCTTTTCTAAAGATTGCCAGATAATTTTGATGTGTGGCCAGATTGGAAATCACTGCTTTACCCTTTTATTTCTTCTTCTCATTAGCATGTCCCCGAAACACTTTGATTTTTCACCTAGATATTTTCTTGTCACACTGTTGTCTTAAAGTATGGTTTTTCTTATACCTCTGTGACCAAATAAGTGCTTCCATTTGGTCTAGTGGGAAGAAAGTTTTATATCCTTTTGTTTTGATGCTGAACAGACAAATTTGTAGTACATAAATCCTTTGTATGTGTCACCATTTGCTTTCCAAACTATAACAGAGACCTGTCCCCAAATGTTGCCTGAGTAGCCCAGACTACAAAGTCAAGTCCAGAATATGAAATTCAAGAACATTACCTGGAGTAGACCTCTTAGTCCTCACTCCGAGTGAGCTGATTCTAGAATCTGATGTCCAGCACCATGATGGACACAGGGCAAAATCACATGGGAACAGGCAGCAGGGCTTCTTGTCTCTCGAGAAAGGGGCCAGACAACATAGGCAGTCTAAAGTTAAGCCAGAAGAATTCAGATGGCCAGCGCTTCCTTGAGGACATCATTCTGTGTAAGGTGATGTGTTTCTGGAGTAATGACCTTAGACATTAAGACCAAAGTTCTGCTACTTTGGAAGGAAGGGCATTTTGGAATACACATGTACAAGATTTCTATGAAATGGCTAATTTGGAAGCCCTTGAAAAAGAAAGAAGATATTTCTGTTATCTGAAAAAAATCCCTTAGTTTGAACAACGCTGTTTTGTGATAGCATCAGATAAATGAGTTGGAATTTCAGATTTGTTGGTGCCACCGAGGATACTCGCCCTGAAAAGAATAAGAGTTAGACGGCGGTGGTGGGTTATGAGAACCGGAGTCTTAGATGCAGTCAGGCATCTCTGCTTATGTCTCTACCACTTGGCTCCGCAACCCTTTGTGCTTTATTCTATCTTCCTGCAACTCTAAGATTGGGTTGCAGCATGGCTATACTTGAGCCCTTCTTTGGCACTTCCAAAAAATGTGCCCTCAGACATGTGACTCAGCAGTTCCAGGATCTACCCCAGTGTCTACCCAAGAGAAACGAAAACATGCCCCCACAAGACTCATAGGGGATTGCTCATAGGAGTATTATTCATGATACCACCCCCCCCACCCCACAGCAAATCAGAGCCCCACTGGAAGCAATCCAAATGTCCACCAGCAGATGAGCGGGTAAATAAAAGGTGGCACAGTGGTTACTGCCCAACAATAATGTCACAACATGAGTGAACCTCAGAAACACCAGGTTAAGTGAGAAAAAGCCAGACACTATAGACACCACATTGTACGTTAATGGGTGATTTCTGGAAAAGGCAAAGCTGTGGAGACAGAAAGCCATGAAGGGCTGGGGCTGGAATCAGAGGTTGAGCACCACTGGGAATGAAGAGCTTTGGAAGGGCTGAGAGTGAGGAGGGATGGAGAGGCTCCAACACCGCCTCGTGGGGATGGCTGGACCCCTGTGTGGGTTTACTGAGCTCCCGGAACTGTAGACGCTTACAATGAGTGAATTTTTTTGTAGATAAATTATATCTCAGTAAAGCTATTTTTAAAACACTCCAAGAGGAAACATGTTTAGAGTATCTGTTTGGTTCTAGAGACACGTGAATATAAATTCCTACCCTTGCTGAACCCCCAAGGCTGGTGTAAATATTGAACTTTGGGGGAGATGTGGACCTGGTCGAAAGCAGTCTGTTGCAGACAGATTAGAGGCAGCCCCTGTTCAAAGACCAAGTCCTCCATTCGCTGTGGACGGCAGAGTGCTGGAGATGGCCCCCATGTGCTGGGTTCTGATGCCCCCTAGGGACCGCAGGGAAGAGGCTGTGGTTTTTTTCTCTGAGAAATAAAGGGAATGGTGATTGCTTTTTTCCAGTCTGTCAGTAAAGTTTGGAAAGGGGGAGAGTGTTCCTTCCTGCCCCGCCCTCCCCCCACCAGCCCCATCTGTCCCAGCTAGGGAGAAGCTGAAGAAATGCTTTGTCTAGAGTTGTTGCCTAGTGAGACTGGAGATGACGCTCCAGCCCTAGACCTGGCGTTGTCTTCTAAGTACGAGGAGAATCCCCAGCAGTTTGCCTTCCTCTGCTTCCCGGTCCTTCCTGCCCTTCATCTGAGCAGGCGGGGAGGGGGTGGTGTGGACAACTCAGAGGTAAGACAGCCCTGAGACTGGAGCCATAAATAAAACAGTTAGGTGTACAATATGTGCTCAGCATTTAGAATGTTGATGCAGGTAATATATAGATGTCCTCAAGGAGATAACCTCCCACGGTGATCTACATTTTGGCAGGTGGGACCCACCCCAAGCATAGACACAAACATTTTTTTGCAACCTTGAGAAGAGCTGGGGAAAGGACACTAACACAGATAAAATCCAGGCACCACGGAGTCTGCGTAGGGGACAGAAAAATAAACAGTTTTTAAAAACACATTTTGAATGTAAAGGCAGTCAGCTTAGAAACAATTAGGAAATCACTTTACAGAATAATTGACTTAAACAGCCCGTTCTTTTAGGAAACAATAAAATCTAAGTGTGTTTATGTGTGTGTTGAAGATGTGCAGACAAGTTTCTGCCTTTTCCCACCTCTTAATCCTTACCTGATCTAGGAAGGAAGGTAGGGGCAGCAGGGCCTCCAGCTGGGGTTGGGATTGACGGGCAGCTCATGAATGGCTTGGTTATTATTGTGACGAGGGTTTTATTTTTATTTTCTGTCACTTACTTGGGCTCCATAACGACCGGGTTTTATTGATATTGGTATCCTGGCTCCAGGCCTTCTCAGTGTTGTAAAAAAAAAAAATGTTTATGTTGACTGTAAAAAGATAATCTTGCTTTTCAAAGTGATTAATCACATACACAGAATTTCAGTGTGCCTGCCATTCATTTGTCAAATTCCTGATATATAATTCATGCTCCCTCCCCTGGGGAGAAGATGTTTTGTTCAGAAGGTATTTTTGGTAGGGTTATGTTCTGTGCTAGTGAAATTAGTTTACTAAAATAAAAGCCTCATCCTAGGTTGAGTCAGAAGTTTGACCTGGGTAATTGGCCTTCACTCCCGACTCAGAGATTTCTGCAGCGACAAGATTTTGTCCCTCGCGATTACAACTTGGGCACCTGGGAGCCACCAGACCCACAGGGTTTGTGTTGACACCGCAGAGCGTCCTTCAGAGCTGGGACTAGCCCGAGGGGAGGGGTGACGCGAGGCATCTGTCTCCACCTGCAGACACCCCTCCTCTGGGCAGCAGCACCAGCAGCCTGGCCAGGAGGGGCACCGTGGACCCCATCTTTCAGGCCCTGGGCCACCCGCCTGACACGTGGCCTTTATATTTCACATTCACTTTCCAGCATATTCCTATGTTGGGGAGTAAGCGCTCGCTGAGAGGAAAGGATTTGTTGGCTTGCCTATTTTTGCCATCTGACTTGGTTTCCCTGGATGTATCTGGAGGCCTCAGGTTGATCTGAGAGGAGCCCCTCCTCTTGGCTGCCTGTGGACCCGTGGGCTCACTGTGCCCCTGTGCACTCACTGTGCCCACACTGCCACCCCAGCCCCTGCCGGGTGCAGCCCAGGTCTTGTGAGGGGCTGGGCTTCAGGCCGGAGGCAGGCCCCCCCTAGAGGCAGCAGCTCCTCCTTCTGCAGACCCGAAGAGTGCACAGGTGACTCCATTCTTTCCGCCTGTGGTCCTGTGAGTGAGTGAGTGGATGGAACTGCGGAAGGAGCTGAGGACCTGGAAGGAGCTGAGGACCTGCGTGTGTCCTGGACCCCGTCATGGAATGCCCTGGGGGGATGTGTGGGCGGGACCGGGCTTCTGCAGCCAGTGGAGGCCTGGTCTGGGTGTGACTGAACCTCACCCGTGCCGCCAGGAGGTGCCTAGCGCACCCGCCACAGGGCAGAGGAGCCCTCTGGGCTTCCGTCTGGCTTGTCCTGGCTCTGGGAAGGGGGTCCTTTCTTCTCTGCTGTGTGTGTATTGGATCCCTGAGTGGGTCTTGGAAACCACACACAACGTGGCACCAGTGCCTAGACTCAGGTTTGTAGAGGGTGCTGGAGCGAACCCCAGAAGGGGTAAGGGGCAGGAAGGGGAGGGGTCTGAGGTCTGCAGGGAGCAGACGTGTCAGTGCTGAGGACTGGGGTGCGGCCCTCACCCTGGCCGCCTGGTATACTGATGGGCTGCAGACCCCAGGCTGGAGCTGTTCACTCTCCTGCCGCCCCGAGTAGGGGTTTTTCTAGGGAGACCCAGGCTAGCAGCTGCCGATGCTGGTTGTCCCCCTGCCTCGCCTTCAGAGGCGGCCGTGTCTGCTGCTTCCGTGTCTACCCACCGTGGTGGATGTATGACTTGGTCAGCTTTGGACCCCTGCCCCTCATGGTGCTCCGCATCTGTTAGACCAGTGCCTTTCCAGGTGTGGTCCCAGCACGTACAGCATCAGCGTCCCCTGAGCACTGGTCAAAAATGCAGATCCTCAACCCCCCTAGACCTGCTCAGGGGAAACCCCCATGGTGGGGCCCAGCCCTCTGAAAATCAGCTTTGTACGCCCTGAACTTGTTGGATGCTGAGCTGCTGTTGCCTGGATAGGTGGCCAGGGGGGTTGCCCCTTAGGGGCCATTTCTTCTCCCCTACCTTCTCCAGTGACCAAAACTGACTTTTCAGGATGGGGTGCATCTGGAGGAAGAACTGACCCATCTCCCTGTCCCGTTCTCTCTCCTACCCGCTGAGCTGCACGGAGGGGATGGGATGGGATTTAACCCTGGGGATAATGGCAGGCTTTCTACAGCAAATATGTAAGCTGTTCCGGTTGAGTAGCAGAGCATATCTGTTCTCCCGTGGACTGATTTCAAGTGCATTGTACATATTCTGCTTGAGAGAAATAACCAGAGGTGTTTCTAGAGAATGATGTGAGTAGCAGCCTCTAGTGTGAGAAGCGTGATCGGGGTCATCAAATTAGTGTTTTATCTGTTTGGACATTATCTTTGAATCATATTGTTGCTATTGTTAACAGGGACTCTTCCTTCTTAGATACTGTTAATAATTCCATCTCTGATTGGCAGAGGCGGTGTTTTCTGGAGCCACCTGGCGAAGAGTCCCAGAGCAGGGTGGCTGGAGGCAAAGGATAACAGTGCTGATGCTGGTCTCTCTGCTTCCAGGAACTACTCCTTCTACGTCCTTGACAACCAGAACTTGCAGCAGCTGTGGGACTGGGACCACCGCAACCTGACCATTAAAGCTGGGAAGATGTACTTTGCATTCAATCCCAAATTGTGTGTCTCGGAGATTTACCGCATGGAGGAAGTGACGGGGACTAAAGGGCGCCAGAGCAAAGGGGACATAAACACCAGGAACAACGGGGAGAGGGCCTCCTGTGAGTGCGCCCTCCACACTGCGTGGTGGCTTCTGTTTGCGGCCCCTCCTTGCTTCACGCAGGCCTCTTAAACCAACATGTGGACGTCTTCACAGGCAGTAGTGAGGCAGATTCGTATTTGTAAATTTTCCGTAGCATCTATCTGTGTATAAACATTTATCAATGGGTTCTCACTCAGATTTTAAAGAGGTGTTTACAGCATATACAGAGTTAAGCATCTTTTATGCTCACACACACCGTTTGATTATTTTCCAGGGGAGAGCTGGTCCCTCCAGCCCTGGGAGGGAGTGAGCAAGCCTGGCCCTGAGTCTTCGGGATGGAGGGGAGGTCTGAGGGCAGGGGGGCTCAGCTGCAGCCCCTATGGCCATGGGACCCCAACTGGGATCCTGGTCCCACCACAGCATGAAACATAGAGAGAGACTGCCTCCCTGAATTGATTTCTAAATTTAGAACAGTGTAATTATAATCTTATATTGATTATATGACTTCTGCTTGAAGGTTTTGCCTCTGAGCAGTGAGTTTCTCACCTAACCCTCTATGTAAAACTGCCTTTAGAAACGGTGTGCTTCTATGTGGCTGGATCAGGTTATGAAAGTAAATTGTCTCTCTACCATCGGCTTTTGATAAGAGACAGTATGCAAAAAACATAAGACTAATCCCTGTGATCCAGGGTGATTTGCACACGCACAGGAGAGAATCTTAGAGACCGTCAGCATTGGACTCTGTTTTGTGGGCTCTGGATTCAGCCCGTAGATTCTCGAGTTGCTCAGGAAGGGATTTTAGAGGAGAGAACCCAATGCAGAGCTGGAGGGCCTTCTCCCTGTGCACCCCACCACCACCCTCACCACACTCCTATTTAGACCATCATAGAGTGGATGTCGCAGAGTTCTGTCAGAATGTTTTACTGCTCAGAGTCAGCCAGTCTGACCTGTTGGATCATGGATACAGTAGCCATTTATTTTCTTTTGGGAAAAAAAAATCATATTTCCTGTCTAAATAACATTTTAGCGGAAACTGCAACATTTTTTTCCATCTCAGCCCATCACGTTTTGCCGCACAGACATGTTAGTTTGTAACTGTTGCTGGCCTCTGCTTCACCTCCGGAGGGTGCGGTGGGACTCAGGCAAACCCGGGGCGGGGGCGGGAAGGCCAGTTCCTAGGAGAGTTCGGGTCTCAGCCGGGCGGCTTCATCAGCCCTCCCTGAGTTCTCATCAGTTTGAATCCGGCCGGGGAGCACGAGGGGACCTGGGACAGGACCTCCCACAGAGGATGGGAGCCGTGCCAAGCGAGGTGGGCTGTGTGGGGGCTCAGTCCTTTCCCAGCTACATGTCGGCACTGCCGGAGCCTCCAGGGAGTTTCTGAGGGTGCTGCACAGGAAGGCGCCGGTACCAAGTTCAGACTAAGAAACATCCCCCTCTCGTGGCACCCCTGCCCACTTACTGATGTGACCAGGCAGATCGACAGGGGTGAGACAGGTGTCACCTTGTCTAAGAAGACTCCTCCAGCGTCCGGGTCCGCTCACACTCCCCAGCCCCCTCGGTGGGCCACATCTCAGGCAGGCGCAGAGAGGCAAGCTCCCTTGCTGCAGCCAGCAGCCCTCTTCCAGGTTATTAAGAATCGCCCACGGGTTCACATCCAGGGCCCCACGTGAACGAAAGCAAAGGACCCTTGCAGGCCCTGTAGCGCCGTGTTTGGGTCCTCAGTGGAAACAGCAGTCACTGAGACGTTCCAACAGGGGCTTTGCACGCACCGCCAGCTTCTGGGGAGAGGGCCGTGGCGCGCGGGAGGGGAGGCCGTAGATCGCGGTCCCTCACGGGTGTGCCTCTGCCCCAGGTGAGAGTGACGTCCTGCACTTCACCTCCACCACCACGGGCAAGAACCGCATCATCATCACCTGGCACCGCTACCGGCCCCCCGACTACCGGGACCTCATCAGCTTCACCGTCTACTACAAGGAAGCGTGAGTGTCTGCGCCTGCGGACGCCCTCCTGTGGGCGGGGCGTCGTCCTCCCTCCGCCCCCACTGTCGGGGCAGCCACGCCCACCGGCGGCAGCCACGCCCACCAGTGACAGCTAATGAATGAAAAACTGTTTTCTCAACCCCTTTCCTTCTTCAGTGGGTGCTTAGAGGTGCTTGAGTAAAAAAAGTCCAAAGGGAAAAACTTACTTTGTGAATTAGGTCAGTCCAGACATTAAGAAGCTGGGATGAAGCCTGTTGTTGCCACATCATTGTAGCCTTGGTGCCATCTAACCCATCGTCCAGGGACACCCGCATCAGGGTGCGCAGCCCCCCTCGAGGTGACCCTCAGAGGAGTCCATCGTCTAGTCCCGTCACTCCTCCTGTGGCCCCTCCCCAGATGTGGCCCTCCAAACAAAGGATGGAGAATGGAGAGAGACTGACCTCCATGTCTCGAACGTTTCAGCGTTTCTCCCAGAACCTGCCAGGGGCATTTCTTGTCTTTCAGGGGACACCTGCCTGCCTGGGCAGCCAGCACATCTCTCCTGATGGCAGAGATGTCTTCTCGGTCCACCCCTTCCTTCCGGTGCCTCCTGTATCCAGGTGGTTGCCTGGGCCTCTTAGTCACTCTCTTCACCCACGTCCCATCTTGATGCCATACGGCCATCTCCTGGGTTCTTGGCTTCCCTGGAGCTGGAACCAGAGCCATGGTGGTAGCATCTGGTACCCTTTCCCCTGCCCCAGCTGGGGCCCTGGGATTGCCAGGGCCACGAGAAAATACGGATGCAGGATTCTCAGGCATCCCGTGTCCCTGCACGCGGGAGTCACTCATCCTCCATCACGATGACAGGGAGGGGTGTGTGAGTGTCGGTTTCAGAAACCAGTGGCTGTCCAGCCCTTCCATCTGGGGGGCGTGGGATCCCTGCCCAGCTCTGCATCTGTGCAGAACCACCATCCTCTTTGACAGTCTTACCAGTGCTCTGGCAGGGTCGGCTGGCACTTTCACCTAGGGGTTGATGTTAGTGTCTGAGATAATCTGGAAACTAAATATTTGAATGTGATAAAGATACTTAAGCAATCAGAATTGTTTGTGAGCAAATCAGATTTCGGAAGCTGTATTTGAGAAACTGTTTTCCTGTTGCAAAGGCATTTCCCCCAGAAGTTATTCTTTATCAATAACTGATGTTTGCATTAAGTGACTGCCCTTGCTTTTCTTTATGGTGGAAAAAAAATGCCACAGTGAGAAGAGAGGGAAAGAGTATTTGTATATACTCTTCAGGAACAGTGTTTCCAATCCCAGTAATTACAGAACTTACTCTTCCTGAGGCAGAGGGTTTGATTCTATAGTATGTAGAGAACCAAGTGAAACCTGGAGTCTGGTAGCTTACTTTTATTCTATAAAGATCTAATTGCTGATGTGTTTTACCTAGAATCCCCATTATGGAAAGTGGAAAGGGGACACCCAGGGGGAGGTTTCCTAGAGCTTCAATGTCAGCACCATAAAGCACTGTCTGAGCTTCGTCGACTGTGTTTCAGCCCCTTTAAAAACGTCACAGAGTATGATGGGCAGGATGCCTGCGGCTCCAACAGCTGGAACATGGTGGATGTGGACCTGCCGCCCAACAAGGACGTGGAGCCTGGCATTTTACTGCAGGGGCTGAAGCCCTGGACGCAGTATGCCGTTTACGTCAAGGCCGTGACCCTCACCATGGTGGAGAACGACCACATCCGTGGGGCCAAGAGCGAGATCTTGTACATTCGCACCAACGCATCAGGTACCCACACATGGCCCCCACTGTCCCCGCCTCATCAGCTCACATTCCTTGCTCACGACAAGATGTAGTCAGAGGGATGTCCCTGAGCTGGGCCCACTGTCTCTCCCCATCCTGGGCCAGTGTATCTTTCATTTGTCTTGTCTTATCAATGTGTCAATATAATACCTTAGCAGTATCATATTTTTTTTCCTACTCCCAATACCCCAGCCTCTTCCAGAACATCTTCTCTGGACTTGGTACCCTCTTCCGTCATCATTTTGATTGTCCTGGACCAGTGAGCCCAGGTCCCCCAGGGTGCTGTATTGGTTTCTTTGGGAGGCCCCAGTGGCATACAGTCCCCTAGGCTTCCCTCCTTGTTTCTTTGGATAGTTGGACCTCTGGAACCTGAAGCCCTGCTGGTTGGTGTTCCAGTTTATCTCAGGCTTGCTGGTTTCTCACCTTCATCCGGTAGCGCCTAGGGTTCCAAGAAAACAAACCCAAGTTGAAAAGCATGAGAGGAACCACGTGGTAGACGTTGCAAGTGCTTGCTGATGACAATGTACCTTCTTACCCCCCATCCCCATTTTCTAAACTACTTCATTTTCAACTCCAGAATCTGAAACTAATCAGAGCAAACATTTGTGTCCATTTTCCAAGTGTATAAATACCAGGTTAGAAGTAGGGAAATGCATGTCAGTTTAAAAGGCACTTAAACTTTTGATGATAGCCATTGTTACAATGCGTAGGCTGTTTACAGCACATACAGGCTAGCACCAAGTGAATTTAAATGGCAAAGAGGGAGAGGAGAAAATGTTGGTCAGGAAATCCTTTTGCTCATGTTCTCTTGCCTCCTCCTCCCCTCCCCTGTTCCATCCCATTGCTCTTCTAAGTGGCCACAATCCTGTCACTGATGGTACAGCATTTGTATTAATAAATCTGACACAGGCTTCTGATTCTAGGCCTGGGATGATGTAGCAGAGGCTCAAGGAAATGGAACAAGTTGTTCAGCCTAAAAATTTGGAAGTAATTCATTGTGACTAATTTGGGGAAAATAAAAATCTTTCTTTGCTATGACCAATTCTAAAGAAACTTTTTTCTTTTCCCCAAAGATGGAAAACAAAGCCCTGTACAAATTGAGTCAGTTTGCTCCATTTGGCACCTGTCCTTACAGGTGGTAGTCAGAGAACAGCTTAGTCCTTGGCTTCAGTTTTTTTTTCACTGTCGTTTTTCAATAACAGTGACACCTGTTATTGCAACATCTAGGGGTCAGCTGTGTGTTTCTGAAATACTTATTCTAGGAAGCGCTAAAGTGGCCTAGCCTTTAGTAGTTAAATGTTTTCCCAGAGAAAGCATTAGTCATAACTTTTTCCTCAAGTGTCCTTCCTTACAAGTGATCAGAACCTCATGTATATGTTGTGCCTTAAGTTTTCAAATTTGAAAAGCACTTTGCATAGGAAGCTCAGCTCAGTGCTCTGTTGATAACCTAGGGGTGAGATGGGGATGTGTGAGGGAGCCTCAAGAAGGAGCAGATATATGTATAGAAACAGCTAATTCATGTTGTTGTACAGCAGAAATTAATACAACATTGTAAAGCAGTTATACTACAATTAAATTTTAAAAAAGCAGCTTACATGACCACATTGCTTAAGTGGCATGTAGCAAAAGTGTTTTTCGCACTTTGGTAAACCTACCAAAATCAATGTTTTTTTGTGAACCTAATGAAAACAAGATTTCAGTGGTCTCCGGATTCCTTTGTCCTTTATACACAGTTCAGCTCTGGGTTTGGGGTTAGGGGCAGTGGTAAGTACAGTTTGACCAGATTCTTATGCATTGCCTGTAAATCGGTATTCTTTTGATGGTAACAAGAGTCCATCAAATCAGGGCTTTATGTGTGTTCCAGATATTTTTAGACTTCTCATAGTCATAGCTCCATACTTCCACTGATTCATGGTTATGCAGTTGTCAGATTTACAGACCCTTTTTCATTGCCCTTTCCTCCAGGGCCTCCTGTGCCCCGCCCCCCACCCTCCATCACCCTTTTTACATCTCGGCTTTTTTCCTTTTTTATCAGAGATTCAAAATTTCAAACAAAATAGAAGTCAGTCAGGTTTTTTTTTTCTAATTTTTTAAAAATTTATTTTAAGGGAAGGATAATTGCTTTACAATATTGTTGGTTTCTGCTACCTATCCGCATGAATCCGCCGTAGGTATACCTACGTCCCCTCCGACTTGAACCTACCCCCCACACACACGGCAGTCGGTTTTACCGTTCGCTGACACTGCCCGAGTTAACCGTTTTGGAGGAGGGCAGCGCTGATATGTGAGGACAGTCCACCACTTGCGTTAACTGTAGATCCCAAGCCGGCCATCCCAACCCGGCTGCGCCCAGCGCCCTTCGCCACCGACTGCTCAGTCGTGTTTGTCACCGCGGAGATGGCCCGAGGACAGACGCTATAAAGGGGAAGTGGTGCAGTTCGGAAACGAGGCTGGGTTCGCGGCCCGTGTCTGTGCCCACCGCCCTCTCCTGTCCAGGGCACACCCTGGCGGGCTTGCGCTGAGGGTCTGGGCCCGGGTCTCGGCTCCCTGCTGCTTTCTGAAGCGCCCTTTGCCCCCCTCCCAGTTCCCTCCATCCCCCTGGACGTCCTCTCGGCCTCCAACTCCTCTTCTCAGCTGATCGTGAAGTGGAACCCGCCCTCCCTGCCCAACGGCAACCTGAGCTACTACATCGTGCGCTGGCAGCGTCAGCCCCAGGACAGCTACCTGTACCGGCATAACTACTGCTCCAAAGGTGAGGGGTGGCCGGGCGCCCGGCGCGGCTCTGGGGGCGGTCCGAGCCGGGGCCGGGGGCTCGCCCTGCCTGGGCAGCCGTGCGACTCGGCTCTCACGGCCCTCTGTTCCGCGCAGACAAAATCCCCATCAGGAAGTACGCCGACGGCACCATCGACGTCGAGGAGGTGACGGAGAACCCCAAAACCGAGGTGTGTGGCGGGGAGAAAGGGCCGTGCTGCGCGTGCCCCAAAACCGAAGCCGAGAAGCAGGCGGAGAAGGAGGAGGCGGAGTACCGCAAGGTCTTCGAGAACTTCCTGCACAACGCCATCTTCGTGCCCAGGTACCAACCTCTTGGCGCCCGGGCACCGCCCTCTTGGCACCCGGGCACAGTGTCCTCCGCAGGGCTGCCGCCCCCACCGCAGCCCACGGTGCGCAGGTTGACAGCGGGGAAGTGAGGCCCCAGGGGCCATCACGGAGAGCCGACAGGGCCGGCGACCAGGGCGGGCGACCGGCTGGGCGGGTGGGCACTCTGCCCTGAGGGACGGGCCAGGAGCTCGCAGCCTGCGCTGTGGGGTCCGTCAGGGTGACGGGCGACGGGTGACAGCCACCCAGCCCCCTGTGGGCGGCCTGTGGGCGCAGGGAGCAGCCAGCACCGGCCACGAGCAGAGAGGAGCCGGAGTTTGGGCCCTTCCTGCGCTTCCCTCCTGGACTCCCAGCCTGGCCAAGGAGGGATGAAGTGAGAAAGAGAAACTCAGAGTCAGCTTTAAAAGGGGCTCCACCTGAAAGCATAACCAAGCACCGCAGTCCCTTGAAAACCAGTTTGTGAGACCATGCCAGAGACAGTCTTTCCAAGCCAAACAGCTTGACCCAAGAGCATCTGGGCATCTGTCTTCTCTGTTGCTCCAGCCTCCACTTCTGCCAAATGGGGACACACTGGAGGAAAATAAAGGTTTAGAGCAGAATTATTCAAGTTGCCAAAAGCTGGGAACAACCCATGTGTCCACAGCACATGAAGGGGTGAGCCAATGTGGTCTTTCCCTGCAATGGAATATTATTCAACTATGTAGAGGAATGAAATTCTGAACAACACAAATGAGCCTGGGAACTACTATGTTGAGTGAAAGCAGCCAGATGCAGAACGTGATATTACATCATTCCACGTGTGCGAAATATCCAGAACAGGCAAATTCATGACAACAGAAAGTAGATTAGAGATTACCAAGGGCTAGGGAGAGGGAAAATGGGGAGTTACTCCTTGCTGTGTGTAGAACTTCTGTTTGAGGTGATGAAAGATTTTGGTGATGGTTACACAGCATTATGAATGTCATCAAGGACACTGAATTTTACACCTAAAAGTGGTTAAAATTACAAAGCTTTGTTAGATTTTAAAAAAATATTTTTTTAAATTTTATTGTTTTACCACAACAAAAAATAGTTTAAAATAAACAAAGGGACATCTAACAGGGCAGCCTTGTAGTGTCTAGGGAAGGAGATGGAAATGGAGTGGTGGTTGATGGTGCCTTTTTCTTCCTGAAAAATTGTAGTACAGGGTTCAGAAACAATCTTGTGCCTGAAATCTGGGCAGAGGAGCAGGATCCAGGCCAGCATTGTACCTGCAAGCCCATTTCCCCACCCCTGTTGTGTCCCTGCTGCCAGCCTGGGCATCCCTCTTCTCCTAACTCCCCACCTGCAAGGACACCAGTGGCCCCCGGCTTCTGTTTATTCTGCATTTGCTTTGCCCTCAAAGGCTGTCTTAGGTTATAGCAACAGAGGATTTTGAAAGAGACTTCTGTTTTCTGTCAGGTGACCTTCTTGATATTTGTATAGTAGTCAAAGATAGACATTTTACTTTAGAAGTCTTTAAAACAGGAAATCAGGACCTTTTAGAAGTGGAGGCACTAGTTTTTTTCATTTTTCCAGGATAAACTCTGGGTCATTTCACAGCTTTCTTCCCCCTCTCTTCTCTCCTGCTATTGAAACCATAGCACCTCCCACCCTGCCGCACCAGTGACATGGTCTGCTCACAGTAGATGGTAGGGCTGCAGCTCACGTGTTAGTCCAAATGTTCTGTATGTTGTGCATGCTTTCAAGAATCAGGAAATTTGAGGGAAGTTAGAAAAGAGCTCAAACATGTTTTCAAACTAGAACCCAGGTTCAGTGGCTTTTCTACCATCCTGATTCACTAACAGTGAATTTGGGGCTTGGGCCTCCCTCCCAACAGACCAGCAAAGGACTGGCTCAAAATTGGAAAAGGTAAATGACGAGGCCATATTTTATCACCCTACTTATGTAACTTATATGCAGAATACATCATGCAAAATGCCAAGCTGGATGAATCACAAGCTGGAATCAAGATTGCTGGGAGAAATATCAACAACCTCAGATATGCCGATAACACCACCCTAATGACAGAAGGTGAAGCGTACCTAAAGAGCCTCTTGATGAGTGTGAAAGAGGAGAATGAAAAATCTGGCTCAAACTCAGCATTCGGTGGTAGAGAATCCACTTGCTGATGTGGGAGACACGGGTTCGCTTCATGATCCTGGAAGCGCCCACGTGCTGCAGAGAAGCCCAGTCCGTGCTCCATAGCTATTGAACCTGTGTCTAGAGCCCATGGCCTGCAACAAGAGAAGCCTGAGCACCGCAACTAGAGAAAGAGCCCACACAGCAGCAAAGATCCAGCACAGCCAATGCATAAGTAAATAATTAAGAAAAAAAAAAAAACTCAACATTCAAAAAACTAAGATCATAGCATCACTTTATGGCATATAGATGGGGAAAAGTGGAAGCTGACCGACTTTATTTTCTTGGGCTCCAAAATCACTGTGGACTATGTGACTGCAGCCATAAAATTCAAAGATGCTTGTTCCTTGGAAGGAAAGCTATGACAAACCTAGACAGTGTATTAAACAGCAGAGATGTCACTCTTCCAACAGAGGTCCACATAATCAAAGCTATGGTTTTTCCAGTAGCATGTATGGATGTGAAAGCTGGACCGTAAAGAAAGCTAAGCACTGAAGAATTGATGCTTTTGAACTGAGTGTTGGAGAAAACTCTTGAGAGTCCCTTGGACTGCAAGGAGAGCCAACCAGTCCATCCTAAAGGAGATCAACCCTAAATATTCACTGGAAAGACTGATGCTGAAGCTGAAGCTCTGATAGTTTGGCCACCTGATGATAAGAGCCGACTCATTGGAAAAGGCCCTGATACTGGTAAAGATTGAGGGCAGGAGGAAAAGGGAGCAAAAGAGGATGAGATGGTTAGATGACATCACCGACTCAACAGACATAAGTCTGAGCAAACTCCAGGAGACAGTGAAGGCCAGGGTAGCCTAGCATGCTGCAGTCCACGGGGTCAAAAAGAGTCGGACACAACTGAGCGACTGAACAACAGCTATTGAGTAACCACTCAGGGAGCACGAGTTAGTTTGCATGGTGAGGCTGAGGTTTGCAGTGCAGAGAAAGCAAAATAAATGATGAAGGAAATCCCCATATTATTTGTTGGTTCTTACACAAGGGGGTTGAATAGCTCCTTTTATTCCAAGGTGAAGATTTTTCTTTTGTTTCTCTTAACTCTGGCTTGAGTCAGAGGAAAGACGAGAGACAGAAGCCCTCACTCACAAGCCATATGTCTTTCTTCCTTGCAGACCCGAACGGAAGCGGAGGGAGGTCATGCAGATCGCCAACACCACCATGTCCAGCCGGAGCAGGAACACCACAGTGCTGGACACCTACAACATCACAGATCCGGAAGAGCTCGAGACCGAGTACCCTTTCTTCGAGAGCAGAGTGGACAACAAGGAGAGAACTGTCATCTCCAACCTCCGGCCTTTTACTTTGTACCGAATCGACATCCACAGCTGTAACCACGAGGCTGAGAAGCTCGGCTGCAGCGCCTCCAACTTTGTCTTTGCGAGAACCATGCCTGCAGGTACGGTGTGATCCAGCTCACCCACACCCAACCTAGTGGAGACAGAGGCTGACACTCTTAGTCTCAATCCTGCTTATTAAAGAACAGTGGTCATTTGCAGGCGACTTGGTGGCCCAGTAGGGAATGGCATTCATGCATAGCAACCCCACTCCCACCCCAGTCTCTCTATACAAAGTACTTGAGAGCAGGGAGCTCAGTTCAGGGTTGACTCTCTTCCTTCTTTTTGTGGGTTTGCATCATGCATTCCCATGGCCCCTTTCTGCCAGGCCCCTCCTGAGTTCTCAGAGTTTCCGGGAAGTCCCCAGTGTGCTGCCCTGATTCAGAGTGAGTATCACCCCTCAGGGTCAGTTCCTGTGCAGCTTTTGGCCCTGCTTGTTTAGTCTTCACCTTCCCCTTGTAAGTTAGAAGCTTCCTGTGGCTCAGACAGCCACACATCCACCTTTTAGGATGGGCGAACTGCAGCATTTGCTTCCCTGCAGAGGTGGCAGGGAACACAGAGTGTCTGCTTCTGGGGATGGGGCCTCCTGGGTGCGGTTCCAGCACATACTTGCCTCTGCCAGCCGACCCAGCCTTCGTCTCCTCACCCTCCCAAGGAGAGACTCAGCCCAGCTGATTTCTCAGAACACTTCCCAGCTGGAACTTGCAGTGACTTTGCTCACCACCTGGCTTACTACTTTAAGAGACAAAAGCAAGAGAGCAAGCACCCCAGCCTCCCCCAGCAGCTGGAGGAATCGCTGATTCCACCCCAGCGAGCTTGCCCTCATCACCAGCTTCCTGGTGGCTTCTTCCCAGGCAGGCCTGGGGACCATCCTTCACACCTGCCCCAAAATTGCATCTGCTGAGTGCAGATGCAGAGCGCAGGGTGCAGGACCCAGCCTGCAGGCTGGGGCCGCCGCTTCTCATGCTGTGCCTTTTCCATGCTGCTGGTATTGACGCCATCGCATAGAAGCCGAGAATCAGACCTGAGTGACTCAAATTGCCAGGACTGTCCTCCTGTACTTGAGAGTACGCTTTTCTGTTGGGGGACCGGAGTGGAAAGGGATGGTATGGTGGCATCTTGAGACTTACAGTCATTAGGTTGCTCCGATTCCAAAACCCTGGCTGTGTGTGTGTGGCCAGGCCAAGAGGAGTCACCGCGGCTGCTGTCCACTGTCCTGTGTGAGGGGTTGGGGAGAGTGTTCTTAAGTTAGTTCAGTGTTTCTGTCTCTCCTTGGGGACTCAAATCTAACTTTCTTGCCTGTTTCAATTGTTGCACAGAAGGAGCAGATGACATTCCTGGGCCAGTGACCTGGGAGCCAAGGCCTGAGAACTCCATCTTTTTAAAATGGCCAGAACCTGAGAATCCCAATGGATTGATCCTAATGTATGAAATAAAATATGGATCCCAAGTGGAGGTGAGTCTGGACATTGGCCACGTGTGGGTGCATTTCTGTTACAGGTGTGGTGTACATTACACCGAGACACAGGGCACCCCCTGGTTAGCTGAAGACTTTAAACAATGGAATAAGGAGGTGAGTCAGTGAGGATTTAGGTCTTTCTAGCAGCTCTATGCTCTTTGAGGAATTTTCACGGTATGCAATTTTCACTGGCTTATCCTCACCACTCCCCGCCCCACCCCCAAGAAACTATTTCTTTACAGAAAATGATCTTTTAACCTAGAGACTGATCTTAACAACTTAATCTTTCTGAAACTCTTTTTGGTTAAAGAAATAAGGTTTGGTTAACGCTTGGGTGTGCTTTCAGTTACCGGAGGACTGCCACCATATAAAGCTGGTGTTTTCCTTTTTCTTGCAAATCGGGGTTAGCGTTCAGTGGGAGGCAAGAGGCCAGGCAGCCACAGCTGCCCATTTCCAACGTGTGGCCGGTGGGGAATTGACGTGTATGTTTTATTTCCTCCAGGATCAGCGGGAATGTGTGTCCAGACAGGAGTACAGGAAGTATGGAGGGGCCAAGCTAAACCGGCTCAACCCAGGCAACTACACAGCCCGGATCCAGGCCACCTCTCTCTCTGGGAATGGGTCGTGGACGGATCCCGTGTTCTTCTATGTTCAGGCCAAGAGTAAGGCCATAGTGGGAGCTGCTGATGGGCCCGGGACCGGGGAAGCCTGGGGCATCTCACCCACCACTGAGAAGAGGCACACCAATGCCAGCACCCCGTCTGGGAGCTCAGGCCAGGGAGCTGCTGCACGTGGAATCCCTGCCTCAGAGACCCTCTTCTGAGGGAGTCAGCAAGGGGGCCCTTGCTCTCAGCTTGGTTTATGTCCAGAGCATCTTACAAAGTACTGAATTGACCATTCTGCCTTCTGCCTTGTCAGGGATGCTGGTTGGGGCTCAGACTCAGGGCTTAGGATCCTAAGTGGGGACACAAACCTGGGGGCCTTCTGGTCCAGCCCACTTCAGGGCAGGAGTCTCAATGACAGAATCCCAGGTCAAGGCATCGCCCCATCACTGCTCATTGGTAAAACACAGATGCACTTATAAAGCAGCAACGCACATGGGAAGTACACAGTACTCCCTGTTTGGTGCTGGGCTTCCCAGGTGGTGCGAGTGGTAAAGAACCTCCTGCCAGTACAGAAGATGTTAGAGACCTGGGTTCCATCCCTCGGTCAGGACAGTCCCCTGGAGGAGGGCATGGCAGCCCACTCCAGTATTCTTGCCTGGAGAATCCCATGGACAGAGGAGCCTGGAGGACTACAGTGCCTGGGGTTGCAAAGCGTTGGACACAGCTGAAGCACTTAGCACACATGCACACACACATTCCCCATTTGGCACAGAGACTGGGCCGTGTGTTGAGCTTACACTCAAACCATCAACACGACAGTATTCTTAGAAGGCCATTCTATGCGAGGATTTTAGATCTTAAAACTGAGTTTTGTAAAATGTATGAGCACAAGGGCACTGTACTTGCTTGGCTAAGAAATTCGGTATTTTCGGTTGGTGACATAAATATTCCTTGTTATTTCCATTTTGAGCTTGTACTATTTTGTAGTAGAAACTAGATTTTTAAGATTATTTCATGTTCAGATAATGGGATCAATTCAGTTTAGTTGCTCATTCGTGTCCGACTCTTTGCAACTCCATGAACCGCAACATGCCAGGCCTCCCTGTCCATCACCATCTCCTGGAGCCTCCTCAAACTCATGTCCATTGAGTCGGTGATGCCATCCAGCCATCTCATCCTCTGTCGTCCCCTTCTCCTCTTGCCCTCAATCTTACCCAGCATCAGGGTCTTTTCCAATGAGTCAGCTCTTCACATCAAGTGGGCAAAGTATTGGAGTTTCAGCTTCAACCTCAGTCCTTCCAGTGAACACTCGGGACTGATCTCCTTTAGGATGGACTGGTTGGCTCTCCTTGCAGTCCAAGGGACTCTCAAGAGTCTTCTCCAACACCACAGTTAAAAGCATCAATTCTTTGGTGCTCAGCTTTCTTTATAGCCCACCTCTCACATTCATACATGACCACTGGAAAAACCATAGCGTTGACTCAATTCAGTTCAGTCGCTCAGTCTTGTCCAACCCTTTGCAACCCCATGAATCGCAGCATGCCAGTCCTCCGTATCCATCACCAAATCCCTAAGTCCTCCCAAAGCCATGTCCATCAAGTCAGTGATGCCATCCAGCCATCTCATCCTCTGTCTTCCCTTTCTCCTCTTGCCCTCAATCTTTCCCAGCATCAGGGTCTTTTCCAATGAGTCAGCTCTTTGCATCAGGTTGCCAAAGTATTGGAATTTCAGCTTCAACATCTGTCCTTCCGATGAACACCCAGGACTGATCTCCTTTAGGATGGACTGGTTGGCTCTCCTTGCAGTCCAAGGGACTCTCAAGAATCTTCTTCAGCACCACAGTTTAAAACCATCACTTCTTTGGCGCTCAGCTTTGTTTATAGCCCACCTCTCACATTCATACATGACCACTGGAAAAACCATAGCCTTGACTAGATGGACCTTTGTTGACAAAAGTAATGTCTCAGCTTTTTAATATGCTGTCTATGTTGGTCATAACTTTCCTTCCATGGAGTAAACATCTTTTAATTTTATGGCTGCAGTCACCATCTGCAGGGATTTTGGAGCCCAGAAAAATATGGTCAGCCACTGTTTCTACTGTTTCCCCATCTATTTCCCATGAAGTGATGGGACCAGATGCCATGATCTTAGTTTTCTGAATGTTGAGCTTTAAGCAAACGTTTTCACTCTCCTCTTTCACTTTCATCAAGAGACTCTTTAGTTCTTCACTCTCTGCCATAAGGGTGGTGTCATCTGCATATCTGAGGTTATTGATATTTCTCCCGGCCATCTTGATTCCAGCTTGTGCTTCATCCAGCCCAGTGTTTCTCATGATGTACTCTGCATATAAGTTAAATAAGCAGGGTGACACTATACAGCCCTGATGTACTCCTTTTCCTATTTGGAACCAGTCTTTTGTTCCATGTCCAGTTCTAACTGTTGCTTCCTGACCTGCATACAGGTTTCTCAAGAGACAGGTCTGGTATTCCCATCTCTTTCAGAATTTTCCACAGTTTACTGTGAGCCACGCAGTCAAAGGCTTTGGCATAGTCAATAAAGCAGAAATAGATGTTTTTCTGGAACTCTCTTGCTTTTTCGATGATCCAGTGGATGTTGGTAATTTGATCTCTGGTTCCTCTGCCTTTTCTAAAACCAGCTTGAATGTCTGGAAGTTCACGGTTCACGTATTGCTGAAGCCTGGCTTGGAGAATTTTGAGCATTACTTTACTAGCGTGTGAGATGAGTGCAATTGTGCGGTAGTTTGAACATTCTTTGGCATTGCCTTTCTTTGGGATTGGAATGAAAACTGACTTTTTCCAATCCTGTGGCCACAGCTGAGTTTTCCAAATTTTCTGACATATTGAGTGCAGCACTTTCACAGCATCATCTTTTAGGATTTGAACTAACTCAACTGGAATTCCATCACCTCCACTAGCTTTGTTGGTAATGATGCTTCTTAAGGCCCACTTGACACATTCCAGGATGTCTGGGTCTAGGTGAGTGATCACACCATCACGGTTATCTGGGTCATGAAGATCTTTTTTGTACAGTTCTTCTGTGTATTCTTGCCACCTCTTCTTAATATCTTCTGCTTCTGTTAGTTCCATACCATTTCTGTCCTTTATTGAGCCCATCTTTGCATGAAATGTTCCCTTGGTATCTCTAGTTTTCTTGAAGAGCTCTCTAGTCTTTCCCATTCTATTGTTTTGCTCTGTTTCTTTGCACTGATCACTGAAGAAGGCTTTCTTATCTCTCCTTGCTATTCTTTGGAACTCTGCATTCAAATGGGAATATCTTTCATTTTCTCCTTTGCTTTTCTCCTCTACTTTTCACAGCTATTTGTAAGGCCTCCTCAGACAGCAGTTTTGCCTTTTTGCATTTATTTTTCCTGGGAATGGTCTTGATCCCTGTCTCCTGTACAATGTCACAAACCTCTGTCCATAATTCATCAGATTCTCTGTCTATCAGATCTAGATAATGGGATCAGACTCATCATAACACTATTCCTGACTGCTTGCTAGAGAAAAAGCGACCCCCGCTTGCCGAGTGGTGCTTCTCTTGGGTCTAGTGGGCAGTTCCCACTGCCCTGGTCCCCTCTGGTGTCCACATCTGCGCTGCTCTAGTCCAGGGTCTGAGTTATTAAACTCAGGATTCAATCAATCCAGCAGTCCCATCTGGTTAGTGCCTGAAAGTCAAAGACACACATGATATGTTGAAATCTATGACGTGACAGATACCAAAAGAAGGATGTGGGGGAAATAGAATTGCCGACCTTGAGGCATCATTTTATGAGCCTGGCACTGTATGAGGGCTAAACAGTTGCTTCGACGATAGTTCCGTCATCTAAAATGGTCTGAATTCTCCACGCGCCCTGCTTCACCTGCTCTTTCCAGTTGACGGGTGCCATGCCCCCCGGGGCAGGAACTTGCTCCGTCCTCCCAGAGCCCTCCCCAAAGAAGTGACCTCCTGCCCTGCTCTGCGGCCTTCCCCTGTCCGCATCCATCCCTCAGGAACGGAGCCCAGGTTTACAGCAGCACGGGCTGCTGAGGCGCAGAGAGCTTGGCTTATCAGCGAGAAGACCGCGTCCTGGTTGCCGTCGCCCCCTACTGTTAACCTTATGGGTCCTGGGAGCCGGTGGGAAACCCAGAGCCCCTCTGGTGGCACCTTTCCAGCAGGAGTTGGCAACCACTGCAGGGGAATTGGGTCTGTGTGCCTGCTTTACTGTCAGGAGGCTCTTCCTTGTGTCAGACCAGACTCCCTCCTGCTAGGATTGAGCCTCCTCTTTGGTTCCATCCTCAGAGGAGACGGAAGCTTTGGAAACTTTCTGACAACTGCTCTCCTTTTAGGAGCCCTTCATGTGCTTGAATACTATTAAATTACTCTTCAGGCTTTTCTTCTCCAGACTAAATAATCTCAAGTTTGGGGCCTTTTCTCATAAGCCAGTCTCAGAAACCAATTTTCAAGGCATTCAATCATTTTGTTCTTCTCTGGATGTGTTCCAGTTTCTCCATGTCCCTGTTGAAATGTGAGACTCAAAAAGAACACGGTACAACCTGACCAGTAGTGTAAGTGATACACATAGAAGAAACAGTCCTCAGGGGGGCAAAAAAGAAACCCCCCCGCCAGCTTCCCAAAGGCCTTGTTAACTTTCAACTGTTTTTAAGAACTAGGAAATGTAGGAGCCTGTGTCCATTTCTAGAGCACTTTGATAAATGTACTTTAATTAAAAAGTTAAAATGGGTTAAATAGTCCTTACAGAGTAGTAATAATAGTAGTATTTAGTGGCAAAGTAATTATTGGTGGGGGACTAAATAGATGTAACTGGGTCCTCCGTGAGTTCCACCCTCATTCCCACATAGACATTTCTCGAGTATCCCACAGGCGCTTGAGATGCCTCGTGCAGAAAACCAGAGTCACAGCTGGCACCTTCAGAATCCCCCTCCCTCCTCTGTTCTCAGCCCAGTCTCTGGCCCCGTGATGTACACAGCACCCAAGCCAGGAGCCTCACGGCCACCGCTCCCCTTTCCTTCTCTCGTGCCACTCACTTCTCATTCAAACCTACATCTCACCTTTTCTGTCTGAGTTCTCTCTGGAGTCCAGCCTCTGTAGCTACCACCCCAGCTCGGCTCAGAGCCTCTAAGGCACTTACTTCGTGGGGAAAGTGCAAGCTGGGGGTACAGGAAGCCTGGGTGCCAAGGCCAGCCTGCTGCTTGTGTGACCTTGTGGGGAACAGTTCGTTTCTGTGAGTCTCGGTCATTCGAGGAGAGGAGCAGTGATTCCTTCGTGAGGTCCGAGTTGGGCAATGCAGAACATGCCCAGGACCCCTCCCTGGGAGAGGGCAGATGCCCCTCCCCGCTCCCAGCTGCTCAGGCTGTCCTCGGGCACAGCCGGCTCTCCCCACCCAAGTGCAGGGCTGGAGGGCTCTCCCCTATTCCTGCTCATCTGCAGAGGGAGGTTCACGCTGCTTAGCCTGGACAGGGCCCTCTGGGAGCCGGCCCTGACTTCTCTGCAGGGTCACTTCCAGCCATGCTCTGCTTGGCCAGCTTCTCCTGACTCCCTCTCCACTCTTCCTACCTCCCTGCTCCCTTACAGTGTGTGTAGACCACTTGTCTGGCTGTTCTGCTACCTGTGGGCATGTTGATCGCCAGCGTCTGGCTGAGCTTTCTCAGCGTGTGGATCAGTGTCCAGCCTGTCATCTATCATCTAAGAGCGGAGCGTGGTAATGAGCAGGTGTGAGCTCTGTGGTCTCAGACTGTAACCGTGGCCTCCGATGTTTGGGGAGAATTCAGAGCAGCTTTGGCAAGGGGTACCATCCAGTTACTCTTATTTTTTTAAGTTGTCTGTGGAAGTGTCTTAAGACAGATTGAGCTTGAGCACTATATACATAAAAATCTATTTATCTTATTTTAGCAAATGTATGCAGTTCCATTAATAGTCTTCTAACTATGTGTGTGTCTGTGTGTGTGCACCCTGTTATGTCTGACTCTTTGCAGCCCTGTGGGCCACGACCCACCAGGCTCCTCTGTCTGTGGATTTTCCAGGCTATAGTATTGGCATGGATTACCATTTCCTACCCCAGGGATTGAACCCGTGTCTCCCAGGTCTCCTGCATTGCAGGTGAATTCTTTACCACTGAGCCACCAGAGATTACTCACTCAAATCCATCATTTGAACTATTTCAGAATATACTTAAGTTGACAATAAAAATGACTCTATTTCTCAGTCTGCACTCCTTTAATATTTTTGCAAATGACTTGGTTTTCTTCCTCTTTTTTGTCATAGCCAACTAGACTTCCTAGTTCGTGATAAGCTGTAGAGGAGTTCTTAGGGATTTTTTTTCATACTTCAACTATATGTGAAATATGTTCATCTCCTGACATGCTGTCATTTCTGGCTTGTTTCTGCAGCAACTTATGAAAACTTCATCCACCTGATCATCGCTCTGCCCATTGTGGCTCTGTTGATAGTGGGAGGGTTGGTTATAATGCTGTACGTCTTCCATAGAAAAAGGTGAGTGCCTTGGTGAGAAGTTCAGATGCTTGCTGCTTCGGACTGGTTTGATGATTTGAACCTGAGTTAAGGTGAACTTTTTGAGGAGCTTAAGGAAATATCTTACAGATCAGAAAATTTGATTTTCCAGTCAAATGTTCTTTACAGAAAAAGAGACATTTTCTAATGATTCAACAGCAGAAATTTTTTTTTTTTTTTTTGGAGTCTGGTTGACCCATCACAGATATTGCTGCTTCTGCAAAGCTTTTTCAAACATGGTATTTTAACCCTGTCTGTAAAATAAGCTTTCAATTTCCAATGAAGTAAAGAAATGTTTCTAATTTGAGGCCAAAGAGGAAGCCAAGAGAAGTGTTAGGGTGAGCTGTCCTGACGGTACTCCCTTCCCCACTCCTCCCGGTCTTTAATGAATCAGAACAAATAAAACAGATGACAGTACACACAGAAATGTGTGGGCTTTTTTTTTTTTTCTAACCTAAATTTCATCTTTTTGGCAGAAATAACAGCAGGCTGGGAAATGGCGTGCTGTATGCCTCTGTGAACCCGGAGTATTTCAGCGCAGCTGATGGTAAGTCGGTGCCTGAGGTCCCAGCTCGGGAGCTTTTGAGTGTCACTGATTAAGGGGAAGAGGTTTGTGTTGTTTTGAGGTAGCTTTGACCTAAGATCTGTCTTCATTAATACTTTCTTTTTTAAAAAAAACCAAAGTTTTGAGCAATTCACTGCATATGTCAAAAATTCTAGGATTGTCTGAGATGCCCCAAGAGAAGACGGGCTTCAGAAATGAATGTGGCCAGCGCAGTAATTCATTTATTTAGTTGCCTGAAATTTTATGCTGGAATGAAAAAAGCTGTGTAATTGTCAACATCTAGTTGGAAGATATGCTACAGCTGAAAAAGCAGTCCTTTTAAACTAGTTTTGCCTTGAGTTTCATGTCTTTAAAATTGTGTTTGATCACCATGGCTTCTCAGCTTTTTGTATCCTGGAGATCTTCTGTTCATTCTCTCCTGACTGGGGCCTTAATATTCATACCCTCATGGCCCTTTTACATTCCCTCTGGCAATTACTCACAAGAGTTATTTGTTTAAATGGCTAAGAAGGTCTGACTTGGAAGTTGGATTGTGCTTTTCTCCCTCTTTTTTGCTATCTTGTCTTCCTAGTTTGCCAAAATCCAAACTTTTCAAAGTAAGTCGGAGTGAGCCCTTGGCCATTGGGTGCCACTAACTGGCCCTTTGCTAGGGGCATTCACAAATGCCAACCCGTTTGATCCCTACATCTTTATGAAGAGTGAAAGTGTTAGTCACTTAGTCGAGTCTGACTCCTTGCAAACCCATGCATCAACTGTAGCCCGCCAGGCTCCTCTGTCCATGGGATTCTCCAGGCAAGAACACTGGAGTGGGCAGCCATTCCCTTCTCAAGGGGATCTTCCTGACCCAGAGGTCAAACCCTGGCCTCCTGCATTGCAGGCAGATTCCTTACCATCTGAGCCACAAAGAGACCCTGTAGAATGGATTCTCTGATGCTTCTCTGTCTCTTTGTTGGGCGATGAGGCTCAGAGAAGAAACATGCTCAGGGCACAGAGCAAGGCAGTGGCTCAGTCAGGATAAAGCAGTCCTGGGCACCTTGCTAACCTGTGACGCAGTCACTGTGGGGAAGGGCTGTGAGGTTCTGGGGGTACTGCAGGGAAGCTGGCCCGTGGGAGGAGCTGGACCAAGTCTGTCAAATGCATAAAGAGTGGAATTAGGTTAATGTGTTCAGAAAATTGTTTGACTCGCTCATGCTTCAGAAGTGAAGTATGCATGCAGGAGACATGAAATAAAGAGTCCTGATTATTCTAACTGCTCATGCTCCTCAAATGAGGAAGCGATTTAAAAATACTATATATAAGTGTGTGATTTTTGTTACTGTGATTTCTTTAATAATTTCTAATTCAAATTGTGTTTGCAATAGAACCAGTCAAAAGCAGAGTCCTCTGAATGGGAATCAAATGTAGAATGATGAGGACATTATAAAGGTCTCAAGACATTGTATTTTTAAAAAACATACATGTGCTTCCTTGGTGGTCCAGTGGTTAAGAATATGCCTTGCAATGCATGGGACACTAATTTGATCCGTGGTTGAGGAAGATCCCACATGCCAGGAAGCAGCTAACCCCTTGAGCCACGGCTGCTGGGCCAACACTCTCAAGCCCACGAGCCACAGGTACTGAAGCCCACTCACCCCGAGCCTGAGCTCTGCCACAAGAGAAGTCCCCACGGTGAGAAGCCTGCGCTCCGCAGCCGAGTAGCCCCTGCCTGCAGCAACTAGAGAAAGCCTGCGTGCTGCACCAGAAGCCCACCATAGCCGAAAACAAAATGGATAATTTTTTTTAAACTAAAAGGCATATACGTGTGCACACATACCTATATATCTGTTTGTGTATGTGTATATATATAAGGCATATAGAATGTTCTGGAAGGGTACATACCAAACTTAAAAGAGTAGTTACTTGTGGAGAGGTTCTTTTTCTTTAAAAGAAAAAATGATTTGTATGCATTGTTTATGTAAATGTAGTTTTAATTAATCTAATATAGATTATTATTATTTATTTATTAATAATTTATTATTAATATAGGAAAAGTCAAAGCCACTTCCCTGCTTTCTTGGTTTGGAGTGAGACTGCTGTAGAGAATAAAGCATAGAAGATTGGCATTTGCAGCTTTGACTGTGAAGTATCTAGGAAGTTTGAGAGAACACCATCAAATCAGATTCTAATGGCGATTTGAATTTAAGTTCTGTGTCTTTCCAGAGTGCTTTCATCATATAATGTCTGGATTCTTTAAAAACAAAGAAAGCTTACTGTCCCTCAAGCCAACAGGTAGAAATACTGTCACCTTATTTTAACTTAATTTATTTGGCCTTTGGACAAGCATCTTATAGCTAGTTTCCTCAAGGGGCAACAAAATGACATTGCAGTTCAAAAACGCTTTAAAAACTCTCCCTGAAAGCTAATCTGCATGTCACCATTCTCTCAGCACACTGAAAATCCCCTCCGGGGAAACGCTGATAGCATTGTGCAGGTAAGCCTCTGCTGCCCGGCAGGGCTTAGGGCTGCTGGCGAAAGTCAGGGCTGTTGGGTTGAATTGAGAGAAGGGATTGTGAGTATTGACTTCAGCCACCTCCAAGGGATGAATGTGATTGGTTTTAACTCCATGTTTCGTGGTGTGCTACATAGCTAATTCTGATTAAAAGCAAGCCTGGATTTTCAGAGATAAACGGATATACACCATCTCTTTATACTTTCTGAGGGATATCAGAAAGAGTCTTACTACTGGGGTGTCTTGCGTACTTACTCTTCTAAGCAAGCATCAGCCTCCTCTTCCAGGCTACAAACTGTCTAAGCCACATGGAGGATGGAATTCCATTTGTGACATTCCTGAATACATACTATGAAATACAAAAAATGTATGTGAAAGAAATTTCTATTTTGATTAACGTAGTCCATATTGGACATTCCTTAGAGGTGTAAATTGGTAGTATTTCCTGGGCCTGATTCAGACATCTTTCCTTTAAGAGGATGTCAGAATACAGCTGTCAATCCACTTCTTCTCTTACATCCAGCCAAAGGCCCACAGTTAACATCTAAGAGCATAAAGGCAAACTCAGGTTCCCAGTCTTTCTGCGTTTCTGAGGCAGGACCATCTCTTGCCGATCAGTGGAGCCGGCCAGCGGTTCCCCTCTCAGACAAGGACATGAGCACACAGCATTAGAAGAATACAGTTATAATTGAAATTTCTTATGGATCTGTGGAACAGGTACTTTTTATTTTAGTTCTCACCTACCCATCAGAGTGGTAGGATGGATTTTGTTTTGTTTTCTTTCTTTCCTCCCTTCTTCCTTTCTCTCTTCCTTTCTCCTTCCTCTTGCCTAGAATTGTTTATTTGTTTTCTTAAACCAGATTGAATCTGACCAGAAGCATAGGCTGGAGAGGAAATCATATGCAGGCTTAGTCATCACTAAGCCTCACTCCCTAGCCCCTCACCCCAGTGGTGGGAGGTCCCTGAGTTCACAGGGCCCAGGCCCAAGTCCTGGGGAGACCCTTCTGCTCATCTGCTGTCCCTTCCTCCATGCTGGTCACCACTGACTACTTCTCGGGAGTAATGAACAGTGAACCAGAGCTCATGGCTTCTGTAGCTCTCTCAATGCCAGAGGGCCTCTGACAAGGCCAGGAAATCTGTCCAGGCTAGAGGAGAGCTACCAATGGAAGTGTTAATGCCAGTCCCATAAGAAACCTGAAATGTTTCTAGTAGCCATGTATAAAACAGCTATAAAACTTCCTATAAAATAGGAAAGAGAAACTAGTGAAATACATATTGATAATGTTTTCTTTAATTCAGTATATCCAAAGTATTATCTGTTTTAATATGCAGTCAGTATAAAAGTGATTGAAGTATTTACATTAGTTTTTGAAATCCAGCATGGATTTTATACTTACAGCAACATCTGAAATCGGTCGACTTTCTCCTTCTTCCTTGCTGTTGGTATCTTTGAATTATCTAGAAATCTGTGAGGACTTGAAATTCTAACGTTTGACTGTACAGTGGCCGTGCTGAAATCCCCAGCCTGTGGGAGATTCCAGAACAGGCCATATACCCTTGTCGCCTGGGCTCACCTCTGTGGGCTCCAAGAAGTGGCCCCTCGCCCTCCTTGGCCTGGAGTTTGCCCAGAATGCGTTCCGCGCACCCCCGGCCCCACTGGCTCAGCTCTGGCCTCTTCCTTCCCAGTCTACGTGCCTGATGAGTGGGAGGTGGCCCGGGAGAAGATCACCATGAGCCGGGAGCTGGGCCAGGGCTCCTTCGGGATGGTCTACGAAGGCGTGGCCAAGGGCGTGGTCAAGGACGAGCCCGAGACCAGGGTGGCCATCAAGACGGTGAACGAGGCCGCCAGCATGCGCGAGCGCATCGAGTTTCTCAACGAGGCCTCAGTGATGAAGGAGTTCAACTGCCACCACGTGGTAAGGGGGCCTGGGTGTGGCCACACACTCGGGGCTTGCCGTCCAGCCCCGGCTGCCGGGGGCTGCCGGTCACCCCGCTGTTCCCTTACAAGCTGTGCACATGGAGGAGCCGGATGCGGTGCAGTGCTAGCCCGTGAGCCCGTTGTCTGGCTCTGCTCCTGGTGGACGGTCCGGGTGGCGGGGGAGCTGGGTCATGGGTGGCCCTCATCGGCTCAGCCCTTCTCGCCCTGTCATCCCTCACAGGTGCGCTTGCTGGGCGTGGTGTCCCAGGGCCAGCCGACGCTGGTCATCATGGAACTGATGACCCGGGGGGACCTCAAAAGTTATCTCCGGTCCCTGAGGCCAGAAATGGAGGTGAGCTTTGATTTTCGCCCACATCCCATGTCATCTCCTCTCTTTCCTCTAGAGCCTTCCCCAGAAGATACTGTCTTTAAATTCAGGTGCCTTTCTTGCCGCCTGCGTGGTTTTCGGTCCTCTATAGCTGCAGTCCCCAGCCATTTTAGCATCAGGGACCACTTTCATGGAAGGCAGTTTTTCCACAGAGCAGAGCAGGGGGTGATTTGGGTTTGACTCAAGCACACTACATTTGCTGTGTGTTTTGCATGTGTGCTAAGTCGCTTCAGTCGTGTCCGACTCTTTGCAACCCTGTGGACTGTAGCCTCCCAGGCTCCTCTGTCCATGGGATTCTCCAGGAAAGAATACAGGAGTGGGTTTCCATTTCCTCCTTGAGGGGATCTTCCCGACTTAAGGTTCGAACCCACATGTCCTGCGTTGCAGGCCGATTCTTTACCCACTGAGCCGCCTTAAGAGAAGCCCTTATTATACTCTTTATTTCTAGTCTAATGCCGCCGCCGATCTGACAGGAGGTGCTGGTCGGTGGCCCAGAGGCTGGGGACTCCTGCTTTATACGAAGGAGTTCCCTGACTGTAGAGAGGCCTGGATCTTCAGTGAGAGGCCCTTGCCAGTACGCAGATATGATGTTAACCAAACCCCTGTGGGCTTTTGCTGCTACCTCATTCTCTCTACCTACCACGTCACCTCCTTCAGCACCGTCCACACTGCTGCCTCCCTGTAGCCTTTCCTGCCCCCCAGTGCATCTAGGGGTACCCTTCTCCGCTGCCTCCTCTTGGGCCGTGCTTGTCAGAGTTCAGTGTCAAGTTGACCTGACTCTCTGCCGGGATGGCTTCCCCCAGGGTGCTGCACAGACTCCCACTCCCTCAGAAGCCCCCACCCCACAGGCACCTTCCCCTCTCCTGTGGGCAGTCTGAGCCACTGAGCCGAGGGAGCCCTGTCTCTGAAAATAGGGCTCCCCTCCTGCACCCGCATTTCCGGCTTTATCCTCAGTCAGTGTCTTGCGTGAGCTCCTGAATGATCATCACCTCAGCTGAACCATGATCTCTGCCTAGTCTCAGGGAAAATATCAATGTGTGTTACAGGCTTCAGGTTCATCACTGTGGTGTCTCTACTTTGGCAGCCTAGCCCAGCTTTTAATAACTTGGAGGCATCACTTTTAAGAGAGTAGTTCTTAGAGTAAACTGGAAGATAAATACTTAGAGGGAATACCAGGCTCATCTGCCTTCCACTTGACCGCCTCGCTGGGTCTCCAGTCCTCACTTGGATCCTGACTTTGCTGTCTATTGAGGAAGCATTGGGTCTGCTGTACAAGCCTTGGATCCTGCCCTTTCTTTACGCTTTTTGAATGTCGGTAGCCTGTCTCTGAGCTTAGTCCTTTGTTTTCTTTTTTCAATTGGCAACTGAATCATCTCCCAAATAGTAGTTCCTTAGTTTTTGCTCCAAGGAATGGTTCACACATGGCTTCCTTTACTCACAGCCGATGGGTGTGGTTCCGCGAGGCCCACGGAGCCCCGTGTGGACCGAGGCCCCGAGCAGGGTGGTTTGCGACATGCCACGCTTTGTTCTGCCTGATGGGGCGCCCAGCTCCCCTGGACCCCAGTGCCTTTCCCCAGCCCGCTCTGTAATACCCAGACCAGCACAAGGAGCAAGGCTTCATCGGCTGGTGGCTGGAGACGTGGCAGCGTGTTTCCTGTCAGATTCATCGGTGCCACCTCTGAGAAGCCCGAAGCACTCGCTTCCTTCGTCTCCAGTCTCAGACGCAGAGTGAAAAGTTCGTTGCCCTCGGCCTGACCCTGCCGCTAGCTGTCTGCGTCATCAGGCGGCGGCTTCGGGCTCTGGGCCTTGGTCTCCTTCCGAGTGGATGAGAGGGTTGGTCCTTCTCATGTCAAAATTCCACTGTTTGTCAGATTTAAAGTTGTCCTTTCTAACCCACGTCACGTATAAAGCTGCGTGTGCGCGTCCTGTGCTCTGTTATGTTCTGCACGGCATCCTCCCCTGTCCCGTGAGGGTTCACACATTCCTCTCGCTGAGTGTGCATGCTCGTGTGTGCACGTCTTAAGCAGTTCTAAGCAAATTAAAGATTTCTGTTCTCTAAAACATCTGAAAGCAAGGCAGTATTAGCACCGTGAACTGACAGAAAGTCAGCCCTCTCTTTCAGTAATTAAAATCAGTTTCCTTTCTTTGCTTCTGTTTGTTATATTAATCATGAATGGCCACTTCTAATAAAGAAAGTAAGAAAGTGAAGTTGCTCAGTCATGTCCGACTCTCTGCAACCCCATGGACTATAGCCTGCCAGGCTCCTCTGTCCATGGGATTTTCCAGGCAAGAGTACTGGAGTGGGTTGCCATTTCCTTCTCTGTTTGTCATACTAATCATGAGTGGCCACTTCTAATAAGCACCTAACTTAATACTCGACAACTTCCTGAGTGTAAACTTAAGATTTTACCTGCCAGTTTCCTAGTGTACCAGACTATGGACATCTAAAGCTCTGGAAAGGCTCATCCACACAAGGCCCCTTTGTAAAGGAAAGGGGTGTTCTTGCTTACCCTTTAGGTCATCTCATCACTTCCCCAGGCAGCTCAGTGATGAGGATTTTAAACCATAGACATTCCTGATAGTAGCTTCAGAATTCAAGTGTAAGGAACCAACCCATAAGTACTTGGAAAGTTGTTACCCTGCTTTTAGAAGCCAGCTTTGGGGCATAAACTGCCCCTTGGTGGGCATAGCCAGCAACCCCTAGGCATGGTCCAGGTCATCCTCCTAGCACTGACCCTGCCTTGACCCCAGGTGTGTGAAAGAGCCCAGACAGGAGCCAGTGCACACTCTTCCCGTGGCCCAGGGTTTGAGCTGGGAAGGGACGCACGGGGCCTGTCAGAGTAGGATGGCTTTACATGTTGCGAGAGGTGCTTGTAGTCAGGGAAGCCGAGGTACAGTGTCAAACTCTCGTAAGCAAGAGATGGTCAGCATAGAAGCCTTCTTTTGGTATAAAGAAACTTGGCCACCCATTTTATATGATGTTTTTCTAAGTGCACTAATTATTTGGGGGTATTTCTTTTCAATGACGAAGTCAGTATGTTGCCATCCTCTGCAAAGAGGAAATGTTTATTCATGTTACATGTTGGACATTGGTCCCCTCCAGAGTAGGCGTCCGCTGAACTTAAATGAAATGTCAAGGGCTTGCTTTCCACAGCATGCACAGAAAATTATAATGTAAGGAATGCTCCTCCATAAGGGGAACAAATTAATCTTGATGTCTTTGTACTTTAGAAGAAAGTGGAAGGGAAAGAGAAGGATTAAATAATTTATAACAAAGCTTATGTGGGAAATAATGTATCCGGTGGCCATTCAGGAAACCCATTTGCTTATTTCCACATGCTTTGTCATGTCTCCTCCCTCCTTTTCCCTGTGTGGACTTGAATTTTAGACATAAAAGGAAGATTTAGATAATTGGAATTTGAGTATCCAGAATTCTTAATAACAAAAATTGCTGGCTTCACTTCAAATGCTGTTGGTCCCACCCGACACCAAACGTCTGGTCCGAGTTGTGCTAACAGGCGCCCCTCTCTGCGGCCCTGCATTGTGGTCAAAGGGCAGTGCCACGGCCTCCTTCGGAGCCAGTCCTGGTTTCCTCGCAGAATGACTTGTGGTGCTCAGGTTGAACAAGAGAGGATCGACAAACCCTGAAAGAACGTGGGGTGGGAAAAATGCCCAAGTTCTCATGTGTATTTTATTTTTTTCACTCTCCAACAGAATAATCCAGTCCTAGCACCTCCCAGCCTAAGCAAAATGATCCAGATGGCCGGCGAGATTGCAGATGGCATGGCATACCTCAACGCCAACAAGTTTGTCCACAGAGACCTCGCTGCCCGGAACTGCATGGTGGCCGAAGATTTCACGGTCAAAATCGGAGGTGTGTTCTTAGCTTTTCAGATCTGAGCTAAAGTCTCACGTGATTTAGGGACCATGTGGGCATCAACCTACCCATGGAAAGGCCTTCCCATGCATCCTATGACTGCAGAGGCATGCCCTTGGGGATCATGTGATTGTGTCCCATCGGTAGTCACAAACCCAGCCGGGCTGGCTCTACTTTTGATGGCACATGGGTGCAGCAGTCCAGGCAGTGGGCACGGGTGAGCTGAGGCCATGACCCTTGAGGTTGCCTTTCCTGGCATTTAGGGCATTTCTTGGCAGAACAGTTGTAAGCACGGGTTCCAAAAATAGTTGAGAAAATGTCCTCAGGTGATTCTGACTTGGGCCTGAAAGTCACCATTGAGACTACTGGTATGTCCTCCAGTTTTCCAGCTTACAAGGAGCGTTGTCTCCCCCACAACAACCAGGGTCCATGGAGTTTCTAAGAGGTGAGGCCCCCTAGGTGAGTCCCTGCACAGAGCAAGAATGGTGACAGGAAGGTGGCAGTCCCTCGGTGGGGGAAGACCCCTGCTCTCCAGGCTTCACACTTGAGCTGATCAGCCTCTGAGCTCTTGATCCTTGTGGTGTATGCTAAGTCGCTTCAGTCTTTGTGACCCTATGGGCTGTAGCCCTCCAGGCTCCTCTGTCCATGGGATTCTCCAGGTGAGAATACTGGAGTGAGTTGCCATGCCCATCTCCGGGGGATCTTCCCGACCCAGGGATCGAACCCGCATCTCTTATGTCTCCTGCGTTGGCAGGCGGGTTCTCCCAGCCCCACCTGGGTCTTTGTCATAAGCCTTACTTGGTATCTAACCAGCCTGCTCTTTAGAAGCCTGTTGTCACTGCCCACCATAACAGCAAAAATGTGGAGTGGATTACATTTCTGGTCACTGGTTAGGAGTTTATTTCAGCCTGTAGGCTTGGTTTTAACTGCGGTCCTTGAATCTGCTTGATCAACACACATGTAACGTCAGGGCTGCTCAGGAACCACCTGCTCTTCCCACTATGAGATGACGAGGGTTCAGAAAAATGCTAAGTATTTGTTCTGAGAAGCTGCAGGAAGACTCTACATTCAAAAACTATTCAAAATTAGCCTCTTTGCCTAGCCCATGAACTGTCTGTTCTGGAAGTGTTCACCTTCCTTTGGCAGAGCTCTGGGGTTTTTTATTCACATAGTGATTTTGAATGAGTATTTTGGCCTTTTGATGAACAGTGAGTAGCCCCTCTAAGCAGGATGTCTTTATCTTTCATTTGTAAGGAGCTTGAGGTGATGAATGGAGCTGTATCACAGAGCAAATATACTTGGCCACCAATTACTCCACATGTCCCTAGATTTGGCCCTTTGATACCCATGAAAGTCTGAGAGGCTGTCCTGCCCTGAGGATCCCAAGGAGGACCCTCTGGCCGCTGCCTGGCTTCCTCTGTGTGCCCCCTCCTTTCCCCTCCCTTCTCAGCAGTGACTCCGACTATTCCCACATGGATGCCCACCAGCTCCTCTTCCTCAGCTGCAGAGCTGGGCAGCCACTAACTAGACTAAAACCTGGTTCTGCTGCCAACCACCTGGAGGCTTGAGGCAGGTGTCCTAAGTTCTGTGAGCCTCGATGTCTTGACCTCGGAAGGGAGCATTGGTTGTGCAAGAGCCGTGAGATGCTGGAGGGACTGGGTGCAGGACAGCACAGGGCACCTCAGGGCCTGGCGCAGGCACGTCCTAACTCCCTGCTGCTCCCTCGCAGCCCTGCCCACCCCGCAGTGCCACTGAGAATGCCCCCAAGAGCCATTCTGTGCCCCTTGCCGCTGAGAGTCCAAATCAGCAAGGACTCAGTTTGCTGTTTGACCAGGTGGCATATCTATAGTGACATTTTCTTTGTACTTGTGTTTTTCTTCCTAAAATTTGAACTTTTTCTTTTGGGTTAAGGAAGAAATAGTCTGTGCTCTTTTTCTGGAATTTCTTTTTTTTTTTTTTTGTACAAGTAAAAGCAAATCCTCTAATTTGCATGTCATTGGATTAATTTGGAGATAAGACTTCAGCTCTTCATTTTTATTCTTCACTAGGGTTCGAAAATGTTTTTCTGATGCCCAGTGTCTCGTGGATTACAAATACAACAAGCAGTTTTACCAGAGGCAGTTCAATGGCCCTTCGCATAGGACAAGGGAATTATGTTGGTTAGCGTCCAAGGGACTTTGTTCTCTGTGCTTGCTCTGCAGCCTTACCTCTTTGTGGCAGAGTTAGAGACATAAATGAACGTTTTAAAAAGGAGAGCGGCCCTCTCTCCTGAGGAGGAGACGGAAGAAGCCCTGTGAGGAGAGGTTACATGATTGAGTGGAAAATCAAAATCTGACAAAGAAGCAATAATTTAGGATTATAAAGCAAGCCTGCCATCAAACGTAATTATGTGACTTCTTCTAGAGTCATGGGAAATGGAAGACATTTTCAAAAATGAGTGGGAGTATTATGTTGAAAAACATTATTGAGTAATAGCTTCAGGGCCTAGTAAATAGCGTCTCTTAGGCAGCTTGCTATGGACTTTTTTCGCCGTGAATTGGTACTCTCAATATTTTCCTCCTTATTAGATGGTGAAACTACTTTCATTTCCTCTGATAATGAGGCAGTGCTACCAAGTAAATAAAAGTCAACATGCTCCTGGCTATTTGATCATGTTTTTAGACCACAGATAAATGACCTTTGCTCTACGCAGTATGTATTTTCCTGATAAACTATGGGCCTTGATAATTTGTAAGATGCCTCTCATTTTAAATGCAATGAGGAAGCTAACTTCATAACAGAATTATGTTATAAATATATTTAAAGGCAGAGATGTCTGGGCATTTGCTTGTCCCGTGCCTCACTGACCCTCACAGTCTCCGCCTCATCAGAGAACAGCACAGACACCCACCTCCCTAAACAAGCGCCCCCTTGGGTCTGCCGCGGGCAGAGACCCTCCTCTGAGCCCTCATGGTTCTCTCCACTTTTGCCCTGCAGCACTCACCCAGGGTAACCTCACGCCCTCTCTCCTCTTCACAGATTTTGGGATGACGAGAGACATCTATGAGACGGACTATTACCGGAAGGGCGGGAAGGGGCTGCTGCCCGTCCGCTGGATGTCCCCTGAGTCCCTCAAGGACGGAGTCTTCACCACTCACTCTGATGTCTGGTACGAGTCCTGTCCTGTCCTCCTGTTTTCTGTTCCCTGTTGCTCGTGTCCAGCTTTGGGTGCGTGTGAAGCGGGCCACCGCCTCGTTGTGGACACGTTCCTGTTGTCAGTGGGCACCTGTGGGACCTCAAGACTTTGCAGGACCAATATTTCTTTGAGTGCTGAGCTGCTCACCAGGTAGTTAGGAGACCTGGAGACACAACGCCAGAGGCTGGGGTGTGGGGACAAGTCAGAAAACATCACCGCTTTCTGCTTCATCCCCTGGCTGCCTTCTCTCATTTTCTTTCACAATAGGTAGATACCGCGTGTAGGGGGCGGGGGTTTGCTTCACCTGATTAAACCTTCAGATTGCGAACATTGCTTATTTCAGAGCCTAAGCTTGGGTCTTGATGTGTTTTCCTGCTGGTCCCATCTGCCGTCTGCCCTCTTCCAATGGGTCTTCCAGGAGGTCATCGTTGTTGACCCAGGGATGGTGTGGAAAGCAAAGTGTCGGCCTTGGTCATGGCCGTATCCTGGGGTAGGGAGCGTGTCAGTTGAGGCTGCAGAAGCCTCTCACTCGCAGTGCTTGTTTCAGCTCCTCAGAGCCTTGCCGAGAGGTGGTCAGGTTCTGAGACACGACTGAGGTTCTTGGCAGGCAAAGGTCCTGGCATGTCTGCCTTCAAGAACGTCAGCTAGTTTCTTGGCTGTCCTCTGGGGAGATCCTGTTGCTGATGTGTTTACAGAAATGGTAGTTGTTTACTCCAGCCGTGGGGATGACCACATAGAGGAGCTATTTAAACACTGGCAGACGTCATTTTTTTTTTTAACCTCTTGGCCCTTTCATAGTTCCAGGGCCTTGGATCCTGTTTTGAAGACAGGTGCAAATTTGACATAGCATTTGAATATGACCCAGCAAAGCATGATTGCTTCTTGAGCTCGAGTATGAGATCTGTTTTGCAATCAGTCCGTTCAAGATGCTTCTCTCTTCATGGTCAGATCAAAGTGCTCAACCCCATTTTTAGATATAGAGATGACGGTTCACGCCTGCGTCTGTTTATTCTGGGATCCCTGCTTCCAACAACTTTGAGGTCAGCTTACAGGGCAATAAAATAGAAAACCACGAGAGCCAAGGAAAACAGGGGCAGGGCAGAAAGATAAAACTAGAGTTGTTGATATCCCACTGGCTAAGTTTACCAAATTCTGGTTAGCGATGATTGTGACAAGCTGCAGCAAAGCGTGTTTATTGCCATTTTTCTCTCATTTGATGACATAGACATTATGAACCAGGAGGAAAAATATAAATATACAAACAAGAGTAGGGGTTTCATCTTCATTCCATTCACTGCTAAGGCTTTGACAGTGCTTTAGCTTTCTTTTTTTAAGTCCTTGAGGACAGCACTGGTAAGGTGGGTAGGCCAGGATGATGGAGAATATAGAGGGCTTCTCAGCAGCCCAGCATCTAAAGTGCTCCCTCTTGAAGGAATGAAAATCATTTCTGAGTGTATTCAATGGCACAGAACGGTCACCCCTGCATAGTTAAAGTCTAGAAAGAAACGCAAAGAAGTGTATTTGACTTTGAAAGAGATACCTCAGAATTTTAGGATAAGAAGGTATTCTGAGGTCAGGACTGGTCCCCAAGCCCCATCTACAGCACCGCTGACAGCTGGTTGTTGAGCTTCTGCTCACATATTTCCCTGGTACTGCTAACTCCCACAAGACAGACTGCTGACCCTTAAGACATCCTTGGGTTGGCAGGTCTTTCTCATGCTGTGCTTAAGTTGGCCTCTTGTGGATACCCCGTTGGCCCTTCTCTCTGCAAAACAGTTCACAGCCTGCTCTGGTTTTGCTAAGACAGGCCTTGGAGTTACAAGGAAGTGGTCGCTTTTCTTTGCTTGAAACATCTCTGTGTTTCTCTGCTATCCTTGGAAACATTATCCCCAGGCCTTTGGGTGCTGTGCTTGTTCCCCCTATAGCTCCCGTGTAGTACTGTGTCCCACAGGAGTGGTTCCTCTGGGTTAGAAGACACAGGTGTGCCTTCTAGGCATGGAGGGAACCAGGCACAGGACTTGGGAGGTGGAGCCCCCAGCTTGAAGGCATGTTTCCTTCCTGAGCAACTGAATCGCCCTACAACATCTTCACTTCCTGACTTACTGAGAAGCTTTGCCACAAACATCCAGAGTCTTTGGCTCCCTCCTAGAGTTACTGGTTCTTCAGCGGCAAAGCACATCAGCAGGGAGTGTGGATATCCCTGTAGGTTTCCATTTGCTGGTGGGTGGGACCTTGACAGTTCCTATCCTGGTGTGAGGAGTGCTGACCCTAACCAGCACTGGGATTGACGTGAGACTCACACCAGGTTGTCCCTTCCTTGGGGAAGACACCCCAATGCTCATAATCAGAAAAGACTTCACACAAGTACATTTGCCTGATGTTTAAAGGTTAAGTGCACAAAATTCAAGGCTTGGTTTCGTATGAGGCATGATGTCAAGTCTTACTGTAAATGACCTGCTCCTGAAAACCTGCAGGCATCGCATATTTCTTAGTGTCTCTGGCTGTGTGGCCTTGGTCAAATCATGGAGCATCTGTGGACTTTGGCTGCTCATCTGTGAGGTAAGGTCTATTTGGGGATGTCTGAGGAACCTCAATAGATCTTTAAATGGCCCTTGTGTCAGCTGGTGAGGACAGAGAGGCACATTGGTGGTGGAGAGAGAGATGTTAGCCTGCATAGCTTGGGACAGAAAAATGACTGAACTCAGCTAGTCATGTCCTGTGCAGGACACCTGCACTCCAGCCATGTGGACCTCCCTGACAGGTGGCGCTGACATCAAACCAGAGTCGCTCCGGGAGAGCCTGCAGGGAGAGCCGACTGTGTCACCTGCTGCGTTCCTCCACGGATGTGACCTGACGTGGCCCAGGCACAGTGCTCAGTGTGTGCAAGAACAGGGTCTGGAGACGTGGTCCTGGTCCCTGGTGAATGAAGTCTTGTGGAGAACAGGAAGTGACCCTGACAGGCTGAGATCACAGACCCCCTTCCCGGAAGAGCTGGAGGCCTGGGGCATCCTGAAGTATGGACTGTCCCCTGTGGAGCAGTGAGGAAGTAGGGTCTTGGCAGGGGGGACGCTGGGGGAAGCCGTAGCAGTGAGAAGCGCTGAGTGCATGTGGGGGATGGTGGGACTTCCTCGGAGGAGTCAGCTGAAGAGAGCGAGTGAGGCCCTGGCTGCTGTGTGAGGGGTTCAGGGCTAGTTCTTGAGGCGCTATGAGGACTTTCGAGGGTGCTTGGCAGGAGAGTGACCTAGAGCCATGTTTAAAGAAGTTCGTGATACCTGGAGTGTAGAGCTCCACCAAGTATGACGTCGGTGCCAAAAAGGAGGTGTCCCGCAGGCTAGGCAAGGGGGGGCCATCTGCACTGAGGACGTGCTGGGGGGCTGGAAGGAGGGGACCAGACCTATGGGCGAGTCTGAGCCTGCGTGGACAAGCTGTGGTGGTCCTCTGAGGAGGTGCAGGAGGGAAGACCTCAGGGTGCCTGCAGATGGGAAGGAGCAGCAGCCGTGAGGTGAGAACAGGGCGACGCGACAGAGGTGAGACCTGTCCAGGTAGTGAACCCGGAGTGGCCTGGAGCTTGGAGGGGGGCGGCAGGCACTGAGGGGTCAGGGTGGCACCACCCTGCGGGCGCTGGCTACCTGACAGCCGTTGGTGCTGCCCAGGAGCACGCAGGGCAGGGGGAGACATGGGCCTGGGGGAGCGGCATCTTCAGGTGAGTCTTCAGCCCAGGCTTGCAGTAGTTGGGCGCCGCGGCCTCCGAGGCGGTGACCTAGGTGACTGGGCTGGTTCCGTCTGCGAGATCCCACAGCCCACACAGTCGGGGGTGGTGGGCCTCTGCCCTCAGCCGGGCCTGCGAACACCGTGCTCGGGCCTTCAGCTTGTCTAGATCTCTTGTGCAGCATCAGAACTATTTCTTGGTCACCGAGGTTCAGAAGGACTTTGGGTGGGCTGATCCTCTGAGGACTTAAAATTCTGTATGTCTGACATCTGGTCTAGGCATCAGTTTGAACAAAACCCCTTTGTTCATGGAAAGTAGCTGAAGGGTTGAGTGAAGCTTTCTGATACAAAGTCTGTGATCCTCCTGGCTCTGCTCGGCCAGGCCCCCAGAGCTCTGGACGGGAAGGGACGCCCCACAGTTTTTGGTGCAACCTTGCCCACACCCATGGCCCGTGAAGGTCCAGTCGGAAGCCCCTCAGGCTTGCTCTTCACTGCTGAGTGGCCACCTTTAATCTGTGGAAATGAACCAAAGGGAAAGGCAAATAGACCATGGAGAGTTCGTGGAAGACGGTGATGTGTGCTGGGAAGGCACTTCCGTTTTGCAGTTTACAGCACTGCCTTTTTGAATGTCCTCAGTCTGGAGTTCCTGTGTATGTGTATATCTGTGTTCCTTTGTCTTCCAGTAGTGCTCGGTCACTCGGTCGTGTCCGATTCTTTGTGACCCCCACGAACTGTAGCTCACCAGGCTCCTCTGTTCATGGGGTTTCCCAGGCAAAAATACTGGAGTGGGTTGCCATTTCCTTCTCCTAGTAGTAGGATCTTCTAAATCAACCCGCAGAGGCGAATTCAAGGCAGATTGCACTTGAACCTGCTCCCCTTGCTGACTTGGTTCCTTGGCTACCCCCTTCCCCCTTGGCTAAACTCTGGGCTGAAGGATCCTTCCTGGTATGGGAGCCCTGCCCCAGCCAGTTCTGCCCACCACTTTCCCTATCTGCGAGGCTGAACCCCTCCTTTCCCCAGGCCCCCCTGGACCTGTAAGATCCACATTCAGCTTTTCAGCACCCCAAGGCCAAGGCTGCCAGCCCAGACCAGTGAGATCAGTCAGGGGGCTGGGCCCTGGTATGTGTTAAGAACTCACCAGGGAAGCCTGACCCGCAGCCTGCACTGAGAACCACGTAGGTAGACGTTTCCAGAACGGGAAGTCTATTGAACAGCTTGCTTGTCCCAGATGACATTTGAGACCACTAAGTCACTGTCCCAGCCGGGCCTGGGGACCAGCATTTAATTATCAGTGTTATGGATAAAGCACGTTTGGGAGATGTGGCCCTGCAGGGCCCTGAACTCTGTTCACCCAGGGCTCCAGTCAGAGATCAGGTGCTCGCAGGCCATTCAAGGGCCCTGAACACGCCGTCCTCAGCTGGCAGAGCCGTGCCCCCAGGGCTCCCACACACGAGGCAGCTGCTCCACACTTAGCCCGCGCCTGGCTCGTGCCTGCCGTGCGCTCAGTTGCCGGAAGGGAGAGGGCTGCCGGCCGCATCCTCCCTTTCCGAGCTCCTCACGTTTCTTCTCCCCGGCAGGTCCTTTGGGGTCGTCCTCTGGGAGATCGCCACGCTGGCCGAGCAGCCATACCAGGGCCTGTCCAACGAGCAAGTCCTTCGCTTCGTCATGGAGGGTGGCCTTCTGGACAAGCCGGACAACTGTCCTGACATGCTGTACGTATGTGCCGGGTCCCTGCGGCCCAGCGGTGCTGGCCTGGCCAGAGCAGTTGAGACGAGGGCTTATCTTAATGGAAGAACCTGGGCATTTGGGCTGGTGCCTTAATCCCACCCCATCTTCCTTAATCCTGGGAAGATTTTTGCAATGCTGTTTGCACTGCAGTTCCTCAGGCCAAATGTCTTTATGAAATACTTGACCAAAACAATCCCTGCCAGTCTTCTCCAGGCAGAGTTGTTTAAAAAAAAAAAAAATGCAGCAACCTGACCCTGATTCCTCTGAAACCACGGGGGCTGCTCCCCAGCCATTGGCAGAGCTCCTCCTGGCTACGGGGGTGACCTCAGACCTCCTGCTGCAGGCCGCTCCACCACTTGTGTCCTGCTCAGGTTTCTTCCCTGTTGGGCATTTACAAAAGTCGTGAAAAGTGTGAGGGGTGGGCTCCTGGCAACCTCCTCCAGTGGCCGTGCAGACTGGGAGGCAGTTCAGGGGGCCTCCTGGCACACGGCTTTCTGTCCTGAGATTTGTGAGAAATGGGAAACAGTCCACCACACCTTGTGGGCCTCCCTGCCCGGTGTTCCTAGGGCAAGGCCCTCTGTCTGTCGCGGTCGGAGCTGCTGAAGGTATGAGGGTGTGCAGATGTGCTGTGGTTGGGCTGTCAGGTACAGACAGGCATGGGTGAGGAGCACTGAGCTGGCTTTCAATATGCACCTTAAGGCAGGGCTCATGATTTTCTGGATCTCGATAGGTGGAAGGTAGGCTATCACTAATGCCTCAAGATCAATCCAAGAATTTTCCAGAAGTGCTTTTCAGGACAGGTTTGGCCTCACGTTGGAAAAGACCCCAGAGGAATTGTTGGGCCATCTGTCTGTCCGTGTGGAAGCCCTCCCCAACCCCTCCAGATCTGCCACCTACCTGTGCATCAGCCTCGCGTGAGCCTTGGTTGAGGGAAGGGCCACATTGTGGTCGGATGATATAGATGTGAGTCAGACGCTGCATTGAGTGAGGACCAGGGAAATCAGCCCAACAGCCATGAAGGCTCGGTTCGTTTGGTCTCCCAAGGTTTCCATGGATCAGAAAATAGGAACACTGGGTCCTCTGCTCAGTCTGACATGGATGAGATCAAGATGTCAGCCCAGCTGTGATCATCTGAGGCTCAGGGGCCTCCCTCTCCCAGGCCCCTTCAGGCTGTTGGCAGGAGTCAGCCCCTTGTGGCTGTAGGACTGAGGTCCCTGGGTTTGGCTGGCTCTCAGCTCCCGCTCCCCGCCACGAGTTTCTCACAACGAAGCAAGAGGATTTCCTCTGCTGCTGTTAACGTTTTTCTTTTTTTTACCTAATTAATTCACATTCATGCAGGGTAATCTCCCTTTTGATTAACTTGGAGTCAGTTATTAGAAGCCTAGATGAAGGCGTGAGATCTCATCACATCCACTGATACAGATATAAGAGCCGTCTTTAGCTCCTAGGCCTTACAGAGCAGAAACCACGGTGTTCTTCGTGGCCTAGAAGTCACGCTCCTTGGTGTCCAGCGCTTCCCGTGGGCTGTGTCTTACGTGACAGGAGATTCTGTGAGGCATGGACATCAGGACACAAGGGTCTGGAGGTCAGCCACCACGCCTGACCGGTGACTGCCCTCCACTTGAGCAGTGTAGCCACAGTACTGTAGGCAGCCCGTGAGAAGAATGGTCTTCCTTCAGAGCAAAAGCATAAGTGATGGACTTGGAGGAATGATGCCCGCTGAATTTGCACGCGCGTGTCCGGTGCCAGCAGGGGACCTAACGCTGGAAGTGGTGGTGTGTTAGCAAGCGTGGCAGCAGTCTGGGAGAGCAGGTGTACGCTCTGTTCGTGTGGTTTGGGGGTGTGGGAAGAGAGGCACTGTTCCTGAGCTTTCTCTTTCATTGACTTGAGTCATCGCTGTCTCTGAGAAACTTGTGGGACGCCTGAAGCTGATCTGCCCCCAGGTGACAGGAGCTTTAGTAGAATCTAATATGCCTGGGAAGCAGCGCCCCTGCCCTGGGAAAGGCAGCGCACTTCCTGCTCCCAGCCTGGAGTGGCAAGGAAATGTACATGGCACAGTTACTCTGGGATATTAGATGTATAATTCAGGAGGTCTTTCTGCCCTGCCAGCCAGAACCCCCTTGGCAAACTTTCTCTCTTCTAAGGAAGAACAGAGCGAAAGGAGGCAAGTTGGTTTCATAAACAGTATCTGTGTTGTCCTTTTGAATTTATTGATGAGCTTAGGTGAGGAAGACATGTTCTGGGAAATGGGGTTCTTTTATTACAAAATTGAAAGACTGACTCTTGTTTTTCCCATGGGAGAGGAAATTCACTGAGTCCTTGGGAGTTGCCTGAAAGCCATGCTGGGCCCCATATGGAAAAGAGCTTGTGTGTGTCAGTTTCGTGGTTCTGGAGGTGTGGATGGCACCCACCGGGTAACAGGGCGGGTGTGCAGGGGCTGCTGGTGGACCTCAGCTCAGCATCTTCGCTCGGCGATGCCAAGGAGTCGCCGCTGTTCCTGAGCAGCTAGCAGTCCTGATGCCCTCCAGAGAAGGGGCGCCCGGCTTTAGAGGAAAGGTGTCAGGGACCGGGCCAGAGTACGTCCAGGCCCGCGGGTCTCAGCCCTGAGATACAGCGTGGATCAGTTAGCAAGGGGTGGAGATCAGCCTGTGGTTCCTTGACCTTCTTGCGCTCAGGCCTCCACACTCACGCCACCAGTGTCCCGGAGCCCCTCTGAGCACGCGCTGGCTGCTCGGCCCGGAGTTGGGGCTGCAGGGAGCGGTCCCCACCCCCAGCCGGCCCGGTGACTGAAGGGACTGGACTCTGAACCCGGGACCCAGTCGGAGCAGAGCCAGGCGCCAAGCGAGGAGCGTGCTGTCTGCCGATGGGCCCCCAGATCACGCAGCTAGACCTCTGCCAGGGAGGCCTTCAGGGTGCGCCCTTCAGAGAGGAACTTGAGCTTCTCAGTCCAGAGTCCTCAACTCACGGAGGAGTCTGAAGCAAACTCGGTAGGCTCTGGCTGTTTTGCAGTTTTCCAGCAGTTTTTCCCTGTTGCTGACTGTTGGAGATCTGGGGCCAGTTTTGTGGGAATCGAGCTCTTGAGTGGGACGCAGACAGGCTGGGATGGCACTCCTGCCCGGAGAGCCTGCGGTCGCTTCCCCGGGGTCTGGGCCCTGCCTTCCATGTCTGCCCTGAGGCAGAGGAACGTGAGCTGAGAGGTCAGTCCAGCCCCTGGCCCGCAGCCCCTGCCGGCTGAGAAGTGGGGCGGGAGCCTGAGCGTTCAGGCGAGGCGGGTGCCGTGAGCCCGGCAGGTCCTCTCTGAAACACCATCTCTTCATCATCACGGGGATGACGGCGGCTGCTCTTGGCGGGTGACCGCAGCCTGCCCGCACACAGCCAGGCGGAGGCGGGTGGAGCCGGCGCGCGGCCTCCGCAGGCGCAGAGAGGCGGTGGCTGTCTGGTCCTGCCCAGGCGGCCTCCCGCTCCCACAGCTGACCAGTTGTTAAAAAAAAAAAAAGGAGTTTTATCAGCTCATAACTCCTTCTAGCGTCTACTGGAAAGTTTTCTTGTGGAGATCGTGTAAACAAGGTCTTGAATCTCGCCGCCGAGTAAAGAAAGACTGCCTTTTTTGGGCAGCACTGGAGGGCCGGGACTCCGGAGAGGGTCAGAGGTGCTGTCACAGGGCTTGTTTGTGCGGGTGTCCCTCACAGGCCTCCTCCCCTGCGGGGGGCACCTCCTCAGCCCCAGGCCGAGGGGCCCAAGCCAGGATGCACCATGTGTGCTTGGGATAAGTCAGTTGGCTAGAGAGGAAATCACAGCTGAGCAATGGGGAGGCATGTTGTGTATTTATGGCTCTTTATTTTATTTTATTTTTTTTGGTGGGAAGGAGCATCGGTCCTTTTTCTTAGGAAATGTTGGAGGTGAGGGTATATGGAAGGAGGCTCGTGTGCCATCTGACCCAAGAACAAGTGCCAGTTTATCTGCAAAGCCCCCACGACACCTGTGACTATCGGTGGATGGCCAAGAGAGGGAGACTGGGCAGACCTGTGGTTTTTCTTGTTGAGGCTGAGAGCAAGTTTCTCTTTCTGAGGTTGGTGGTGGCGTTCAAAGTGCAAGCAGGTCATTCATGAGACTTCCGTTCCTGCTCCACCCTCACTCATTTGGAGATCTATAAAATGGGGCTTTATTATGATGCACACCTTCCCGGACCCATGCAGAGTAATGCCGTATACATCCATAAAACTACCGAGAGCACTGATTGACTACCATGGGGTTAGCGTCGTGACCTCATGTAGGTGGTTTAGTTGGGAGGGGAAAAAGGAGTCAGTCCTCATGTTTTGCTCCAGTCCTCCACTGGAGCAGGGCTGGCAAGCTTTTTCTGCAAAGGGCCACACATTAGGGCTCACAGGCCAAACCATCTCAGCTATTCAGCTCATACAACTACTGGTTTGAAAGCAGCCGCAGACCATATGTAAATAAACGGGTGTTTCCGTTGCAATAAAACTTGATTTACAAAAGCAGGCAACCGGCCTCTCTCCCATTCCCACCCTCACTCAAGGTCACATCCTCTTCTCTCTGACTTGACCTGACACCCTTCTCCCCAGGTCTTTTTCAAGGTGCCTGCCGGATCGACCTGGGAGCCTTCCTGTCCCCTTGAGCTTTCTCTTTTTGAATTGTTCTCCGGGGCCAGACTCAGGTCTGTCAAGTGTCAGCCTGAGGCTGGAAGCCAGTTTGGGGCACTTTGAGCTTTCTAGATGTGGGGAGTTCCATTTGGCCATTTTTATTGAAAAGTATCTCATTAGCCAGAAGTTTTGAAAGAAAACATAAAACAGTTTCTGGAGAGAAAACAGAAGTGGAAGGGAAGGCACCCTGGTCTCCATGAGAAAGGGCCGCTGGCCGCCATCTCCTCAGAGCCTCCTCCACACTCCTGGCATCCTGGACCTTCGTTCGGCCACCTCCCACGTGCCCCAGAAGTCTGCTTAGCTGGAGCCCTCTGCATGCCGGGTGAATGAGCGGTGCCCCTCCTCCCACAGCTGTGCTGAACTGTTGTCAGAGCCTGTTCCTGGCTTTTTCCCCTGGCAGCTGCCTGCTCTGGGGTCTCTGGCCCGATGCTGGGCTGTTCCCCGTGGCCACGTCACGCTGAGGCTTCCCAGGGGCTGCAGCCCAGGTGCCCTCTCTGCCCGCCCTGGGCCTGAGCAGGGACCCTGGCCCCAGGCCCGCTCACTGGGCTCTGGGCCCCACTCCCGCCGGGCTCAGGGCAGCCCACCTCCCAGGCTGGCTCTGCCACCTTGGGGCACGCCGCAAGCAGCCTGAGCCCCGACATTGGAAGAGGGCCGTGCGCCCCTTCTGTCTTGCAGCCACACTGCCTGGCCCTTCCTGGCCCCCTCGGTTCTCTGCCAGTGCCCCCTGCGCCCAGGAGGGAGCTTGGAAACAGTGTGGGTGGAGCTGAAGGAGAGGGCACTGTGGGGAAAACTGATCGCTGCTCAGCCTCCTCAGCGTTCTGATTCGGAAATATGTTTATCTAGCGGCTGCAGGAGATGCTTCAGATAGAAGGCTGATTTGTGTTTTAGGTAAATACCTGTAATAAGAGGCTTTTGTAGGAGGCTCAAACACCTACAAAGAATCCACCTGCAATGTGGGAGACCCCGGGTTCCATCCGTGGGGAAGATCCCCTGGAGGAGGAATTGGCAAACCCATTGCAGTGTTCTTGTCTGGAGAATCCCATGGATGGAGGAGCCTGGTGGGCTACAGCCCATGGGGTCGCAAAGAGTAGGGCATGACTGAGCGACTGACACTTTGGCTTGTAATAACAGACTCTGTGTGGAACCTGTATTTGTCCCTCTCGGGATGCGAGAGTTGGGGTTGAGTCCTGCGTGTGGGTGAAGTGACCGCAGCGGTGGGCCTAAGTAGGGAGAAGCTGAAGGCTACCTGTGTCAGAGAGACAAAGCGGATACTGTACCTGGGTCAGAGAGAGACAGAGTAGATGCTCTCCTGTGTCAGAGACAGACCTGGGGCCCCGCGTGCCGGCGGTGCTCGCTGTGGCGGGCGGCCTGGCCGGGAGCCCTCCCGGCGGGGCCCACCTCTGCCGTCTCCCCGCAGGTTCGAGCTGATGCGCATGTGCTGGCAGTACAACCCCAAGATGAGGCCTTCGTTCCTGGAGATCATCAGCAGCGTCAAGGACGAGATGGAGGCGGGCTTCCGGGAGGTCTCCTTCTACTACAGTGAGGAGAACAAGCCCCCGGAGCCGGAGGAGCTGGACCTGGAGCCCGAGAACATGGAGAGCGTGCCGCTGGACCCCTCGGCCTCCTCGGCCTCCCTGCCGCTGCCCGACAGACACTCAGGACACAAGGCCGAGAACGGCCCGGGCCCGGGCGTGCTGGTCCTGCGGGCCAGCTTCGACGAGAGGCAGCCCTACGCGCACATGAACGGGGGCCGCAAGAACGAGCGCGCCTTGCCCCTGCCCCAGTCCTCGACCTGCTGATCCCGGATCCCGGCCGCGCACACAGTAACGCGCGCACGCGGCGGCGGGGTGGGGAGAGAGTGTTAACAATCTATTCACAGCTTCCTGTACCTCAGTGGATCTTCAGAACTGCCGTGGCTGCCCACAGGAGACGGCTTCTCTGCAGTAAACACATTTGGGATGTTCCTTCTCTCAATATGCAAGCAGCTTTTTATTTCCCTACCCAAACCCTTAACTGACACGGGCCTTTAAGAACCTTAATGACAACACTTAATAGCAACCCTTGAGAATCAAGTCTTCTCTCTCTCCCTGTCTCTCTCTCTCTCTCTCCACACCTTTCTCTTTCTCTCTGCTTCATGATGGAAACACATTTGCCGCAAGCCCAGCAGGGACGCCCTCGGCATCCGATTGAAGCGAGGGCTGCCCGTCCGTGGCCCCCGCTGCCCTGGACACCCCTGCCGTTCACCGTAGGTCTTCATAAAACACAAACACGTTGATACAGGATTTTTTTTAACTGTGTCTTTAACATTTTTAGGGACATACAAAATTTACAGAGGGCCATCGTTCACCCAAGGTTGTGACCATTGTTAACGCTGCCAAATTCTGCCAAAACCCCGAACTTTTCCCCCCTCACCGCCCCCTCCCCGTTCTCTGTTTCCAGAGGCCTGGGCGAGCCGGGAGCTAGTCACTCGTTAAGGGCCACGCTCCTGACGCCCTGCATCCGGTCGTCCCCGGTGTGCCGAGTCTCACGTTCACACAGGTCTGATGGCTTCTGACGAGGTTATTTGGGGGCACTGGACAGAATGAGACTTGCTCTCAGTGAGGATGGGGAGAAGCTGGCCTGGCTTCCCCACCCCCCCTCTCTGTACCCCCACGTCTAGCCCCCCCCCCAGGAATCCTGGAGGAAGCAGGCCCTGTCAGGAGTCTGGAAGACAGGCTCTGAGTAAAGGTCATCCACGTGCCAGTCTCCTGTCCCCACCCAGCCCCCAAGGACACAGATGGGAAGGGGTTGCCAGGGACTCAGCCCAACTGTTCATGCAGGTTTGCAAGGAAAGCAGTTCCACCACCACCAGAACAGTGCGAAGAAAAGCAGTAAACGGATTCAAGCATTCTAAGCTTTGTTGACATTTTCTCTGTTACTAGGACTTCTTCGTGGGTCTTACAGTTCTATGTTAGACCATGGAACATTTGCATACACATCGTCTTTAATGTCACTTTTATAACTTTTTTACGGTTCAGATATTCATCTATACGTCTGTACAGAAAAAAAAAGCTGCTATTTTTTTTGTTCTTTATCTTTGTGGATTTAATCTATGAAAACCTTCAGGTCTACCCTCTTCCCTCTCTGCTCACTCCAAGAAACTTCTTATGCTTTGTACTAGAGTGCGTGACTTCCTTCCTCTCTTCCCAGTAATTGATACTTATATGACATAATTTGCCATGAACTGTCTGATGCCTTTTTATAAATACATAGCCCTCCCTGCTCCCCCTGCCCCGTTAGTTCTGTTCTGCCCGTAGGCTCTGTGGGCACGAGACTGATGAGGGGCGTGGAGGGAAGGTGGGTGCCTGCCCGACCCTCTCTCCCCAGCCTGCCCTCCCTCAGCGTCTGAGTCTGTTACAGTGCAAGACATGATACAAACTCAGGTCAGAAAAAAGGCTAAATATCCCGCACATCCGTGTCCAGTGTTGGCACTCACCGTTGTTGACAAGTCTCACCTTCTCGCTCCCTTGCCTTTGTTTTGGTTGTGACACGCATATGTCTATTTTTTTAATTCTTGGGTACAACAGCAGTTTTAACTGCAGACACTAGGCATTTGGATTACTATTTTTTTTTTAATGGCTATTTAATCCTTCCATCCCATGGAGAACAGCTGCTGAGTCCAGGGGTGCAGCGGAGCGCGCTCCAGCGGGCCAGTCTACGGCTTCCCGCCGCCACCCTGCCCCCCGACCGACCTACCTGTCTTTAGAACCGGAGACACCCCAGGGCCCCCCCCACCCCCGGCGCCGGTGGGGAGTGGGGCACAGGGGCCGTGTCCTCACGGAGCCACCGGCAGCCCCCCGCCAGGTCGGTACAGTGGGCGCCCTGCCCGGGGACCCGGGGCCTGGCCGACAGGGAGTCCTTTCCCGGCCAGGAAGCTGAGTCCTCAGAGGCCGGGGGTCTCATATTGTTTAGTTTTTAGCACTTCTCACCAGAGTGATGACAGCACAAGAGTTGCTTCTGGGATGGAAATGTTTAAATGAAGAGTAAGAACAAAGCTATACATCATGATGATTGCTAGTTGCGACTGGAGATTAAATGCAAAACAGAAAGTCGGTAGCGCTTTTTTGCCCGTCAGTAGTTTCAGTCCCACTGTTTCCTCCAGTCTCTGTCCCATAGTTTTGCCCTTTAAAAAAAAAATGAGAAAAAGAAAAAATTAAGGTATTATATGTAGGAGTTTTAATTTATTTTGTGATACCAGTTTCAATCACTGTAGAGAAGCCCCCTTATGAATTTAAATACTGAGAAAAGGGTTTGTGTGTGTGCGTGTGTGTGTGTGTGCGTGTGTAAGACAGGACAGTTTAGGGGTTTTTGTTTTGTTTTTTTCCAGACATTTATCTACCTCACTCTTATTTTTTATATGTGTATATATAAAAGGAGTACATCTCACATTTCCCAGCACCTGACAATATGCCGTTGATACTGGTAACCTCATGCACACCACAGGCCGTACACACCAGGTGACGCAGGGCGAGGCCAGCCTGTATCCCGGGGTCACAGCAGCATGAGCTCACCTCCCCACTCGCCTTTCTCTGCGACGGCTCATTTGGCGTCACTCCTGTTCTCCCCCTGACTCAGTTTCCCCAGAGGTGGAGAGGGTCCTGGCAGGGTGTCTTGGAAACCAGCTGCTTGGTGCAGACTGGGGGGTGGGCAGTGGTTTCCAGTCTGGGAGCCAGGCCGAACCAGGGCCCCCACCCCCCCTGTAGCTGCTAGGCCCCTAGCTGGGTCAACGCGGCCCCCCTGCAGCCAGGTGGGCTCTGGGGGCTGGCTGAGTGCCTCCTGTGTGGTTCCCGACCTGGTGGTGGCCAGCCCCAGGTAGGACGTTCGGAGAGGAGTCCCCACCTCCCTGTCCAGGCTGTTCTCTCCACCTCACCCTCACCTCCTTCCCAGGGGCAAACAAAAACGAACCAAACCTTTGGGCTGGAAGGGGCCGTGCCTTCTCCCTGGCTCCCGCGGCTCCCGGGAGGGCGGCGCCCCCTCCAGTAGCTGCCCTCACAGGCACTGGTGTTTCATCTGGGAAATGCAGTGGCAGGGGGGATCTCCCCAAGTGTGGCAGCTCCTTTCTGCTCCTAGGACTGCAGTTGTGCTCAGGAGCTCCTCTCTTCTGCTGCAACACCCCTCTCCTTCCCCAAGCTCCCTGGCACCTTAAGGTCATTGAGAAGTAGTGTTTGATCAGGGTTTCCCGCTTCCACACTGTAGGTGACCCCGTGGAATAGTGGCCTCTCCTCCGTTTTGCACATACCTACCGGTTTCCACAACTGGATTTCTACAGATCATTCAGCTGGTTATAAGGGTTTTGTTTAAACTGTCCGAGTTGTTGGCGTCACTTTTTGTTTTATGTAGGTGGTTTTCCTTTAAGTAGAGAGCAAACACTAATAGTATAGTGCCCATCATAACAAATGCTTCAGAAACACTTAAATAAAAGAGAATTTTTTGCTTGTGTGATGGTGCAGTCATTTTACTGGACCAAACCACCCACCTTGACTATACCAAGGCATCATCTGTCCACAGTTCTAGCCTAATTTTACGCTCATTTCCCCACCTCTTCTTGATTTCCTCCTTTGTATGCTCCAAATATCTTAAGCTGAGTTGTGGCATTCTCCATGCAGACTCCTTCTGACAGCAGCTCGCACTGCTTGACGTGACGTGAACCACTGAGGCACATCATTGAATTGATGTGAGCATTAAAACCTGATCACACACAGCCCTTCCCTGAGGCAGCAGGAGCTGGTGTATTCTGGAGACATTGTTGAACTGCAGCTGGGTGAGACCCAGACCACCCCAGGACTCCCTTAGAGGATGTCCTGACATTTGACACAGTTGGAATGAGCTTCCTCCTTGGAAGATAGAAGACCGTGTTCATGGCCAACACTGGCCTTTCCTTCCAGCCTGTTTCTTATGACTTGGAACAACATTTCAATAATAGGAAAAGAAAATGGTTATTGTGGAACTACTCAATGGAAAAATGCTTGGCATGAAGTGGTGTGTTTTCAGTTGGGTAACAGATGTCAGAGCCAAGCATGATGCCAAATTCTAGGCCAGTTTGTTCCACTGAAGCCTCTTTCTCAGCAGCCCACCTCTGCTGGCAGGTGGCTGTATGGGATACAGGCCACTGTTATGACGAGGTCACACATAGCTCAGAGCAGTAAGAAGGCTGGGATACTTGGTCCAAGGTCCTCAGCTGTCACCGTTGGGTCCTCCGGCCAGGCAGCGTCAAAGGCAACTTTTTCCAGAACACAGGCACCCTCCAGTTGACAGTAAAGCTCCATGGTATGCCTTGGCCCATTCCAGCAGTCCCAGTAATGCATTTAAGGTTTGGGGTTTGTTCTTTTGTTAATACTACTTTTGTGTTTGTTGGCTGTCTTTCCATTTCCTGGGCTAAGCAGCATTGGGAGACATGGCCCAGAGATCCACTCTTTAAGAACCAGTGATGAAAATCAAACTCTTAACTCCACTCTGACATAGTGGGTGGTACAAATGAGAACGTCAAGAGAGGATGTTGCTTAGATTGAACCTCTGTTGCCAGAGATGCTGAAGATACAGACCTTGGACAGGCCAGAGGGTTTCATTTTTGGCCTCCAGCTTAGATGACTAGTTGGTCACTTAGAGAAAAAGCAGATGAACACTCCTTGATGGTGGAATGAGGAGGTGGCAGGAAACCATTGTGATAGGGATCGTGACTGACACGGAGAGAGGAAAGCATGAGCAGAAGGTACAGGGCTTGGAAGAAGTGTGGGCTGTACTTGGAACTTGATGGTTTCTGAAGGTATCAGACCACATCAAGGCTCAACAGTCATCCATGGGCATTTGGTGTCAACAGATAAACCTAACATCCTACTTTGGAAACTGTTACTGCGGAGTTCAGTCAAATTGTCCGAGAACACGAACTGCATCGCACCCGTCACTTGTCAGTTCTGGGGCATGACTTTAGGGTTTTGTTTTATTTTGTTAATGCAAGAACATAATGATCACTCATCTGTATGTCCACATTTGTGTGTGTCCACATCTTTCTGGTAAACATTGTTGTAATTAGTCACTCATTAGCGTTTCCAATAGGGCTCTTAAGTCCAGTAGATTACGGGTAGTCAGTTGACGAAGATCTGGTTTACAAGAACTAATTAAATGTTTCATTGCATTTTTGTAAGAACATAGAATAATTTTATAAAATGTTTGTAGTTTATAATTGCTGAGAATAATTTAAAGACACTTTTTTTCTCTGTGTGTGCAAATGTGTATTTGTGATCCATTTTTTTAGGACACCTGTTTACTAGCTAGCTTTACAAGATGCCAAAAAAAGGATTTTTCCCTGACCCAAGCCGTGGTTCACCCTCTTTCCCCCCCCCCCCATGCTTTGTGCCCTAGTTTATAACAAAGGAATGATGATTTAAGTAGTTCTGTATCTTCAGTATCTTGGTCTTCCAGAACCCTCTGGTTGGGTAGGGGATCATCTTTTACTGCCCATTTCCCTTTGGAGTGTAGCTACTTTAACAGACGGAAAGAACCTCACTGGCCAAGCAAATCACAGAGGTGTTGCAGCCCAGCGGTGCCCTGGCACCACCCACATCTGGTCGGGTTGGTTGGTAGCTGTACTGTTAGGCGGTGCCTCGAGATGGAAGGACTCCATCACACAGCTCATGGTTCTCACGATGAGCACAGCACACAGTCTACCACAAAGAGATGGTGATTCTGGCGCATGCAGGCCATTTGCTTCCATGCCTCATATCATGATTGATGCTTTGCTATGACAAGGAAGAGACCCTATTTTTATTTGAGGCAGAACGCCGAACATAGATGTTTTTCGATAGAAAACAAACTCTTTTTAATAAAAACTACACACATTCAAGATCTTTTTTAAGTTTGACTCCATTTCTTTCTGCTCTCAGTGGGTTCTTGGCCATTATCAACACAGCTCCACAAAATCCCCATCACTGGGAACACCTGGGTGTTTCATGCTACATGGGAGAAAGGTCCAGAAACAGTTTGGGTTTTGTTTGCAACTTTTCCTTTGGATGTTTGGTGTTGCGCAGACACAGCCACAGGTGATGGATGCTTGGCAGAGACACCTGTCTGCTTTCTAAGCCAGTGAGGTTGAGGTTGGGGGTTTGCCAGAGTTTGTCTACCTCTGGGACAAAACAAAAAACAAACAAACAAAAAAATCAAACCAGAAGGCACGATGGAATGGATGCATCGCAAATAATGCATTTTCTGAGTTTTCTTGTTTAAAAAAAAGTTTTTAAAAAAAAAGTAAAAAAATTTAAAAAAAGGTAATAACATGGCCAATTTGTTACATAAAATGACTTTCTGTGTATAAATTATTCCTAAAAAATTCCTCTGTTTATATAAAAAATCAGTAGATGAAAAAAATTTCAAAATGTTTTTTTGTATATTCTGTTGTAAGAATTTATTCCTGTTATTGCGATATACTCTGGATTCTTTACATTACCCAAAAAAAAAAGAAACTTTGTCTATTTTGAATGGCTGAAGCGAAGGCAACTTTAGTTTCTCTTACTCTGCTTTTTTCTAGTAGTTAAAGTACTACATGGTTTAAGTTAAATAAAAGAATTCTGTATGCAGAATTTGGTCTCTGGTTTTGCCCCTCCCCACCCCTTCTGGAAGAATCACCGCACTTCTGAGCAGGGAAGCTGAGCTCTGGGTGCTGTGTGTGTTCACACATGTCGCTGGGAGGTGTTCTGTGTGAAGGCTTCGCCCGGTTTCTGACAGCTGAAACTTCTCAGCATGCGAATTGCGGGAGAACAGGAAAACTATTCTCTCCATTACATCAGCCAGAAGAAATTTCGCATTTCTGTAAAATATAGATGTCTGGACTGGCTTTTTGACTGCCGTGTAGGCTTTTCCATGGACAAAAGTCAGGCCAGGGCAGGGTTCGTCTGGGTGATTCTGGGGCAAAGGACCTTCTTCCCACTTTGACATCCTTGTGGGCCCCTCCCGGTCAGCACCCTTCCTCAGGGGGTACCGGAAAGGTCACGGACACGCACAGGGCGTGGCTCACTGGTTGCTTTTCAGCCGACGATCCCGGCCACCCAGTATGTTGTGTGAAGTCTCTTCAGTCCTGTCCAAGTCTGTGCAACCCTAGGGACTGTAGCCTTCAGGCTCCTCGGGCAAGAACCCTGGAGTGGGTTGCCATGCCCTCCTCCAGGGGATCTTCCCAACCCAGGGATCGAACCCACGCCTCTTCTGTCTCCAGCACTGGCAGGTGGGTTGTTTACCACTGGCACCCCCTTGGGAAGCCCTGGCCCAGAGACTCTACAAATCCAGGGATCATTCTCTTTGCCGGAGGAAATGTCGTGGTAGGAAGCGTGAAGACATGTTCTAAGGAAACAAGCTGTACATGTTCTAGAATCAAACCTTACACATCAGGAAGATACACTGATCATTTATGAAACTTTGATCATGGGACATTATACATCAGTAATAAAATCAGGCTACTGAACAAAGTAGGCGGTAGAAGTAAACGAAAGGCTTTGCTTACTTACGACCTGGTGAGTACTTGGACCTGAAAACAAAAAACAGGGGACTCTCAACTCTCAGTGTTGCCCTGGAGGTTTGCTTCCCATTGTCACAGAGAGCCTGGCACCCAGGAGACCTTCACTAGAGGACCTGTGACTCACAGCAGGCTCAACGTGAGGCTCGGGTGGGCATCTCATCTCTGGAAGGCACCCAGATTCCCACCATCCTGGGCGGGTGGCGCTGTGCCTCCAGGCTGCAGAGGTGCAGTCTGCACCTTCCTCAGCCAGGGGAGCAGCAGGGTCTCCTGAGGATGAAGGTGCTGGGGTTGAGACGTGGAAGACCCTCTCCCTACCGTGCCCCCGCTCAAGCCCACAATCCAGCAGAACTAGTTCCGTATCCACCCTCACAGGTCCAGCTACGAGCCCACGCGCAGCGTTCTCTCATCACTGATGAACGTTCACATCCCTTCTCTCACCAGGTCTCCTCTGTTTTACAGATGAGCAAACACGCAGACATGCCCAAGCCCCCCAGCTGTTAAATGACCGATCCAGGGTTGAGCCTTTTGAAGCTGTGCCAGCTTTCAAACTGTCTCAGAACTGCCCCCACATCAGGCGTAACTAAAGAGACCCCAGTGTGTGTCGAGGGGATGGCAGGCCACTTAGACCAGGAGGTGAACAGGTCTCTGGCTGCTCCAGAAAGAACCCTGGAGGTCACAGTGGGTGGGAGATGGCGAGTGTTCATCAAGACCTCTGGGCCTCTGACTGGATGGCACCTAAACGTCTGCTTGGCGCCAAGCCACATGCATTTTACAATCTGAACTAACACTGGAGCTGGGGCCCAGAGGAGGCCTGCTTGCCACCGTCCTGAGACGAGCTAAAATAAGGTGGGATGGGGGGCAGTGGTCCAGGGCTCTGGGTAGCAGGTGTTTGCCTACAACTGCAGAAGGCTCTCCTCATTAACTGCCATGCAGCCGACCTGTGCTTGGAGTCCAGACCACCCCACCCCTCTTGCTGCCTTTGATCTGCTACAGCAGGACTTTGGTCTGTTTTATGTCAAGTGAGCTAGTTCCATTCGCAAAGGGGGCCTGTAAAATCTATTACAAACACACGAGTGTGCTGGAGGGCTAATGGTAAAGTGTGTTCCTCTGCCCAGTTCCTTTGTTATTAAAGTAAAGCTGCTTTTTCTTACACTGAATAAATCTGGGCATTAAGTGATGATTTTTCTTTAAACGAAATTAAGTAGAAAATTACAGTGTGAGCACACCAACATAACAAGAAATTTCCCAGAGCTTAGCTCTTCCTCCAAAAAATAATATATGGCCAAAGGGGTTTCCAATGGAAATCTGCCCCCAGAAAACACTGGAAAAGTAAAACTTGTTGTGAGCAGCTTGGCACAGCGCCATAAAGGCAAAATGAAAAGATGGAAAGGGGAGGTTCTGTTTCTTAAAGGCAGGAAAATACTGTTCATGGTAGAAGAGCTAAACCCAGCTATTAAGCTTTGCTTTGGGGCCAGACACTATGGTGGGGGGCGGGGCGGAATGCGACATGGCATAGCTACCATGAAAAGCAATACAGCAGCACCTCCAAAAAAGTAAACTCAGAATTACTGTATGATCCAGCAGTCCCACTAGGTATAGCCACACATGCACACACAGACACAACTAAACCAGGATTCTAACAGAGATTTGCACACCAGTGTTCAGAGCAGCAGCATTTTCACAATAGCCAAAAGGTGGAAGCAACCCAGGGTCCATGGAAAGATAAATGGATAAACAAAATGTAGGCTATATATACAATGGGGTACCACTCAGCCTTAGAGGAAGGAAATTCTGATGCGTGCCACATGGATCAACCTTGAAAATATTCTGCTAAGTGAAATGAGGCAGTCACAAACGGACAAAAATTCCATTAATATGAGGTCTCCAGGGTAGTCAGATTCAGAGAGGGAGGGTAGAATAATGGATGCCAAGGGCCAGAGGGAGAAGGGGGAAGATAATGTTTAATGAGTGTGGAGTTCCAGTTTGGGATGATGGTGGTGGCAAGGGTTGCCCAAGTCAAAGTACATATTGCCACTGAGCACTAAAAATGGTTAAAATGATACATTTCAGGTTATGTGTATTTTATGGCAATTTTTAAATGAAGTTAAAAAAGAAAAAGCCCAAATCCTAGAGACTCAGTGGCTCAGAGGGCGCTCGCAGCACCTGGACGCACAGGCTCAGGGGACCAGCGTGGGGCGCCCGGCGTGGTGGCTGCGCCCGTGTTTCCCGTGGTTGGCCAGTCACAGGTCATCCCACCACACGGGGCTGTGGGGAACGAATCAGAGGTCCCAGCGATCGGACAGAATCACAGAGGCCCGAGACACAGACTTTAAGAGGGGAAAAAAGATATTACTAGCATTTCATTTTATTGTCAGGAAAACCATAACTGAAGCTAGTTAATCCCCTATGAAATGTCTGCCTTTCAGAGTGTTCTTCCTTCTTCTGACAATAAAATAACCCTTTGTGATTTCGTTGAGCGAATTCAGAACAGTTTTCATCTGTGTAAACTGTTTTATAAGCAATTTTTTTTTAAAAGCCTCTCAAAGCCCAGTTGAACTCTACACACAGGATTGAAGCATTCAATTTTCTCTAAAGGAGCAGTCCCCCAATTGGTTCTCCCTGGCTGGAACTGCAAAGGCTGAGCTTCTGGTGAACCAGGTTTTGAGCCCGGGCCTTCTCAGTCTCCTCCAGCATTTCCTGGATGATGACTTGCAAGGCTTTTCCCAGCAGGCTGGCCGGCAGCCAAGGAGATAATGGAGGGACGTGGATGAGCGCCGCACACCCATTTCCCTGATGCAAAGATAGGTAGTAGGCGTAATCGCAGACATACCTACAACCACAAAAAATGCCAGGTTACTCCTTGGACCAGCCTTGAACCTCAGATAAAGGCAAGCAGAAGCGGCAGGGCCCCAGCTCCGAAGCACAAGGGGCTCGCACCCAGGAGACCCAGCTTTTGTTCTTCTGCCTCAGAAAGAACCTGCTGCTGGGAGACTGGAGAGACTGACTCCGGGCCTCATGTCCAGCAAGTGGCTGATCCCTGGGAGGCACCAGACTTCCAACTAAGGAGTCCAAAATGCTCTCTCCCCAGCCTGTGAACCCTCCTCATTCTCATCCGCCTTGACTCATTTTACTGTCAGAGTTGCTTTAGGTCTTTGCTCACGACCCTTCAACCCCCACCTTTAGCAGGAGTTAACATAAATTCTTACATTAAAAGATCCAGAAATACGCAAGGAAAATACAAACCAAAAAAAAAAAAAAAAAAAAAAACCTAGATGGAACCAGCTAAGGCCAAGATGGCCACAAGCTTGACCACCAACAGACCCTGGGGCTCATTATACGTTGATTTTTCTAAATTAGCAAATAAAATGACCAGACATTAAGGGGAAAAAAAGAATTAAAAGGGGGGCAGCACCGCACTCCCCGGAAAAACCCTGACCCTTCCCAGGTAGACTAAAGCATACGCCTCCCCATCACCAGCCTCACTCCTGCCTTTGTCTTGATTTTTAAAATTAAATCCCTCTCACCAGGTGGGTGACAAGTTGGTCTGTGAACTTAGTTCCTGCTTCTCTATACTTTTACTGCTGAACAAAGCTTGAACCCAAGTGGGTAAAAGAAACCTCTCCACCCCAGGCAGAGAGGGTCCGAGCAAGGTCCATACAACTCAATTCAGTAACAAATTTTGGAGATCAACGTGGGGCACACTCTGTCCACTAACTCAGGGTTACTCACTGACCCAGGGCCAACAAAGCCAGCTACATAACTGAACCATGTGTCCCAATTCTTGACCTCTAGGCCAGTGAGGGATACTGGAGATAGAAACTAAGTTGGAGATAGAAAAGCAGCCAAAGATCAAGTAGAGCACCGCCCCCCCACCCCCCCCCCCCCACCCCCCCCCAACAACCCCAGCATATCTATAGCAACAACACTTGCAGCAATTTGGGAAAGCCTGGCCTACCTCAGATATGCAGACGACACCACCCTCATGGCAGAAAGCAAAGAGGAACTGAACAGCCTCTTGATGAAGGTGAAAGAGGAGAGTGAAAAAGCTGGCTTAAAACTCAATATTCAAAAAACAAAGATCATGGCATCCTGTCCCATCACTTCATGGCAAATAGATGGGGAAACAAGGGATACAGTGACAGACTTTATTTTGGGGGGCTCCAAAATCACTGCAGATGGTGACTGCAGCCACAAAGTTAAAAGACACTTGCTCCTTGGAAGAAAAGTTATGACAAACCCAGACAGCATATTAAAAAGCAGAGACATTACTTTGCCGACAAAGGTCTGTCTAGTCAAAGCTATGGTTTTTCCAGTGGTCATGTATGGATGTGACAGTTGGACTATAAAGAAAGCTGAGCACAGAAGAATTGATGCTTTTGAACTGCGGTGTTGGAGAAGACTCTTGAGAGTCCCTTGGACAGCAAGGAGATCCAACCAGTCCATCCTAAAGGAAATTAATCCTAAATATTCATTGCAAGGACTGTTGCTGAAGGTGAAGCTCCAATACTTTGGCCACCTGATGTGAAGAACTGACTCATTGGAAAAGACTCCAATGCTGGAAAAGATTGAAGGCAGGAGGAGAAGGGGATGACAGAGGATGAGATGGTTGGATGGCATCACCGACTCAATGGACATGAGTTTGAGCGAGTGATAGACAGGGAGTCAGTGATGGGAGTTAGTGATAGACAGGGAAGCTGGGCATGCTGCAGTCCACGGGGTTGCAGAGAGTCAGATACCACTGAGTGACTGAACAGATTGACTGACCCAACTTCAGCCAATAAAGCGGGTGTTGGCTGTAGAGCCATCCAGTTGAAGCCAGATCTCTTTCTAGAGGCCTGGACTGGGCGACTGGTTGTCTAAATTGAACTAATCCTCTGGTAAGGGGAGAGGGTGATGAGAAAATTGGTTACCTAGTTGGAATGGACCCTGGCAAGAAGGTCAAACTGGATGGGACCTTTATCTGAGCAATTTATATGATTTAGAGCAGAGGCCCCAATCTCTGGGATCTAATGCATGAAGATCTGAGGTGGAGCTGATATAGGCATAATATAAAGTACACAATAAATGTAATGCTCTTGAATCATTCTGAAACTATTTCCCCCTGCCCCCGTTGTGGAAAAATTGTCTTCCACAGAACTGGTCCCTGGTGCTGAAAAGGTTGGGGACCGTTGACTTAGAGAACCATTTTCCCACTCCTGCTTCATCCTATCTCTGGGAACTGCTTGCTGAAAGCAGTCACCTACATCAGGTATTTCCTACAGCCTCACAGTGGGTCTGGGAACACTGAGTCACTGACTTCGGAGGGGCTTTCAAGACCCTCTTGGACAGTGTCTCCCCTTCCAGTCCCTGCAAAGACTGGTTCAGGTTGCAGTTAGAGCTCCTAAACCACTTGGGGTGGGCCAGTCCTGTGGGATCCGTATGGTTACCAACCCTAGGAAGAGGCCACTGGGAAGCTGAAAAGAGACTAGAAAGGACTTCTTGATATGGGTAACGCAGCCTCTATCCCAGTGAACACTGCTCAGGTACATTCTCCGTAACTGTAAACTCTTTGAGTAGCACCCACTAATAAGGAAACAGCTTATTTTCTTTGGTAACACTGCATAGCTCCAATGAAAACTGGCAGATGGAGAAAGCTGGCCAGCTAACGACTCTCTAAGTTGTTTTTCAATTGGATTGCTATGGCGAGTGTTAAAAAAGAAAATGGGATGAGATCCCCTATGTCGGATTCTACATGGCGCTTAGCCAGAAAAGGGACTCTAGAAAAGATGTGAGGCCAGTTTAAATCTCTCTTTCCTGGGAAAGATTGAGGGCAGGAGGAGAAGAGGGCACCACAGGATGAGATGGTTAGACAGCATCGCGACTTAATAGACTTGAAAGTGGAAAGTGTTAGTTGCCCAGTCATGTCCGACTCTTTGCGATCCCATGGACTGCAGTTTGCCAGGCTCCCCTGTTCATGAAATTCTCCAGGCAAGAATACTGGAGTGGGTAGCCATGCCTTTCTCCAGGGGATCTTCTCAATTCAGGGATCAAATCTGGGTCTCCGTTATTGCAGGCAGATTCTTTACCCTCTGAGCCACAAGGGAAGATCCTTTAAAGGAGGAAATGGCAACCCACTCCAGTATTCTTCTCTGGAGAATTCCATGGACAGAAGAGACTGGTGAGCTACAGTCCATGGGGTTGCCAAAGTTAGACAGGACTCAGCAAATGAACAACAACAAGCTTTGACAAAAACCAAACAAATAAAAAGAATACTCATGAAGCAAAGAAGCCCTAGCATGCAGTAAGCCTATAATAGAGTCTATTCAAACAAAGGTGTCTTAGACCTTTCCAGTTCTCTTGTAGCAGTTCTCTTCTCCCAGTAAGAAACTCAAGAGATAACAGCTAGTTCATGACATCCAAGCTATAGATACAGATAGGAAAGAAATTCACCCAGTGAGGCCAAATCCTTAAACCGTACTCTCTAAGAGCATTTGGTATTCCAGGTGGTGCCAGTGGTAAAGAATCTGCCTCCAATGCAGGAGATGTTAAGAGAAATGGGTTTGATCCCTGGGTCAGGAAGATCCCCTGAAGGGCATGGCAACCCACTCCAGTATTCTTGCCCAGAGAATCCCTCGAAGAGAGGAACCTAGCTGGCTACAGTCCATAGGATCCCCAAGAGTCCAACACAACTAAAGCGACTTAGCCTGCACTTTGCTAGACTTAAAAGACACCTTCTTTGATGTGCCCTTAGCCTGGTAACCTCAGTACATTTTTGCATTTGAATGGCAGGATCTAACCAACAGGAGAAAACACCACTTGTGCTGGGTGGTTCTGCCCCAGGGATTTAAAAACTCCCTCACCCTTTTAAGAAAGGTTTTAGCTGAGGATCTCAGTGACTTTGAATTACAACAGGGGACTATCCTTCAATACGTGGATGAAATTCTAATCGCCAGCCCCATCAAAGAGCTTTCTGGCCAAAACAAAGTTAACGCCTTAAATCATCTGGCAGAGAGAGGATATAAAGTTTCAAAGGAAAAAAGCCCAAATCTCCCTCCAGTGGGTAGAATGCTTAGGATTTAATAACAGAAAAGGGGCACAGGGCACTATCTAAGGAGAGGAAAGAATGGATTTGCCAGATGGCACCCCTAGTACAAGAAAACAGCTCCAGGGTTTCCTAGGGATGCCTGGCTCTGCCATGTGTGGATCCCCAGTTCTGGCTTAATTGCTAAGCCCTCGTATGAACAATTAACCTTGACTTTTTTAAGCAGACCCTCGACCGTGACTGGGCATTCCTGGGACTGAAAAGCCATCTCAGGAGAGCCCCCAGGTTAGCTTTACCCAACCTGAGCCACTCCTTCCATCTATATGTACCTGAAAGAGGAGAAGCTTCCCTGGGGTGCCCACACAAAAACCCCGACCTCTGACTCAGGTTGCGGCCTATTCTTCTAAACAACTGGACCAGCTGTTTTCCTAAACAAGATGTAGAGGGTGGGGAACAATGCCACTGCTACTGCTACCCCCAGACCCTAACTTTTACCTCCATATACCCCCCAGAAGAGAGAGAAAAGGCTTTGTGATGGGCCTGTTTTAAAAGCCCAGAATACCTGGAATGGATGGTTAACAATCACGGGCAGCTGCTCTTCACGCTCCTGCACATCAAGCCATTTTGAATGGGCACTTCAGGCCATATTACAGGCTGTGCTGTGCTAAGTCACTTTAGTCGTGTCCGACTCTTTGTGACCTCCACGGACTGTAGCCTGCCAGGCTTCTCTGCCCCCGGGGTTTTCCAGGCAAAAACACTGGCGTGGGTTGCCATTTCCTCCTCCAGGTGATCTTCCCAATCCAGGGATTGAGTCAGCGTCTCTTAGTTCTCCTGCATTGGCAGGCAGGTTCTTTACCACTAGTGCCACCTGGGAAGCCCGATATTACAGGCAGGAGACCCTATATCAATGGCTTATCACATCCACCACTACTCCTAATTTCTGAAGTCTCCTTAAACAGGTGGTTGAACCAAGCCCTTTCTGCCTCCAGAATAACCTCAACACTCACCCCTCCAAAGTCAAGGGAGGGACCCCTACCATGTACAGAGGCACATAGCCAGGTCAAAGCTGGCAAATGGATTTTACAGTAATGCCCTGGGCACAAGGAAATTTTCAGATATTTGCTGGTTTTGACTGACACCTTTGGCTAGATTTCTGCCCTAAACCAAGACTACTTTAGAGATTTTTTAAGGCCCTGCTCAAGGAAATTATCCCTCAACTTAGACTCCCTAAATCCATTCAGTGTGACAGTGGGCCCGCTTTTGTTTCTCAAATTACTAAGGAAATCTCTAGAGCACTGGGAATTAAACAGAGGCTGCACCCCCCTTGGGCTTCCCAGGTAGTACTAGTGGTAAAGAATTCATCTGCCAGTATGGGAGACAGCAGAGGTGCAGGTTCGATCCCTGGGTCGGGAAGATCTCGTGCAGAAGGAAATGGCAACCATTCCAGTTTCCTTGCTTGGAAAATTCCATGGACAGAGGAGCCTGAAGGGCTATAACCCATGGGGTGGCAAAGAGTCAGACAGGAGACCACAATCCTCAGGAAAAGTAAAAAGAATAAATCAAATTCTCGAAAGAAGTTCAGCCAAACAATGTCAAGAGATTTATCAGACTTGGATCTCTCTTCTCCCCACAGCACTTCTTAGAAAGCAATTAACCCCTAAAGGAAAGCTTGGGTTAAGTCTGTATGAGATCAGGTAGAGGAGGCCCATTCTTGAAGGACCTGCCTTCAAAGCCAACCTTAGGGACATGGATGACTGATATATGCCTTACAGATGGGCAAAAAAAATCAAAGCTTTACAAGCCTCCCCCTTTTGACATGGTTTTACATCCTTTGTCCTGTGGAACTGGGTTTCTCTGAATACCTGGAAGGCTGGAAATCCACAAGACCAGTTAGATCCCAAGTGGGCAGGACCTTATCTTGTAATCTTGACCAATTCAGTGCCTGACAGTTGTAGAGTATAACTCTGGGGGCCACCACACCCCAGTAAAGACAACGCCTATGCCTCTGGAAGTTACTGAGCTACTTGCTCAATTGTAGCTGTGTGAACCTGTCACAGACCTTACATTACTTTTCAAAAGGACTAACCCTACCAACAAGTAAGTAACGTGATGGACAGGCTTAGCAGTTGGCCTTGTCATTGCTACTGTCTTACTTGGCTTCCACTGTTCTGCCAAACATCCTCCTCCTGGTGAACATTTCCTCTGTCCATGCTGGATATCGGGAATATTAACACTGGAGGCAGGATGAGCGGCCATTCCTGTCTATTCCTTCTTACCTTCTCAGATCTCTCTCTTACCACCATCCATGAAGAATGGGGATTCAGTGCTAAATTTCTTGAGAATAACAGCCTGCTGATAAAAGCTATCCCCGTGCTCTATCTGTCACTCCCACTCTCCAAGTGGCACCTATGGATTAAGAATGACAACCTCACTCTCTTCTTGGCTCATGGGTCTGTTAAATCTGTCCCACCCCCTAGAGAAGAAAACGGCAACCCACTCCAGTATGCTTGCCAGGGAAATCTCATGGACAAGGAGCTGGGCTGGCTACATCCATGGGGTTGCAAAGAGTTGAACACAACTGAGTAATGGACAGCACAGCAAACCTATTCCTCCTGAAGTTTATATCCCATCCCTAAAGTAGCTTCCCTGCTTGGATTCCCTCTATCAAACACAAAGCACGCACTCCACAGGGCCACCGCTATGATCAGGCCTGCTGCCCCCGCCCCTACAAAAAGGAGGGACTTACAGTGACACCCTAGGGCCACTCGGGACTCTGACCACGACTTCTTCCATCACCCCACAACTTAAGTGACCTGGGATTGACTCCTATGGAAATCTCCCCCACTGTGCCCCCTGCACCACTTGATGAACACCCACAAGGACCAGATGGGAGATGTACTTAGTGCAGATGGAAAATGCCAGTGGTCTCACAGTTAGTATATGGCCCTCCTAAGGCCTGGGGAAAAGCCTCTGGCCACGAATCCCTCAGTGACCCCCACTAGGCAGGTGGGCCTCTTTCCTCATTCTGCAAGGGCACCCTCTGGGGCTAGCCACTTTCGAATGTGATTCAGCTCCCCAGAACATACGCTCCCTCTGGGTACCTGCTCTTTTGTGGCCTGAGAATAAACTAAGTGCCCCATCAGAACAGCCATAACTCCTTCCCTTCTCTGGGGTGGGCTCTAGTCCATCCTTGTTTAGATAAGCCCAAACTTGGGGACACTGCATGCTAGGGCAGCTAAGTCTAGGTATAACCATTCATAAGATCACTCAGCCCCAAGATAAAAGGGCAGCAGGACTCATTCTGGCAGCAGTAGGGACTTCTCTCAGACTAGTGGCCCCCTAGGGAAGGTTTTCACCCCATGAAATCACTCTACAAAATCTCACCCAGGCCTTTAAAGACTTGTCTAAAAACATAGGGTATGCCTTACAAGAACTCCATACTTCTCTGGACTCTCTAACAAATGTTGTTCTGAACAAGACTAGCCCTTGACTGTCTCCTTGCTGAGCAAGAGGAAGCCTGCACAGTTACTAGTAAAACCTGCTATACATATGTCAATAACTCGGTTGACTGAGATAAACATACAAAAGACACGAGTAAGCTCAGTGGTTATACAGACAGGACACCCAAGGCCTAGATCCAAGTTACATCTGGAACGTAGTCAAGCAGGGTCTTCCCAGGTTAACTTGCCTTCCTTTTTCCATTTCTTGGCCCCACTAATTGCCATTATCTTCCTGCTTATCTCTGGGCCTTGTCTTGTCAACTTCCTTAGTAAATGTGACTTTGAAGTCATCCAGCTTCAGATGATACTAACACAAGCGAACAAACAATTGTGACTGCAGCTTGCTGACAATTAGACTTAATTCAGGCTAGTCAGGAACAGTTCTGCTCCCCTAATCCAAGGGAAAACAGCACTCATATTCAGCAGGAAGCAGCTTCAGAGAAGTCAGACCTTCACCCTTCAGAGGCCCTCAAGAATGAGAAGCAGTAACTAGGAAGAGGTGGGGGTGGTGTTATTACCAGAAGTGCTCCAGACTTTTGCTCAAAACCTGCCAGGCCTCACCTTTAGCAGGAGTTCACATAAATATTTAAGTTAAAGGATTCAGGGATAAGAAAGAAAGCTACAAACAAACAAAAACAGATAGTACCAGTTGGGACCAAGATGGCCAGGAACCTGACCTCCAACAAACCCTGAGTCTCATTATACATTAATTTTACTAAATCAGCCTAATATTCTTAACATGACATACCTACTTGTGGCTAGAACCAGCCATTGAGGACCATAAAAAGGATAAAAGCAGAGTGGCATCCTACTCCCTGGAAAAAGCCTTCCCAGGTAGACTAATGAGCCTCCCCATCGCCAACCTCACTTCTCCTCCCTTTGTCTTTATTTTTAAAATTAAATCCCTCTCACAAGGTTAGCAAGAAGTTGGTCTGTGAACTTAGCTCTTGCTTTTCAATTCGTTGGCCACAGAATAAAGCAAGAACCCTCCAAGGCTATGCTAGGGCCTGAATAAGGCTCGTATGACTTAATTCAGTAACAATTTGTTCAGTCATTCTTTTGAAGGAGGGTCAGACCTCCTAGGGGGTCAGAATCTGGAGAAACAAAGGAAAATTAATCTTCATCTGAGGCTAAACTAGAATGGTTAATTCACAACTTTGCTGCAATAAATAAAAGTAACTCAGCAATCCCATTACTGGGTATATACCCTTAGAAAATCACAATTCAAAAAGGCACACAAACCCCAATATTCACTGCGGCCTATATGCAACAGCTAGGACGTGGAAGCAATCTAGATGTCCACTGAGAGATGAATGGATAAAGAAGTTTGGTACACATATACAATGAAACATTACTCAGCCATAAAAATGAATGAACTTAAGTCAGTTGTAATAAAGTGGCTGAACCTAGAGCCTGTCACACAGAGTGAAGTGTTAAAGAGAAAAACAAATATACTATATTAAAGCATATGTAGGAATCCAGAAAAACCATGCTGATAACCCTATTCACAGGGAATGAATGGAGATGCCAATGTAGAGAACAGGCTTGTGAACACAGTGGGGTAAGGAGAGGGTGGGATGTACTGGGAAAGTCGTATTGACATATATACACCATCATGTGTAAAACAGAGCTGTGGGAAGCTGCTATATAACACAGGGAGCCCAGCCTGGTGTTCTGTGAGACCCAGAGGGGTGTGAGGGGGAGGAGAGAAGGAGGGGTTGCAGGGAGGCTCAAGAGGGAGGTTTATATATATATATATAAACAATTATCCTCCAATTAAAAAAAAAGAATAAAATACTGCAAAAATAAAAAAACCCATCCACAAAACGTTAGTTGCTCTCAACATCCCCTACCCACCCCTTCTCTTCCGCCAGCCACCAAAGGCTAGTGAGTGGGAAGGTCTTCAGAATCAGTCCCAGGCAGAAGTGAGCAACGTGTGGGTCTGCAGGGCAGCTCCAAGATGAATGGCACATCCTGGGAGGAAGTTTGGTCAGAGGCCCCATCAGCCCTTCCTCCTCCCCCACAAGCCCAGTAACAGAACCCACCTACCCGCGTCTCGGAAAAAGGCCACCTCCACGCCCTCCACGGCCGCCCGCCTGCTGACCGCCTTCATGCTGACCTCTGACGCGATTGCCTCTGGGCCCTCCGGAAGGCACACGCCACCCTCGGGCCGGAAGCCCCGGATGTCGGCGTCCCGGTAGCCTCGGTTCTTGCTGCACTGCTCCAGAAAGATGGCCTTGGCGGCGGGGTCCACCCCCACATGCACAACGAACTGTGTGAGCACATGCGAGGCAGAAAATTAGGGAAACTGAGGTCCCCTCTGCTCTCCAGACGGTTCAGAGGGACAGCCCTGGGGGCAAGACACCCCAGCCCCCAAAATATGCCAACATCACACCCAACCCCTGCCTGTTCCCCTTGATGAATGTGCTGGAATGAAAAATAACTGGATAGACACCTTTGTGGCATCTAATTTAAATATTTCCCTGTTTCAAAATATTCTTGTAGGGCAGTGTATTCCCTTTTCCCCTGGGGGTCCCAGCTTGTATCTAAGACTGTTCCAGGATAAGCTCAGTCTTTCCCTGGAAGCTTCCATCTCTTTTATGAAACTTTAATAAAGGAGGTTAGTAACAGTCTAATAAAATTCTGTTAGAATTTTTTGAGCTGATTATTTTTCCTATTTGAAAAAAATAGCTCATTATATTATCAAAACATTGGGGTATCATTTTAGTGGTCTGGTGGTGTATGTTCTATTAATATTATCTGGTCTTTGTATTTGGGGGATGTTTGTACCAGTTTCTTGCATAGTAACTCTATTCTGATGAGATATTCTGGGAGTGATGAAATGGGCTTCTCCAGGTGGGCCACTCCCACCTCCTGGTGGGGGCCACCCTCCAAATGCTTTCCTAGGCCAAGAGGTCCTTGCCTCTCAACCCACCTCACAACCCACCTGCTCTGTAAGGGCCTGTCTGGAACTAACCCAAGGGCCTCCCTGTTAGGTGGAAACTACCTCTGAGTCCAGGCTGGGAATAAAGCTTCCATTTCTTTTCCTCCTTCTCTCTTTCCAGAGTCTTATTCTAAGCTTCTACTCTGTATTTCATCTTAAACATTTATAAATAGACCCTTTTGAAATTGGGCTCTTACAGGGGGCAGGGTATACTTGAGCCATCAACCCTAAAACCAGAGTCCTGGAGTTCCCAGGCTCTGGGTCTTCACACATAATCAGCCCACCTCCCACCCCCCACTTCCATACCCACTGCCTCCCTTGCTGTCATTTACTTGAGGTTGAAGATCTTCCCAGATTCTGACGACCCTCTGCTTCACTTCCCTGTAATCCACTGGCAGCTGAAGAGTCTGCAGCTCTACCTCCATGTCATTCCCCAGGCCCAGCTTGGAGAGTTCCTGCAGAAAGAAACAGGTGGGTCACCTTGCTTGATGGAGGCCACAGGGAGTTCCTGACAAGCCAAGCTCAGGGCCATCAGTTCATTGCTGGGGCCTTTGGGGGCCTGGACCTGCCCTCCAGGCACTCCCACGGTGACCGAGGGGCCAACAGGGGGACCGCAGCTCCTGCTGCCCGCACGAGGCCCCAGCTAGTTGCTCTTGTCAAGGTGCACGGACCCCAAAGGCACGCCTGACCCAGTCTGCAGGTTAGGATGGAGTTCACAGAAGGGATGCAGAGTACTTCTAGCGGACAGGTGAGAGTGAGCCAGATGGGGAAGCTAGAGAAGGGCATATAAGGCAGAGGGAGGTGCACAGGGAGCTGAGGATAGAAATTTATCACCTCAGTCTTGCAGATGGAAGTCCAAAACCAAGGTGTCAGAAGGGTGATCCTGCCTCTGAACCTTGGAGAAGGCTCTTTCAGCTTCTGGCAGCCCCCGGTAGTCCTTGGCTTGTGGCAGCATAACTGCAGTCTGCACATCCTCTCCCCTTTGTGCGTGTCTGTCTTTCTGTCCAGGTTGTCTGCTTTATAACAACACCCCACCCATGACACTCTCTAACGCGGTGCTTTCCAGAAGGCTGATGGCATCACTACTGCCAAAGCAGGAAGTTCGGAAAGGCCAAACTGTACTTTTCTGTGGCCTTTACAGTTATAGGTGTGGGATGGAGTACATTGGACACTGGAGTGAAGTGATGTGAAAGTCGCTCAGTCGTGTCTGACTCTTTGTGACCCCAGGGACCATACAGTCCATGGAATTCTCCAGGCCAGAGTTCTGGAGTGGGTAGCCTTTCCCTTCTCCGGGGGATCTTCCCGATCCAGGGATCGAACCCAGGTCTCCCGCATTGCAGGCGGATTCTTTACCAGCTGAGCCACAAGGGAAGCCCAAGAATACTGGAGTGGGTAGCCTGTCCCTTCTCCAGGGGATCTTCCTGGCCCAGGAATCAACCCAGGGTGTCCTGCTTTGCAGGCGGGTTCTTTACCAACCGAGCTACCAGGGGCCTGACATTTCTGTGTGCTTTACTTACCTGAAAGGCAATGCCCAAAGGTCCTGCTTCTGCTTATCAGCTGTCTCTTTTCAAGCTTCTGAGGCGGTGCTCAAACAGCCTCGGCCTCAAGCCAACCTTAGAACCCCTCGCCTGCTGGATCCCAGGGGGGCTCCTAGGCTGCGGCTGCATGCCACAACCATCCGCCTTGAAGTTTCAGTGCAGGAAATAGGAACAGGCATCTCAGATGGCATAAAGACAGATGTCACACCTTGCCTCACACCAGCTCAGGTCCTTTGCCATCAACCAGATTAAGGAAAACATCTAACAGTTAGAGACCTTTGGATATCAGAAAGGCAGATAAGGGACTGCAGACCAGTATAAACTTGAACTTTTTCAAGGGTTACCATGGAATTATTCTCCAGGGTCCTCCTGACACATTTTCTCTTCCTAACTAGAGTGTCACCCTCTACCTCTTTCCCTCCCACTTGTCCCAACAGGCACCTTGGCAGGTCTGCCATGTCACCAGCTCCAGGGACTCTGCTAAGGAGCAGCCAGTGTCCCCTGGAAAGTGGTGACCACTGTCGCCCACACTGTGGGGCTGGAAGTCCAGGGGCTTGCTGGTTCCCCTGGAGCCTTTTGAGCAAGGGGAGCAACAGATGGAGCCAACAGACACACCCCACTGAGGACAGTGGGCAGCAGGAAGGTAACTACACCTCCACCAGCTACAGGCCTCCTGGGGCCTTGGCCAGGCTGCCTGGATGGCTCTGGGAAGTCTGCAGTCATCCAGAGATCACTGGGACATTTGGTCAGCTGTACTGGTATTGGGAGAGGGAGCTATGGACTGAAAATATGTCCCCGACCCAAACCCATATGTTGAAACCCTAACCTCCACTGTGATGGTATTTGGAGAGGTAATGAGGTTTAGATGAGGTCATGAGGGTAGGGTCATGCACGATGGGATTTCATGCATGCATACTAGGTCAGGCGTGTCTGACTCTTTGCAACCCAATGGCCTCTAGCCCACCAGGCTCCTCTGTCCATGGGATTCTCCAGGCAAGAACACTGGATTGGGTTGCCATGGCCTCCTCCAGAGGATCTTCCTGACCCAGGGGTTGAAGATGCACCTCCTGCGTCTCCTGCATCGGCAGGCAGATTCTTTACCCCTGAGCCACCTCGGAAGCCCACATAATGGGATTAACGCCCTTATAAGAAGAAGAGAGGCCAGAGCCTTTCTTTCTTTGCCATTTGAGGCAGGACACAGCCAGAAGATAGTCATCTTTAAGTCAGAAAGAAAGTTCTCACCAGGAGTCAAATCTGTTGGCACCTTGATCTTAGACTTCCCAGCCTCCATGTACTTCTCCGTGAGAAATACACGTGTGTTGTTAAAACCACTCAGCCTGTGGTATTTTGTTATAGCAGGCTAGGCTGACTAATACAGAAGAGCTTCCAGCCGGGAACGAGCTAAGTCCTGGTTGAGTTTCAGATACATGCCAGTTCATCCATCCAGCTCATTATAACTCGTGCAAGTGACACAGCCAACCTGGGACTGAAGTCAGACTCTGATTTGGGACACTGAGGAACTCTTTCCAACCTGCAATCAGGCAAAGAGTCTCCAGGCACCGTCTCATGTGGACGCTCTGCTCCCTCAAGCACGTGTTGTCTCTAATGCACACATGCACACACACACACACACACACCCTGGGCTATCTACACTATGACCCATGGCAGACAATAGCATTTTACAAAAACTAAGCCCAGCTGGTGGTCATCAGCAGCCTGAGCCTGGAATGTAGGGTACAGGGCGGAAGGGGGCACATGCAAAGTGAGGCCCCACTGTAGCACCATAGGAAAGGGCATGGGCTTTGGAGTCAGAGGGAGGCAGGCTTGAGACCTGGCTCTGCCGCCCTCTTTGGGGCTACAGTGGGTCTTTGTTGCTGTGCTGGGGCTTTCTCTAGTTGCAGGGACTGGGGGCTTCTCTTGTCGTGGAGCACGGGCTCTAGGCATGGAGGAGCCGCAGCACACGGGCTTGGTAATCGCTGCTCATGGGCTCTGGAGTGCAGGCTCCGCAGGCATGGTGCATGGGCAGAGGTGCTCCACAGCACGTGGGTTTTTCCCAGACCGGGGATTGAACCCATGTTCCCTACGTTGGCAGGTGGATTCCTGCCCACTGTGCCACCAGGGAAGTCCTGCCACCTTTCACTGGGCAAACGTGGGCATGTTATTTAGCTTTGGTGCACCTCTGTTTTCTCGTCAGTGAAATGGGCATAAATAAAAGTTGGAGGAGCGTTCACAAATATTAAATGGTTCACAAAAAGTGCCCAGCACAATATCTGTCACATAATTGGGGCTTTATATGAAGTATAATATGTATAATTAGTCCATATTAATTTGAGAAAGTCATGCAAGAGGGATTTATTAAAAGTAATATTTTTTAGAATTTGATTACTTCAGCCTGTCAGGAGCATGGAGAAGAACATTCTGCATAAGCAGACGGCAGGCCACTGTTTGTCACCACCCTTTCTGCCATGGAGGGTTGGTGGTTTTAGCAAAGAGAGTGTCAGTTCTATGCAGAGAGAGCCAGGGGTTTGTACCTTCCAGACTGGCACACTTTCTCAGCTAGAATTGCAGAGTGTTCTGTGCTCAAGGGGCCAGGGGCAAAGCCTGGTGTAACTCTCACCAAAGTGGCATTCAGGGTACTGCTCTCGCCAGAAAAATCACCAGGCTCCATGGGGAACTGAAAGCCTGTGCCAGGCCCACAATCCTTCCAAAAGCCTGAGCCCCACCAGTCACAAAGGCCCTCAGGAATAAGGGAGCCCCACCTTCTGCCTCTTCCTCCCACTTCCTGCCTCCATGTCATCCGAAATCTGGTCTCCAGGAACACACAGAGGTTTAACAAAGAGAACCAAAAGAAGGAGAAAAGACACCAGTTGCTCTCTGAATTTTTTCAAATCCACCAAGGCTGTTTTTCCACAATCTGAGTCTTGTCTCATCTAATGGGAGTCTGCGGCTAGTACCATGAAGCAGGAAAGTATTTCTTCATTCAAACTTCCCAAGCACTTGCAATGTGGTCCTCTGCTAGGGCTTGGCCTGTCCAGGAGGTTCACATTCTCAGAGGAGGTGGAGTATAGGAATGGGAAGGGATCACAAGACTCCTGGTTCCGGTTCCAAGGGCTGTGTGGGGCCGCACTGGGCTGTAGAAGTCTGAGGACCTTCAGTTATTAGGGGGTTAGGAAGGAGCTTAGACCCCCACGTCTTCCTCTCCCTACTGTGATGTTTGTTGATCAGTTGCTCAGTCGTGTCTTGCTCTTTACAACGCCACGGACTGAAGCACACCAGGCTTCACTATCCTTCACTATCTCCCAGGGTTTGCTCAAATTCATTCCACTGAGGCTTCTTTATGGTCCAACTCTCACATTCATACATGACTACTGGAAAAACCATAGCTTTGACCTTTGTTGGCAAAGTGATGTCTCTACTTTTTAATATGCTGTCGAGGTTCATCATAGCTTTTCTTCCAAAGAGTTCAGTTCAGTTCACTTCAGTTGCTCAGTCATGTCCAACTCTTTGTGACCCCATGGACTGTATCGTGCCAGGCCTCCCTGTCCATCACTGACTCCTGGAACTTGCTCAATCTCATATCCATTGAGTTGGTGATGCCATCCAACCATCTCATCCTCTGTCGTTCCCCTCTCCTCCTGCCTTCAATCTCTCCCAGCATCAGGGTCTTTTCCAATGAGTCAGCTCTTCGCATCAGGTGACCAAAGTATTGGAGTTTCAGTTTCAGCATCAGTCCTTCCAATGAATATTCAGGACTGATTTCCTTTAGGATGGACTGGCTTGATCTCCTCGTAGTCCAAGGGACTCTCAAGAGTCTTCTCCAACACCACAGTTCAAAAGCATCAATTCTTTGATGCTCAGCAAGCATCTTTTAATTTCATGGCTGCAGTCAGAGTCTGTAGTGATTTGGGTGCCCAAGAAAATAAAGTCTGTCATTGTTTGGGCAAATAATTGAAACTTGCCAAGCCTTAGTTTCCTGATCTGCAAAACGTAGTAAAAACAGGACCTCCCTCATGAGGGCTGCTGCGGAAGTTAAGCAAGACCACGCACCTGGAGATACAGCCTAAGAGGGCTGCACAGAGGGGCTTCTGATCTGAGCCTGGAGGACTAGCAAGAGAATTCAAGGGAAAGAAATTGAATAGCGGGAGCTTGGAGGTGTGTGCAAACAGCCTTCCCTCCTCCCTTCTTCCCTCCCTACTTCCTTCCTTCCATCCTCTCTCTCTCTGCCCCCCTCCTCCCTCTTTCCCTTCTCCTTCCATCCTTCTCTCGCTCACTCATCCATCAGCTGTCAGATGTGGATGTGGCAGAGGCCCTCGTGGGGCCTCTGTGCCGGGCTCTGGCTGAGGGTCTTGTGTGCCTGTGTGTGCATGTCTGCGGGCTGACCAGGCCAGAGGAAGTGATGGCTGGTTCTTCTTGACCTGCAGGGTTGGAAGGAACCTGGAAGCCATCGGCTGATCCTGGAGTTCTAGGCCTTGTGCTCCCTCCAACCCCATCTAGGCTGGAGGTGCCCGATGGATACAGAAACTAGGGTCAGAGCTGGGAAGGGCTCACCAGGCACAGGAAGACGCCGTGGAGGTGACAGGGGGTCTGACGTATTAAGTACAGGACGGCCACCAGTAGAGCATAATGCAGCCATTCTAAATGATTTCACAGACAATGTATTGACACAGGAAAATTCATGAAGAGAAATCAGTTTAAAAGTAAGGATCTCAGACTGTTCTCTGCAGCCATTTATGGAAACAGGAATACACAGAAAACATGGCGAATTAGGGGAGATTCTCCTTTCTTTCTATATTCGTCGTAACATTTTCAATGTGTATGTAGTATTTAAGGTTCTAAAAGCTTAACAAATAGTCTGGCTGGTAATCAGACTACCTGCCCCAGCAGCATCCTTGCTATGTGCATGCCCAGCACCTCACCCCAGCCCCCCTAACCTTGTCACCATTTTACAGATAAGGAAGCTGAGGGTGCGTTTAAAGAAGGGAGCCGTTCCAGGGAGTCCTCACAAAGGAGATGCTACCAGCTGTTTAGGGCTGACGGTAGCTCTCACCAAGGGCTTGGACAATCTTAGGATTGTTTCCAGGTCACTCTCCTTTCCTTAACAAAGCCAAGTTCTGCTCTCCACATTTGATAAATGTCCAGCCCATGCCCAATATCCTTTGGTTATTCCTCCAAAAGTCCAGTAATGAACAACAATAACCCAGTAATTCTTGATCCTCTGCTTAGAGTAGTTGTCTCCAAATATTTTTGACCACATGCCACTATTGATGAAAAGATTTCAGTATGCACACATGTAAGTGGGTGTGCATGCATACACACACACACACACACACACACACACACACACACACACACACACACACACTATCATTAGCTGGTATCTTCATGTCTCAAGGCATGATACATTTTTCATGTGGGCTTCACTGTTTATGTTTAGTTTACATACAAGTGTATGTAAATCTGTATTTATAATGGTTCTCTTAATTCTTCCCTCTTTTTGGCCAATTTCTTATTAGACTGTTGCTGTTTTTACATCAGAGTGTGACTGGAGGAGAACTCAGATGAGGTTAGATAAAGGATCACTTGGCTGTTTTCACATGTGTTCAGGTCTGCCTCATATTATCTTGTATCTGTGGGTTTTTTTAAGATCCTTTTTATAAGGATTCCTTGATCATAATTTGAGGCTTAGTTTAATTAAAACTGACTTCCCTGGTGGCTCAGATGGTAAAGTGTCTGCTTACAATGTGGGAGACCCGGGTTCAATCCCTGGGTTGGGAAGATCTCCTGGAGAAGGAAATGGCAATTCTGAAACACATTAATTGAAGTGAAATACTTTATCAGTCAGTTCAGTCGTGTCCAGCTCTTTGCAACCCCATGGACTGCAGCATGCCAGGCTTCTCTGTCCATCACTAACTCCCAGAGCTTGCTCAAACTCATGTCCATTGAGTTGGTGATGTCATCCAAACATTTTATCCTCTGTCATCCCCTTCTTCTACCACCATCAATCTTTCCTAGCATCAGGGTCTTTTCAGATGAGTCATTTCTTCACATGGAGTTTCAGCTTCAGCATCAGTCCTTCCAATGAATATTCAGGACTGATTTCCTTTAGGATAGACTGGTTGTATCTCCTTTCAGTCCAAGGGAATCTTAAGAATCTTCTCCAACACCACAGTTCAAAAGCATCAATTCTTTGGTGCTCAGCTCTTTTTATAGTCCAACTCTCACATCCATACATGACTGCTGGAAAAAAATATAGCTTTGATTAGATGGATGGTTATTGCCAAAGTAATGTCTCTCCTTTTTAACATGCTGTCTAGGTTAGTCATAACTTTTCTTCCAAGGAGCAAGCATCTTTTAATTTCATGGCTGCAGTCAATATCTGCGGTGATTCTGGAGCCCCCAAAATTAAGTCTGCCACTGTTGACACTGTTTCCCCATCTATTTGCCATGAAGTGATGGGACCAGATGCCATGATCTTAATTTTCTGAATCTTGAGTTTTAAGCCAACTTTTTCACTATCCTCTTTCACTTTTATCAAGAAGCTCTTTAGTTCTTCACTTTCTGCCATAAGGGTGGTGTTATCTGTGTATCTGCAGGTTATTGATATTTCTCCTTATAATCTTGACTCCAGCTTGTGCTTCATCCAGCCCAGCATTTCTCATGATGTTCTCTGCATATAAGTTAAATAAGCAGGGTGACAATATATTGCCTTGATGTACTCCTTTCCTGATTTGGAACCAGTCTGTTGTTCCATGTCCAGTTCTAACTGTTGCTTCTTGACCTGCATACAGATTTCTCAGGAGGCAGATCAGGTGGTCTGTTATTCTCATCTCTTTAAGAATTTTCTACAGTTTGTTGTGATCCACACAGCCAAAGGCTGTGGCATAGTCAATAAAGCAGAGGTAGATTTATTTTTGGAATTCTCTTGCTTTTTCAATGATCCAATGGATACTGGCAATTTGATCTCTGATTCCTCTGCCTCTTCTAAATCCAGTTTGAACATCTGGAAATTTACAGTTCATGTAATGTTGAAGTCTGGCTAGGAGAAGTTTAAGCATTACTTTGCTAGCATGTGAGATGAGAGCAACTATGGAGTAGTTTGAGCATTCTTTGGCATTGCCTTTCTTTGGGATTGGAATGAAAACTGGCCTTTTCTAGTCCTGTGGCCCCTGCTGAATTTTCCAAATTTGCTGGCATATTGAGTGCAGCACTTTCACAGTATCACCTTTCAGGATTTGAAATAACTCTGCTGGAATTCCGTCACCTCCACTAGCTTTGTTCATAGTGATGCTTCCTAAGGCCCACTTGACTTCACATTCCAGGATGCCTGGCTCTAGGTGAGCGATCACACCATCATGGTTATCTGGGTCATGAAGCTCTTCTTTGTATAGTTCTGTGTGTTCTTGCCACTTCTTCTTAATATCTTCTGCTTCTGTTAGGTCCATGCCATTTCTGTCCTTTATTGTGCCCATCTTTGCATGAAATGTTCCCTTGGTATCCTAATTTTCTTGAAGAGATAGCTAGTCTTTCCCATTCTATTGTTTTCCTCTATTTCTTTGCATTGATCCCTGAGGAAGGCTTTCTTATCTCTCCTTGCTATTCTTTGGAACTCTGCATTCAAATGGGTATATCTTTCCTTTTCTCCTTTGCCTTTTGCTTCTCTTCTTTTCATACCTGTTTGTAAGGCCTCCTCAGACAACCGTTTTGCCTTTTTGCATTTCTTTTCCTTAGGGATGGTCTTGATCACTGCCTCCTGTACAATGTTACAAACCTCTGTCCATAGTTCTTCAGGCACTCTGTCTATCGGACCTAAGCCCTTGAAACTATTTGTGACTTCCACTGTATAATCTTAAGGGATTTTATTTAGGTCATACCTGAATGGGCTAGTGGTTTTCCCTACTCTCTTCAATTTAAGTCTGAATTAAGACCTACAAGACGTTCTAGAACAAACACCCAAAAAAGATGTCCTTTTCATTATAGGGGAATGCAAAAGGAGGATGTCAAGAGCTACCTGGAGTAACAGGCAAATTTGGCCTTGGAGTACAGAATGAAGCAGGGCAAAGGCTAATAGAATTCTGCCAAGGGAATGCACTGATCATAGCAAACACCCTCTTCCAACAACACAAGAGAAGACTCTACACATGGACATCACCAGATGGTCAACACCGAAATCATATTGATTATATTCTTTGCAGCCAAAGATGGAGAAGCTCTATACAGTCAGCAAAAACAAGACTGGGAGCTGACTGTGGCTCAGATCCTGAACTCCTCATTGCCAAATTCAGATTGAAATTGAAATATTTTATAATAAATTAAAAATGGTTCAAAGATGGAGGGCCTAGCACCCTGGTGTCTCTTGCTCCAAGGGTGACGAATTTCCTTTTCCTTCAGGAAACCAAGCATATTCGGGGACCTGCAGATGTACAAAGCCAAGCTAGGTTTGGTACAGCTATGAAATATTGTTCAAGGATAACTTGATTTTTATAGACTAGTAGAAATTCACACTCATTATGTGGCCAATATAAGAAAATAACAATTGTTGGCAAAGATCTGGAGAAATTGCAACATTTGTGCACAGTTAGTAGAAATGTAAAATGGCACAGCTGCTATGGAAAACAGTATGGACATTCCTCAAAATATTAAAAATAGAATTACCATATGATCCAGCAAGCCTATGTCTGGGTCTTACCGAAAAGAATTAAAAAGCAAGAGCTCAAAGGGCTATTTGCATACTCATATTCAACGCAACATTATTCACAATAGTCAAGAGAGGGAAGTAACCCAAATGTCCACTGAATGAGGAACAGATAAACAAAATGTGATCTATACCAACAGTGGAATATTAATCAGCCTTAAAAAGGAAGAAAATTCTGGCACACAGATGAGTCTAGAGGACAATCTATGCTCAGTGAAACAAGCCAGTCACAAAAAGATGTACTGTATGGTTCTACCTAACTGAGTGATCTCAAGTGAAAGTGAAAGTCGCTCACTCATGTCCGACTCTTTGCCGCCCCGTGGACCATCCAGTCCATGGAATTCCAGGCCATAATACTGGAGTGGGTAGCCTTTCCCTTCTCCAGCGGATCTTCCTAACCCAGGGATCGAACCAGCATCTTGTGCATTGCAGGCAGATTCTTTATGACCTGAGCTATCAGGGAAGCCCATGAGGGATCTAAAGTGGTCAAACTCATAGAGACAGAAAGTAGAATAATAGTCATCAGGAATTTGGGGGAAGGAAAATGAGGAGTTGTTCAACAGAGTTTTAGTTTTGCAAGATGAAAAGTTCTGGATATCTTTTGTGCAACAATGAGAATATACTTAACACTACTGAAATGTACACTTAAAAATGATTGAAATGGTAAGTTTTATTTTTTTTTAAGATAATTTTTTTAAGAAAACATAGAAATGGAAACCCTGATATTTTCATGCCATGCTCCAAAGGATCAACTTGCAAATTTGCAACTTTGCATTTTCAAATCATTTTGAAAATGATTTTGGGTCCTCAAGAAAGTGCTAATGTAGGAAGTATTGGCGGACAAAGGTTGGATGGGCCTGCACACCTCTCATCTCTGCTTAGGAGGTTGGGCAGGAAAGGGTTAACCCAGCAGGCAGAGGCTGCTCAAACTCTGCACAGTGCCAACAAACACCTGTCTTCAGGACTGGCCCTTGGCTGGCTCCTGGGAGAAAGAGCTCTGAGCCCTCGGGGTGTTCTGCCTGATTAGAGCAGTTGTATATGCCTGTGGTCTTCGGTCACATCATGCTAGTTTGATCAGAGTTTATGCCAACAGCGTGATTTATGGTGGACGCCTGTTTTTGCTCTGGAGTCTGAGCAGCTTAGGTCAGGCATGCAGGCTCTGCATACCTATGTGATCGACCCCAGTAAGAATCCTGGACACCAAAACTCCAATGAGTTTCCCAGGTTGACAACACTTGATACCCCTTGTCACATGGCATTGCTGGGAGAGTTCCATGGCTCCATGCAGCTCCACTGGGAGACATCGCTTAGAAGTTTGCACCTGGTCTCTCCTTGTCTTTGCTCCATGCACCTTTCCTTTTGCTGATTTCAACTGGGATCCTTTTCCTGTAGTTCACCACAACTGCATCAGTGAGCATAACAGCTTGAGGGTGGTCTTGGAGACCCCCCTGACATACAGGCATCTCAGTGTCTCTTGGACCCTGATTCTCCTTTAGAATCATTTCTTCATTTTCTCTTACTAGCTGTTTTTCTCCAAGCAGAAAAGAAGGCAATTTTCTCTGTTTTCATTCATTTTTTCCCCATCATTTTTCAAGTCCTTCCTTTGGCCCAGCACTGTGTTGCCCTGTTCCTACCACCGATAGGAAACACCCGTGCAGAGTTACTGTCCTCAGGGCAGGTGGAGGGTGGGCAGGAGAGATGGTACTACTAGGGTCAACTTGGAGGTCACAACACATTGTAGAGTCAGTCAGGAGAATAGACTTGGAGTCTGGTGGGTACAGTTAAATTCTGTATTTGGCCCTAAGGTACTAACTCAGGCATTTGACTTTGGGCAAACGACTTTGACTCTAAGAGCCTTGATGTCTCATCTGTCAGTTCAGTTCAGTTCAGATCAGTCGCTCACTTGTGTCTGACTCTTAGCAACTCCACAAACTATAGCACACCAGGGTTCCCTGTCCATAACCAACTCCCAGAGTTGCACAAACTCATGTCCATCGAGTTGGTGATGCCATCCAACTATCTCACCCTCTGTCATCCCCTTCTCCTTCCATCTTCAGTCTTTCCCAGCATCAGGGTATTGTCCAATGAGTTAGTGCTTCAAATCAGATAGCCAAAGTATTGGGAGTTTCAGCTTCAGCATCAGTCCTTCCAAAGAATATTCAGGACTGGTTTCCTTTAGGATGGACTGGTTGAATCAATCTCCCTACAGTTCAAGAGACTCTCAAGAGTCTTCTTCAACGCCACCACTGATGTTCAAAAGCATCAGTTCTTCAGTGCTCAGCTTTTTTTATAGTCCAACTCTCACATCCATACATGACTACTGGAAAAATCATAGCTTTGACGAGACAGACCTTTGTTGGCACAGTAATTTCTCTGCCTTTTAATATGCTGTCTAGGTTGGTCATAACTTTTCTTCCAAGGAGCAAGCATCTTTTAATTTCATGGCTTCAGTCATCATCTGCAGTGATTCTGGAGCCCCCCAAAATAAAGTCTGTTACTGTTTCCATTGTTTATCCATCTATTGCCATGAATTGATGGGACCAGATGCCATGATCTTAATTTTCTGAATGTTGAGTTTTAAGTCAAATTTTTCACTCTTCTCTTTCACTTTCATCAAGAGGCTCTTTAGTCCCTCTTCGCTTTCTGCCATAATGGTGGTGTTATCTGTGTATCTGCAGGTTATTAATATTTCTCCCGGAAATCTTGATTCCAGCTTGTGCTTCCTCCAGCCCAGCATTTCTCATGATGTACTCTGCATGTAAGCTAAATAAGCAGGGTGACAACATACAGCCTTGATGTACTCCTTTTCCAATTTGGAACCAGTCTGTTGTTTCATGTGTAGTTCTAACTGTTGCTTCTTGACCTGCATACAGGTTTCTCAGGAGGCAGGTCAGGTGGTCTGTTATTCCCATCTCTTTAAGAATTTTCTACAGTTTGTTGTGATCCACACAGCCAAAGGCTTTGGCATAGTCAATAAAGCAGAAATAGATGTTTTTCTGGAACTCTCTTGCTTTTTCGATAATCCAACAGATGTTGGCAATTTGATCTCTGGTTCCTCTGCCTTTTCTAAATACAGTTTGAACATCTGGAAGTTCATAGTTTACATACTGTTGAAACCTGGTTTGGAAAAATTTTGAGCATTACTTTGCTAGCGTGTGAGACAAGTGCAATTGTGTGGAAGTTTGAACATTCTTTGGCATTGCCTTTCTTTGGGACTGGAATGAAAACTGACCTTTTCCAGTCTTGTGACCACTGCTGAGTTTTCCAAATTTTCTGGCATATTGAGTGCAGCACTTTCACAGTATCACCTTTTAGGATTTGAAATAGCTCAACTGGAATTCCATCACCTCTACTAGCTTTATTCGTAGTGATGCTTCCTAATGTCCACTTGACTTTGCATTCCAGGATGTCTGGCTCTAGGTGGGTGATCACACCATCGTGGTTATTTGGGTCATGAAGGTCTGTTTTGTACAGTTCTTCTGTGTATTCTTGCCACCTGTTCTTAACATTCTCTGCTTCTGTTAGGTCCATACCATTTCTGTCCTTTATTGTGCCCATCTTTGCATGAAATGTTCCCTTGGTATCTTTAATTTTCTTGAAGAGATCACTAGTCTTTCCTATTCTGTTGTTTTCCTCTATTTCTTTGCATTGATCACTGAGGAAGGCTTTCTTATCCTAGAATTCTGTATTCAAATGGGTAGCCTTTCCTTTTCTCCTTTGCCTTGAGCTTCTCTTCTTTTCTCAGCTATTTATAAGGCCTCCTCAGACAACATTTTGCCTTTTTGCATTTCTTTTCCTTGGGGATGGTCTTGATCACTGCCTCCTGTACAATGTCATGAACTTCCATCCATAGTTCTTCAGGCACTCAGTCTATGAGATCTAATCCCTTGAATCTATTTGTCACTTACACTGTATAATCATAAGGGATTTGATTTAGGTCATACCTGAATGGTCCAGTGGTTTTTCCTACTTTCTTCAATTAAAGTCTGAATTTTGCAATAACGAGTTCATGATCTGGTACCTTCTGGTACCTGCAAATCCTTATCATACTGCAGAAATTCCCAACTGGCTTCACGTTTATGCTCAAGCCCCTGTGAAACTACTACAAGATGGTGGAGTAGAAGGATGTGTGTTAATCTTCTCCTGCAAGAACTCCAAAATTACAACTCGCTGCTGAACAACCATTGACAGGAGAATGTTGAATCCCACCAAAAAAGAGACCCCATGTCCAAAGGCAAAGGAGAGGCCCCAGCGAGACAGTAGGAAGGGTGAAATCACATTTAGAATGAAACCCCATCACCCACTAGAGATGCTCGGAGGCTCAAATAAAACCTTGTGCCCACCAGGAGACCCCACAGAGAATGAGCCAGACCTGCCTTTGAGTGTTTAAGTTTTTCCTGCAGAGGTACGGGTCAGCAGTGGCCTGCTGCAGGGGCAGGGACTCTGGGTGAAGCAGATCAGGCTGTGACATAGCCCTCTTGGAGTAGGTCGCCATTAACTCCACCACAGAGCTGCCAGAACTTCCACAGGACTGGGGAAACAGACTCTTGAAGGGCACAAGCAAAACGTTGTGTGCACCAGGACCCAGGAGAAAGGAGCAGTGACCCCACAAGAGACTGACCCAGACTTGCCAGTGAGTGTCCAGGAGTCTCTGGAGGTGTGGGTCAGAGGTGGCCTGCTGCAGGTCGGGGGCACTGAATGCAGCAGTGCGTGCACCAGACCCTGTAAAGGAGGTTGCTGTTATTGTCATCACCTCCACCATAGTTTAGTCTCGGGTCAAACAACAGGGAGGGAACACAGCCCCGCCCATCAACAGAAAATTGGATTAAACATTTACTGAGCATGGCCCCATCCATCAGAGCAAGACCCAGTTTCCCCTCAGTCAGTCCCTCCCATCAGGAAGCTTCCATATGCATAAGGCTCTTATCCTCTGCCAGAGGGCAGACAGAATGAAAACCACAGAAAACTAACCAATCTGATCACATGGACCACAGCCTTGTCTAACTCAATGAAACTACGAGCTGTGCCGTGTAGGGCCACCCAAGATGGACAAGTCATGGTGGAGAGTTCTGACAAAACGTGGTCCACTGGAGGAGGTTGCAGTGGCCTGCATGGCGATACTGTCCCTGTAGAGGTGTTTGAACACATGGAGAGTGCTCTTAGCGTTTGAGGGGAAACTGCTGACAATGCGTTGAGGTTGAGATGCTGTAATATCCTTCAATGCACCTTTCACTTTATCCCACACTCTACACACCACAACAGTCTCAGAAGATTAATACTAACTCCACCTTCAACAACTCCATGGCTGAAAAGTTTAAGATATTAAGTCTTGTTTTGCTTTGTGTCCTTACAGTCACTTGCTGTGTTTCAAAACTACTCATCATAGTTTCTCTCTGTGTGGTTGTGTCACCAACCAGACACACCATTGGGCTCATTAACTCAACTTTACTCGTGATTTCTATGGATTCCTTTTAAAAAATATTTAGTGTTGTTTTATTAGTATGAAAAATATGTTACACAGTTCCATAGCTAAATCCACAGAACAGCTTTACGCAAAGAAGTCTAGTTCCTGTGCTTTCTCTCTCCCCTCCATAAGAAACCATTGTTTTTAGTTTTAAGATTTATCCTTCACTTACAATTTTCATAAACAAATATGTGACATATATTAAGGCGTCCCCCTGCTTCTTATATACACGTTCCCCATCTTTGTGAAGCCATCTTTTCTTATTTTTCCAGTGTACCTTTGGGAGAGCGTCCAGAAATTTTGTGGATTGCGGAAGCAACACGCATGTCATCTTGCTGGGGCTGCCAAATTCCTCTCCGCTGGGGTTGTACCACATTGTGTTCCCTCCAGCAAAGTATAACAGTGCCCGACAGCCTCACAGCCTTGCACACTAGCTGTCAAACTTCTGGATTTTTGCCAATCTGATCTTAGCATCGCTTTAACTTGCTTTTCTCTTATGAGCAAGTTTAAACATATTTTCACATGGGTCAGAGTCCTTTGCATCCCTTTCTCTGTAAAGGGACTCTCTATATCTTAGGCCTGCTCTTCTATAGGGTCATTCGCCATTTCCCCCTATTTATAGAAGCTCTTTGTATATCAGCGATATTTTCTTTCCACTTAAAAGTTTATCAGCTGCATCTGGCTTATGATGACTGGACAGGACTGAGTGGGGACGAGAAAGGATGCTCAGCTTTTGGTTTCTTGTTTTTGTTTTTTCTTTGTTTTTGTGTCTTTTGCCATTGCAGAGGACCAGCAGCACCAGAGCGGGCCCTCCAGATGCTGTGGGATAAATCGGGCCCTGACCAGCCTGTCTCTGAACTCCGCCCCACTGATCCTGAATGATCGCACTCTTCACTGGGATTCCAGGATGACTCCAAGCAAAACACAATGATAAATGCCTACTTAGACTTCTGGACTTTTATCAAACAATTTTTCCAGTCACCTAGAGCTAAACATTTGACTGACAAAAAAAAAAAAACATGTTTCACAGGGAACATGCTAGATAGGGAGCCAGGAGTCTCTGCTGTCCAAATGAAGAAGTGGGGTTTTATTTCAGTGTATTTTTCAAAATCGAATGTGGGAGATAATTTTGCCTGTGTATTATATTGCTCGTGATTCTAGTCAAGCCAGACCACTTGATTCACATCAGTAAAAAATCTTGGAAATAAATGTTCAAACACACATATGCAATATATTATTTTAAAGGTTATTTTCAGTTCCTAAAGTGGCCAGTCAGGGAATTCAAAGGGACTGAGTTAATGATACCTCTCCACTCCTTTCAGTGACTTTTGTCTTGATTTAAGAGAACTATTTAATAGAATTTATACTGACACTGTGCAGCTAATCAAACCGGCAAGGGTTTTAGAAACCCTAACACCCAGTGTTGGGGTGTGTAATGAAGCAACATGTACTCTCACTAACTGCGACTGCAAAGGGGAGTTGGTATAACCTTTCAGAAGGGTAACAATAGCTCACGTGGTAACACATGTCCAAGATGGTGTTACCAGACCTGGCCAAGCTACTGATACCAGGTTGTAATGAAGAAAGGTACACCATTTACTACAGAGCCAGGGGAGGAGAATGGGCAGCTCACACTCAAAAGACCCAGACTCCCTGATGGCCTTCAGGGAAGGAAGGCAACCCTGGGGTGAGGGGTGCAGGGGACATGAATTTCTTCCGGTGGATTGGTGGCGAGGTGGCAGAGTAGGGTTTCACGAATCTTTATGATTAACTTTCTGGTTCCAATCAGTCTGGGATCTACATGCTTGTAGTCAGCCATCATCCCTCACCTGGGTTGGGGTAGGGTGTCTTAGTTTCTGCAGAAAAATGCAAAAATTTGCATCATATTGTTCGGTATACCCCTTCGGGAGGAACTAGAACTCTGTGTTATCACTGAACTGTTGTTTAAACTATTCTTCGATTTCTTGCTTGACTGCTTTTCCTTTGTTTCTGCATTCCGTCACGCCCTTAGTTAGTAACTGCTTGAATCCATTCTTTGGAACTCTGGGAAGGCCTAGGAGATGAAAGCCTTTTTCCTACAAACAAGAAATGTGGGCCGTGGTGGGGCCTGCATGGTCCTACTCAGTTTTAGCTCCAGTTACGGAAAGAATGTTGGTGTCCCCACTCTCCCCCTGTCTAAAATGCATAGGTTGAAGCCCTTATTCCTAGTGTGATAGTATTTGGAGATAGGGCCTTTGGAAGATAATTAGGTTTAGATGAAGTCATGAAGGAAGGGCTGTCACAACTATATTAGCACCTTTGGAAGGGCCTGATGAGATCAGAAGTTTGTCTGCATAAAGCATGTATACACCAGGCAAGACTCGGAGGTCACAGCCAAGAAGTGAGCCCTCATCAAGAGCCTAATGGTGCTGGCACCCTGCTTGCAGACTTTCAGCTTCCAGAACCATGACAAATAGATGTTTATTGTTCAAACCACCAGTCCACGGTATTCTGCTACAGCAGCCAGAGCTAAGAAGGCCCCCAGCGGAGCATGCCTTCCAGCAGTCATTTCCTGGTGTCACAGCCTGGTGTCAGCTCCTCCCACGGTACACCTGAGCGGGCCTGAACTCATTTTACCACCGTAATTCGGCCAGCTCAGGGCCTAGGCCATAAGAGGGCTTGGCAGTTTCTAACATAAGCTCTCCCATACAGAGACCTCCTGCGGCAAGTTCTGCTGTCCCAGCACCCCGGCCCGACTCTGTGATCCTGCCTCTGTCTCCTCCCTACTACAGCCACAAGAGAGGTCCAAGCAAGACAGGCAGAACCATCCAGCTCCGCCTAGCTGAGCCCTGAAGCCAAGAAGGATAATCAAATGGTGATTGTCTGACACCATTAAGTTTCTGGGGTAGCTGCAGCAATAGATACCCAACGCAGAACATGACAGTAAAACGGGGAGGACACCCGCTACACTTGGGGTTCGCTTTAGATGGGGAATTACAATCTAGTTCCCTGTTTTTTGATCTTGGGAGGTCTTGTGTAATTTCTCCCTTGTAATTAGAAAACAGAACAAAGCACATTGCTAAAAGTAAGCTGTATTTTTTTTTGCTTCCTTGGGGATGTAGCTTCATTATTAATAACAACACGATTTCTTCATAAATATTAATTGTACCTCTGCCATGTTTCAAGGCCTGTGCTGGATGCTAGAGACAAACTGGAGACCAGGACAGAAGAGAGGCAGCAGACACAGAGAAGACTGTAATGGGAGGGCGAAGGTGGCCAGGTTCGGTGATAACTGTGGGCAGAAGTAAAGGCTGATGGAGAAGTAAGCCAGACACGAAGGACAAGTATGAAAGGACTCCACTGACGAGGTTGCTAGAATAGTCAAATCACAAAGAGAGTATACTGGTGATTATCAGGGAGCAGGAAAAGGGTAGTTAGAATTTAATGGGTACAGAATTTCTGTTTGGGATGGTGGAAAGTTCTGGAGATGAATGCTGGTGACAGATGCACAACAGTGTGAATGTACTCAATGTCACTGAACCATATGCTTAAAATTGTAAGTTTTATGTTATGTGTATATTTCACCACAGTTTTAAAAAAATTACAGATTCCCCATCAGTCTTTTCCATCAATATTTTTTAACCTGACTAAAATGTACAGTTTGAAGAAAGACTAAATTCAAAGTCACTTAGGTAAGGCTGATGTCTCCATATTTCAGACAGGGCTGATTATTAGCAGGGGATTTTAACAAAGTCTCCCATTTTCCATAGCTGAAAGCCTTCTGGAATTCTATGGCATCAAGACCTAGAAGTTGTCTTCTCAGATGACAGCAAGGGGATCCGAACAGTGTCTGAGCTGGAGTGTCAGGTTTGCTGAAGGAGTCCCAGGATTTGTGGAGTTCTTTTCTTCTAAGGAGACACTGCCCTTCCAGCAGGAATTCTCTTTGTCTTGAGGCTATAAAAAATGGCCACTAGGCCACAAAAGGGGTCCACTCTCTCTGGCCTGTCAGGAAGTCAGCCCACTGTGTTTACAGTACCCTTCACTATCTCTGCTCTTTGTTCTCAATAAATTCACTCTCTTCTGAGATACTGTGTATCTGCAAACTCTTTTTCAACCTACACATGGACCACAGAATTTTGGTGGCCTGTATGGGGATTCTTGGGGGTTCCCCCCAACTCTCTCATTTCTTTTTCCTTGAACCCTCTGCAAACAGGCAAGTGGCTGTGCAAGCAACCGAGGGACTCTGGCCAAGGTTACTGTCTGGCATGTTCCCAAGGCCCCACAACCCACGGTGCCCCAGGAGCTGCCAACCAAGAGGTGAAGGCTCTCCTCTCCTCTTTCTCCCTTAGGCTGAGAACCAGACCAACTAACGGCATGCAAGCCTAGGTCAGGCACTTAAAAGCCATTAGTGCGCCTGCCGCTTGAAGACTCCTGTAAAAGGACAGGGAGTCATGGAACAGAGCAAGCTGTTAGAGCGTCTGTCCCCAGTAAGACGATTTCCACGAACAAAACACTGAGCCCCTCCCCTCCTTTGTCCACTACCCTCCCAGCAGGATTATGAGGTGGATTTCTCAGCCTGGCTTCCTTGTTCCTTTCACTTTTTGACTTATAGGAACCTAAGTGTTGCCTCTGAGCCATCTCAGAAGTGCCTTTCCATGTTTCAGGGAGTCGTCAAATGATGCGTCACCCAGTTGCCCCCGGAGATCTCTCGTTTCTTTCTTTCTCTGCTCAAGTTGCACGGCCCCTTAGTCACACAGTTTGTGCCTTTGTCTCAGACTCAGGGGTCATCTCTTACAGTTGGAGGGAACTGTTGGGACATTTGGCCATTTTGTGTCTCAGTCACATAGAGAGATCACTGAGACAAAGGGAACATCTTTCTGACAGCCAGTGACTCTCAGGACCCCCATTCTACGGCATTTAGGCTAAGAATAGGTTCTGGGATGCCTAGGAAGTCTCCCTCAGACTCACTCCTTGGTTGCATTCTCAGGCACTGGAAAAAATTTGACCCTGCAAATCTCAAAAAGAAAAGGCTCATTTCCTTTTGTGATTTGGCCTGGCCCCAGTATAAACCGGGGGACCAGGAGAAATGACCTCTTCATGGCACACTAAGTTATAACACAATCCTCCATCTTGACCTATTTTGCTGAAAGCAGGAAAAGGACTCAGAGGCTCCTTACGTTCAGTCTTTTCCAGACCTTAGTCAGAACCTGGCTCTGAGGGACGTGGGCTACACCTGTGTTTCTGCTGCCTCTCAAACCCCCAGCCCCCTCTGTCACCCTCACCGTCAGACCGTTTAGATAATTCCCTACTTGACCTTTTCTATCCACAACCCAGCCACCCCTTTTACCTTCAGACTCAACTCACACCCCAACAGGGTCTCAGCGCCCATCCCTTATCAGGACGAAGGCCCCATCTCCCTTTTCCACACAAGACTGAGGACTACCAAATGCCAGAAAACAAAGTCTAATACGCTAGCCTTAAAGGAAGCGGTAAATCCAGACATGGGCACCTTTAGAGTCTATGTTTCCTTTCCCATGTCTGGCATTTCTCAGATTCAAAACAAGTTAGGTTCCTTCAGTCAGGACCCCATCACTTTGATTAAGGAATTCCAGGTCCTCACCACAGCCCTCAATCTGACTTGGGAAGACATTCATGTAGTTGGCCACTTGCTGTACTCTTAAGGAAAAGATGAGGGTATGGGCCTTAGCCTAAGCTTGGGCAGATAAAGCACACACTCAGAATCCCAGCAAAAACGGAATGGGGGCAGCTGCAGTCCCAAGAACAGACCATGGATGAAGCAGCCAGGCGAATGATGATGGGCTGGCAGGGGGACGAACTCGGAAAGACTACATGATCACCTGCCTGCTAGAGGGCATGAGAAAGGCGATCATCAAAACCATTAATTATAGGAAGCTTAGGGAAGTTTCCCTGGTGGCTCAGATGATAAAGAATCTGCCTGCAATGCAGGAGATCCAGATTCAATCCCTGATCAGGAAGATCCCCCGGAGAAGGGAATGGCTACCACTCTAGTGTCCTTGCCTAGAGAATTCCATTGACAGGAGTCTGGCAGGCTAAGGTCCATGGGGTCATAAAGAGGCAAACTCAACTGAGCAACTAAAATTTTCATTTTTTCACTTAGGGAAGTTACTCAGGGTCCTTCTGAGAACCCTGTCTTTCTTTAGGCCTGGCTGGCAGTCGCCACGAGAAAACACACCCACTTAGATCCAGATACTAATGAAGGAAGGGCTGTCCTTGTAGTCCACTTTATAAGCCAGTCAGCTCCAGACATTAGGCAAAAGCTACAGAAACTACAACAGGGCCCACAAATAGCATCCTGTGTCTTGCTTGATACGGCCTTTAAGGTCTCTAACAACAGGGAGGAAGTTTCTAGCAGTAGGTGGGAACAGAAGGAGGAAGTTCAGTTCAGTTCAGTCACTCCATCATGTCTGACTCTTTGCGGCCCCATGAACCACAGCACGCCAGGCCTCCCTGTCCATCACCAACTCCCGGAGTCTACCCAAACCCATGTCCATTGAGTCGGTGATGCCATCCAACCATCTCATCCTCTGTCGTCCCCTTCTCTTCCTAAAATTTTAAATGACATGCTCAGTACATGGCTCTTGCCATTTCAGTCCCTCCCACAGCAGTGATCTACGGGTGCACCTCTCCTTTCTCAGAAACTTCCGACGACCTGCTACCAGGGCGGTCAGCCAGGGAACATGGGCAGAAGCTGCTCCGCTCCACCACCTGATACTTACTATCACCAGAAGGGCCACTGGAAGAAGAGTTGTCCCTCCATCCCTCAAGCAGGTAGGTCAACATCATAGCCACCCAATACCAGAGGTACCTCTGGACTCAGCACTCAGAGCCGAAATCCAAGTCAACTTCTGCTGTCAGCAGTAGGTGACTATCAAGAGCAGGAGTCAGACTGCATTTTAGGTCTTGACCTCCTGGACACAGATGACCGAAGGTGCCTGGGGCTCACACTATAGGCCCCTATATCCCCTATAGAATCAGGGAAGCCTGGCTGACCCTGGATGTGGTGGGGGCCATTGTAACCCTTCTGATTGACCCTGAGGCTATTTATTCAGCCCTTCTCCGGTCCCACTCACTCTCCCTCACTCCTCCTAATGGGTGGATGGACAATCCTCCTATGGCCATTTCACTCCTCCCCTGCCTTGTTCCCTTGAAAATACTCTGCTCACCCACTCCTTCTTAGTCTTCCTGACCTGCCCCACCCTCGGTTAGCCTGAGATTTATCAATAAAATTTAAAGCTACTTTATCATTTATGCCAGTAAATATGGCTTTAACAACAACTATGAAACTGGTTCTAGCTAAAATCCTGCCCCAGGTCCTGAGGCAAGTTCCTCCAGAAGAAAGGGATCCTTCTACTTCCAGCAGGTCTGCTACAACCACCCCCCTAGTTATCCGTTTAAAGGATCCTAACTCTTTGTCTAGAGTATCACAATATCCTCTTAAGGAGGAAGGCTTAATAGGATTGAAGCCTCTAATCTCCAAGCTCCTCCAAACTAGACTTCTAATCCTATGTAATTCTCCCTGCAATACCCCAATCCTAGCAGTAAAGAAGTCTGACAGCCCCTACCATTGAGTCCGAGACCTGAGGGTTATCAATCAGGCAGTGGCCCCTATTCATTTGATGGTACCTAACACACATCACCTTTGAGGTCAAATCCCTTCACAAACCCGACAGTACTCCTAGACCTGAAGGATGCCTTCTTTTGCATTTCAGTCTATTCTGACACCAAATTTTTATTTGTCTTCAAATGGAAAGCTCCAAATACCAAATATACCCAACAACTCACCTGAACAGTCTTGCTTCAGGTGTTTCGAGATAGTCTTCATTTGTTTGGTCAAGCGTTAGCAAAGGCCCTTTCATTGTTAATGCTGGAGGGTGAAAGCTGCCTACTCCAATATGGCAGAGATTTCTTAATTTATAGTCCTGATAAACTAACTTCCCTGGTTGCTCAGTGGTAAAGAATCCGCCTGCAAGGCAGGAGATGCAGGTTTGATCCCTGGGTTGGGAAGATCTGCTGGAGAAGGAAATGGCAACCCAATCCTGTATTCTTGCCTGGAGAATCCCATGGACAGAGGAGCCTGGGGGGCTGCAAGTCCATGGGCTTGCATGGAGTCAGACATGACTTAGTGATGAACAACACGACAACAAACTAACCTCAGACAGTCAGACATGACTTAGTGATGAATAACACGACAACAAACTAACCTCAGACAGTAATGCTACTCTAGTTCTTAGCAGCATGAGGGTACCAGGTATTCCCTGCTGAGACACAAATTATTTCCCAAAAAGTCACCTTCCTGGGGCTAATATTAACCCCTGGAAAAAGAAGTATTACCCCTGACAGAAGGAAGTTAATCTTAAGACATGTCCATGCAAGCTACCAAACAACAGCTTAGGAACTTTTTAGGAATGACAGGGTTCAGCCAAATTTGGATTTCCACCTATGGCCTATTGGCCAAGCCTCTTTATGATGCCCTTAGAGGACCAGAATACTTCCTCCTGGAATGGAGTCCTGAAACAGAGGCAGATTTTACACAAATAAACAAGGCCAGCCTTAGGCCTAGCGGATCTAACAAAGCCCTCTCTCCCTTTGTTCATGAAGATATGGGGTGGTTCTGGGGGTACTAACCCAATCCCTGGGACCATCTCAGCACCCAGTGGCATATCTATCTAAAACACTGGACATAACATCTCAGGGATGGCCTCCGTGTCTAAAAGCATTAGCTGTCACTGCAGTTCTAACAGAGGAAGCTTTCAAACTCACAATAGGAAACCACTTACAAACTCACAATAGTTTACACTCCTCACCAGGTCTTAGGTGTCCTCAACTCCAAGGCATTCCATTGGATTTCAGAGAGCAGAATTCAAAAGTATCAAGCTTTATTCTTAGACGGGTCAGAGATATCAATTAAGCTTTGTACCACCCTAGATTCTGCCACTCTTCTGCCCAACCCAGATCCTAACACCTTCCTTCTACATTTCTGTTTAAAGAGATTGACAAAGCCTATTCATAGTGCTAGGCCTGGATAATTTTGAGCATTACTTTGCTAGCGTGTGAGATGAGTGCAATTGTGTGGTAGTTTGAACATTATTTGGCTTTGTCCTTCTTTGGGATTGGAATGAAAACTGACCTTTTCCAGTCCTTTTCCAATTCTTTGGGATTGGAATGAAAACTGCTGAGTTTTCCATATTTGCTGGCATACTGAGTGCAGCACTTTAACAACATTATCTTTTAGGATTTGAAATAGCTCAGCTGGAATTCCATCACCTCTACTGGCTTTGTTTGTAGTGATGTTTCCCTAAGGCCCACTTCACACTCCAAGATATCTGGCTCTAGGTGAGTAATCATACCATTGTGGTTATCTGGGTCATTAAGATCTTTTTTGTATAGTTCTTCTGTATATTCTTGCCACATATTCTTAATATCTTCTGCTGTGAGGAAGTTCTGAACCGAGACCTTCCATATATTCAAGCTGGATTTAGAAAGGGCAGAGGAACCAGAGATCAAATTGCCAACACCCACAGAATCACAGAGAAAGCAAGAAAATTCCAGAAAAACATATACTTCTGCTTCATTGATTATGCTAAAGCCTCTGACTGTGTGGATCACAACAAACTGTGGGAAATTCTTAAAGAGATGGGAATACTAGACCTTACCTGCATCCTGAGAAATCTCTATGAAGGTGAAGAAGAAACAGAACTGGACATGGAACAACAGATTGATTCCAAACTGGGAAAGGAGTACATCAAGGCTGTATATTGTCACTCTGCTTATTTAACTTATATGCAGAATACATCATGCAAAATACTGGACTGGATGAAGCACAAGCTGGAATCAAGATTGCCAGGAGAAATATGAATAACCTCAGATATGCAGATGATACCACCCTTAAGGCAGAAAGAGAAGAGGAACTAAAGAGTCTCTTGATGAAGCTGAAAGAGGAGAGTGAAAAGCTAGCTTAAAGCTCAACATTCAAAAAATGAAGATCGTGGCATCCAGCATCACTTCATGGCAAATAGATGGGGAAACAATAGAAACAGTGACAGACTTTATTTTCTTGGGCTCCAAAATCACTGCAGATGGTGACTGTAGCCACAAAATTAAGACTCTTTCTCCTTGAAAGAAAAGCTATGACCAATCTAGACAGTGTATTAAAAAGCAGAGCCATTACTTTGCCAACAAAGGTCCATCTAGCCAAAGCTATGGGTTTTCCACTAGTCATGTATGGATGTGAGAGTTGGACAATAAAGAAATATGAGTGCCGAAGAATTGATGCTTTGAACTGTGGTGTTGGAGAAGACATTTGAGAGTCCCTTGGACTGCAAGGAGATACAACCAGTCTACCCTAAAAGAAATTAATCCTGAATATTCATTGGAAGAACTGATGCTGAAGCTGAAGCTCTAATACTTTGGCCACCTGATGTGAGGAGCTGACTCATTAGAAAAGACCCTGATGGTGGGAAAGATCAAGGCAGGAGGAGAAGGGGACGACAAAGGATGAGATGGCTGGATGGCATCACCAACTCAATGGACCTGAGTTTGAGCAAGCTCCAGAAGATGGTGAAGGACAGAGAGGCCTGGCATGCTGCAGTCCTTGGGGTCGCAGAGTCGGACACAACTGAGTGACTGAACATCATCATAGTGCTGGCCAGGTCTATGCCTTTACCCAATCCAGATGCAGAATGGTTTACAGACAGCAGCAGGTCAATTTAGGAATGCCAAAGGGTCTCGGAGTATGGCATAGTCAACTTCACAGAAGTAATAGTCAGCACCACTCCAAAGGGCAAATACTTCCACCCAAAAAGCCGAACTCATCATTCTAACTAGAGCCCTCAAAGTAGGAGAGGGACTATGAGTCAATATTTACACAGACTCCGCATACACCTTCCATACAGTCTGTGTCCATGCGGCCATTTGGAAGGAAAGGGGCCTATTAACTACACATAATACTCCAATTAAGACTGGGCCAGAGATTTGGGGCTTACTAGAAGCTATAAAATCCCCTATGGAAGTGACATCACCAACTGCAGGGAAAACCAAAAGGATTCATCAGATATAAGTAAAGGAAATAATAAAGTAGCTAAAGAAGCCAAAAAGGCCACCTTAAGCATCCTATAGGCTCCCCTGAACTCAAGTCTAGACTTCTTACCACCTCAGTATTCACCCTCTGAACTCACAGAAGGACAGAACTATGGGTTCATTTTAATCCCTGAAGGGTGGCTACTGAGCCCAGACGATAAACTCTGCTTACCAGAAGCTTCCCAATGGAAGATACTAACCCACCTGCATCAGGCCACCCATTTAGGGGCCAAACTGCTCTTTAAACTAATGGGGACAATATTCACCAGAAAGGAATCCTCTCAACCCTTCAATCAACATCCCAAGCATGTCCTGCTTGTCTCCAGGCCAACCCAGAGGGGACTATAACCTGCCCCCCACCATCCCACTGCTCCACCTGAACCAGAGGCAAGGAAACCAAATCTATTGGTGACTAGATCTGACTTACATGCTCCCTTGAAAAGGCTGTAAGTACCTCTGCGTGATGGTAGATGCCTTTATAGATGAACTGAAGCCTACCCAACCAAGACCGAGGGCACTGAGGTCACCGCTGCCCTCTCGGAACATGTTATACCTAGGTTTGGACTTCCAAGCTCTTTACAATCAGATAATGGCCCTGTGTTTATTTCTGGTCTGAGCCAAGGTGTCAACAAAGTCCTACAAATGAATCACAATCTTCATTCAGCTTGACACCCTCCGAGGTCTGGAAAGGTGGAAAGAGCCAATCAGGCCGTCAACAAGTACCTAGCAACAGAAACTAGCAAACCTAGGTCACCCTTCTTTCCATCGCTTTCCCCAAATCCAGGACTCATCCAGGCCCTCATGAAATCATTTATGGGGAGATCATTCTTAAGCACAGACCTCTTCGTTGATCCTGAGGCCCATTACCTAGTACCCTATCTTACAGCTTTAGATTTAACTCTTAAAAATATCTGGGAATACCAGGACCAAAACAGTGCCAAGCCAGATCTTAGTTTTTCAGAGTCCTCCCTGCCTAAACCCCAGTGACTGGGTATATGTTAACACTCTTACACAGGATGGAAATCCATCAAAGGGGTGTGGACAGGACCAACGTAAGTCTTGCTGACCCTCTCACAGCTGCCAAAATCCAAGGCTTCACCTCCTGGATCCATGTGTCACAAAAGACCTGAAGACAGGTCTTTCTCCAGAAGAAGAAGATCTCCAACCAACTCAAGACTCACGAGACACCTCTTATGACTGTGAGCTCTGGGACACCCTCTGCTTCCTCTTTTAAAAACCATCAGGTCTGTGCTGAACATAGAGCCTCGACAACCTGACTTTTCATCTTGTTATCCTCCTTTTCATTCCCTGGGCTCTTTCCCTCCCACAGGTTACTCGTCCCACGCTTGTGGGACCACCCCATGGCGTTCTTGTCTTCCCCAAGCATTGCAAAGGTGGCCTAACCCCAACTCCTAACCTAAAAACCTACACCTTCCATCACCTCCTCTTTTTTTCTCTTCTGTCATCTCCCTTGAATTCGTCTCAGACTTCTATCTCAGCATTCTGCTTTTAATACTCCTTATTGCAGGATATGAATCTTCAGAACCCCTATCTATCCCATCTCAACAACAACTCTGTGTGTGTGTGTGTGTGTGTGTGTGTGTGTGTGTGTGTGTGTGTGTGTGTGTGTATGTACACCAGCAAGGGACAAAACCCTCCAAGGAGACTTACAAGATTATTCCCCACAACATCTCTATCGATAACTGAATATAGTCTCCTAAAGCTGTAATCATAATCTTCCTCCCTTTTTCTATCCTTGTAGATGCACATAATCATCATCAGTGTTAACCAATAGTTCAGGAAGCCCTTCAACTCCTCCACCAACATTCCCCAGGATCATACAAAACCTGCTAGATACACGCTACTGTTGTCCCCCAACATGGCCTCACGGCACTTCCCATTGTCGTCACTGTTTCGTCGCTAAGTGTGTCTGACTCTTTGTGACCCCATGGACTGCAGCCCGCTAGGCTCCTCTGTCCATGGGATTTCCTGGCAGGAACACTGGAGCGGGCTGCCATCGCCTTCTCCAGGGGATCTTCCTGACCCAGGGATGGGACCTGCATTGGCAGGTGGGGTCTTTACCACTGAGCCCCCAGGGAAGCCCAGCACTTCCCATACCTCCTGCTAAATGTAACCAGCTTGAATCCTTTCTAGTCCCCCCTTACTTTGATAGGCCAATAGGGGCCAATAATCCTAGAGTAAGGCGAACAGTGGATCATACACTTCTCAACCACATACACCAGAAGTCGCGTTACAACCCTTTGGGGCCCATATTCTCTTCAGCCCCCTCACAAAGCCAGGCCCTCTTTGCGTATCTTTTTCCTCCCTACGAGCCCCCTCCCCCGTGCACAAATTCCTTAATATTTCCCAGGCCTGTAACCATACTTTCACCCTTTCCCCTTCCCGAACGGGAGGCCCCTCATAACCAATGACAGAACACATCACCCCACACCTATTGTTCTGACCCCCCCTCTTAACATTCACCTCCTCGAACCCCCTGTGTGACCACTGACCGGACACAAGCTAGCTATTTCGGGGTGCCCCTTTGTCCCACCCCTCCCACCGGCTGCCTATATCAGAGCACAATTTCTAGTTCCGGCCTTTCAATGTTAAATGAGAAGACTTCAAGAGACTCGAGATCCTTGGGAACTACGACACTGGGTGGGACCCTACTACCCCTTCGTTTAACTGGGCCGAGGACTACTCTCCCCTCCCCTCTCAGATTGCAAGTCTTCCCCTCTGTCTGGGGTGAATGTAGCTACCGCTTATGAAGGCATGGAGCATTCCTATCCCCATTTATGGAAGTTCTATTTCAACATCACTTTAGACATCAGCCTAGATCCCAGGAATTGTCCCTGTTTCCTCTGGGGCTCCAGTGTCTGCTTGTATCTCCCAGCCAACTGGACAGGCCCCTGCACCCTTGTAGATGTAATTTCTAACCTTGCTCTTATAAATGACAATATCCCACCTCCTCTGTACTCTCAGTCACATAGGTTGAAGAGGATAGCCTCTGCCATAATTTCAGTTCTGGGGTTACTCATTAGGGTAACATGGGCTCAGCAGGTACTTTTTTTAAAAAAAAATAATATAATCACATTTACTTAAGAATGTATTCCAATATCAAATGGCAAAGTTCAAAAATGCAAAATCAAAATTACTTTTGCACCAACCTAATAATTTTACACAAGGTAATGCATAGGTTTCAGTGCTACTCTCTCAATTCTTCCCACCCTCTTTTCCCCAACTGTGTCCACAAGTCCATTCCCTATGTCTGCATCTCCACTGCTGCCCTGCAAGTAGGTTCATCAGTACCCTCTTTCTTGATTCATATATATATGCATTAATATGTGATATTTGTCTTTCTCTTTCTGACTTTACTCTGTTTAATAGGCCCTAGGTTCATCCTTCTCATTAGAACTGACTCAAATATGCTCCTTTTTATGGCGGAGTAAAATTCCATGGTGTATACATATCACAGATTCTTTATCCATTCATCTGTTGATAGACATCTAGGTTGCTTCTCATCCTAGCTATTGTAAATAGTGCTGCAATGAAGATTGGGGTACATGTGTCTTTTTTGATTATGGTTTCCTTAGGGTATATGTCCAGTAGTGGGATTGTTGTGTCATAGGTAGTTTTATTCCTAGCTTTTAAAGAAATTTCCATACTGTTCTCCATAGTGGTTGTGTTGATTTGCATCCCAACCAGCACTGCACACTCTCCAGCATTTATTGTTTGTAGATTTTTTTCAGCAGGACTTCTAAATTCAGTTTTCACTGCTCGACAGCTTTCCCTCGAACTTACCCAACAGGTTGTCAACCTAAGAGCCCAAGTTAACATTTTACAGGAATAAACAAAATTGCTAGCAGAAGAAGTCTTACAGAGCAGAAGGGCTTTAGACTTACTAACAGCTAACCAAGCTGGGATGTGTGCAGTGCTGAAGGAAGTGTTGCTTCTTGGTCAACCAATCAGGCCTGGTCCAGGCTAACCTCTCAAGCACTACTGACAGAGTAAACAGAGAAGGGAGCCTCTGGAGGATTTGACCTGTGGAAGTCTCAGACCAATGTTTGGTCCTGGTTCTCCTAGCTAATCCCTCTTCTGGGCCTCTTGATAGCTATTCTACTTCTAATCTTTGGGCCATGTATCTTAACCTTCTTGTTAAGTTTGTTTATTCTAGAATACAACAAATTTATAAATGGCAGCATGGAAAGAATATCAGCTGGTCAACTCCTGGAAAGCACTGGAACAAGCTACCATATCATTGCAGTGCCCCTCACTAGCCCTGCTCTTTGTTCTCAATAAACTCACTCCCTTCTGAGTATTTCTGGAAATTCTCTTCCAACCTGTGCATGGACCACGACATTTTGGATGGCAATTATCCCCCCCAAAATTCTGTATTGCAAACCCAGAACAATCTAACTGTGGTTATTTCCCTAGGAACCAGGGAAGAGGCAGGGACAGTGAGGAGTCCAGACTTTTCTGGTGCCCAGAGTTTGAGGACATCAGCTTGTTAGAATCATATATTGGTTTTGGAAATGGAAGCTTGTGATTAAATGGTGTTTTCTTTGAAGCACTTGTGAAGATACGAGCCAAGCTAAAACCTTACAGGTTATTTATTATTTTATCTGATTGAATCCTAACAGCAACCTATCAAGTCAAGAAAGGGAGAAGAAAGGAGGATCTGGACAACTTGGGCCTCAGTCTCTTCACCTCTATCATGGGAACAATAACAATACTGTATCTACCATAAAGACTATTTAGGACCCCAGGGAGGTCAAGTAAAATGGCAAAAAAAAAAAAAAAAGAGGTCTTTAGTGACTTGATGGGAGCAGCTTGAGTGTGGAACCAGGGCTGGAAGTCAGAGTGTTGTAAGTGCATTTCAAAATTAACAGGAACTATTCTTTCTCTCTCTTTTCTTGATCCTTCTAGTTAGACATTTATCAATTTTATTGATTTTCTCAAAGAACCAGCTCTTGGTTTCTTTGATTCTCATTATTATGCTTCTGCTCTCTAGTTCATTGATTTCTGTTTTGATTTTTATTATTTTCTCTTTTCTCCTTAGTTTGGACTTAATTTGCTCTTTTCTTAGTTTCTTAAGGTAGAAACTGAGGACACTGACTTGAGACCTTTCTTCTTTTCTAATATCATCACTCGGTGCTATGAATGTCCCAAGTTCTGCATTAGCAACATGCCACAAATTTTAATATGTTTTTATTTTCATTCATTTCAAAAGACTATAATAGTGCTTCATATTCCTTCTTTGACCCATGTTTTACTTAGAAGGGTATTATTTAGTTTCCAAATATGTACAAATATATGCAGATTTTCCAGATATGTTTCTAGAGCTGATTTCAAATTTAAATCCGGTGTGGCCAGAGAACTACTTTGTATGACTTCAATTCTTTTGAATTTATTCATACTTGTCTTATGATCCAGTATATGGTCTAGCATGGTAAATGTTCTACATTCACTACAAAGAGTTATCTTCTGCTTGGGGTGGAGAGTTCTATAATGTCAGTTAGGTCAAGCCGATGGATAGTTGGTTCAGGTTTTCTGTATCTTTGTTGATTTTCTGTCTATGTGTTTCTGTCCATTATTGAAAGGGGAATGTTGAAATCCCTGACTATAATTGTCGATAAGACTTACAGTTCTATTAGTTTTTGCTTTGGGTATTTTGGAGGCACTGTGACACAAATGTTTAGAGCCATGTTGTCTTGATTAACTGGCTTTTAAAATATGTGCGTGCTGTGCGTGCTCAGTCACTGCAGTCGTATCCGACTCTTTGTGACCGCATGGACTGTGCCCTCCAGTATCCTCTGTCCATCAGAATTTCCCAGGCAAGAATACTGGAGCGGGTTGTCATTTCTTTCTCCAGGGGCTCTCCCAAACCGGGGTCAAACCAGCATCTCTGTCTCCTTCTAGCGCCACTTAGAAGGCCAGGCTATTAATATATAATTGTCTACAAACTGTGAGCTCTTAGAACTAGTTACCAAGATAGGTAAAAGTCAGAAATAATCTTATAATGGGCAAAATAGAGGAGGATCCCAGTAGAATGCTGCCTCAGGACCACTATCCCAAGTGCATCCTAGGGCTCTTGGACCATATCCCCATCTCTGGGGAACCCAGGGTCTGAAATGTCACCTCCACAGATCCTTTGCATTCATCAGTTCCTGTCTAGATATTTCTGCAAATGCCTGTGAGAGAGGAAACCCTGAATCAGGACACTTTCCCGCCCAGAGAGAAGGTGTAGCATGTAAGGGGGGTGGGACCCAAAGCTGGGACAGTCAGGAACATCTCAGGGAAATGTAACCATATCAAGGCTGGTCGAGGGTGCAGCTTAGTTACCTGTGGTTAGATGTCATGCAGAAGCCTGGGACCCATCAGTGGTGTCTCAGATTGGCCTGGAGCCTGGTTCAGATCCACTAGGGCCTCCACAGCTTTTAGAATCCCAGGTGTAGCATCCTTAATGCAATGTTGAAGTTTTTTAAAATGTGAAATGTGTTTTCAATGTGGATGTGAGGACTGAAATGAGAAAAACCATTCCGAATAGGCTTTTGTTTATTTCTCCAAAAGCTCTGCTCCTCCCCTCAGGAACTAAGAGCTGCCTTTGAACCCCGGTTCAAGTCGACGTTCTGCCGCCTGAACTCCAGGGTCACACTTCTTTGTGTTCCTTCCTCTGGTGTCAGACTGTGTGTGTTGCAGGGTGTGTTTTCACCATACTTATGGCAACACAAACACAACCCTAATGCCCTCAACAGTCTGGTTTGGATTCCACAAAGCAAGAAAAACAGACTGGAGTGTTCCCTGTACTGATAAGAGCATGCGATCAAGAAAGGATATGATGTAGTTCGTCCAATCTGAGCCCAGAGACTGAAGGCAAAGCATTACTGTATGAACCACCAACAAAGCAAAGGCTCTGCTCAACTGTAACAAAACGTTTTAAGATGGAATTGACTGGAAGATTCTGATTTCAGAACAGGAGGGGGAGCATGTGTAGATCCATGGTGGTTTCATGTTACTGTATGGCAAAACCAACACAATAAAGTAAAGAAAATTAAAAAAAATAAAAAGAGGAAGTGGCTCCCTGGTGGCCCAATGATAAGAATCCACCTGCTAATGCAGGGGACAGGATTCCTGGTCTGGTAAGATTCCACGTGCTGCATAGCTACTAAGCCCCTGAACCACTTACTGAGCTGGAAAGCCGGAAAGCAGCAACTACTGAAGCCCACGTGCCTCGAGCCTGTGTTTCGTGGCGAGAAGCCACAGCAATGGACAATGGGTGCAGCACAACGAAGGGCAGTCCCCGCTCACCACCAGGGAAAGTCCACGCAGAGCAATGAAGACCCACTGCTGCCAAGAATGCATGAATGAGTAAAATGATAAGAAAAGGAAGTGGCTGTTTGAGTCCACGGACTAGGATCAGTGATGTGATGAGGACCAGAATACAAGTGGGTTTATATAGAAAATTGATGCAGTTAACTTTTAACAGTGCCCACTCAGTCTCACTTTCAATGGTGGAAAAGGAAATGTGGGATCTTGCCCTTCCCTTGGAAGAGGAGCGTTAGTGATCAGGAACAGTAAAGGAGGTGGGAAAGGAGATGCACTTTGAGAAGGAAGCAAGTCATAACCCAAAGTATAAAATAATTATCCATGAGTCTATAAGGACATAAAGAAATTATGTAAGGGGACTTCCCTGGTGGTCAGGAGGTTAAGAATCCGCCTTGCCATGCAGGGAACACGGGTTTGATTCCTGCTCAGGGATCTAAAAGCCCAAGTGCCTGCAACACGCCGTAACCAAGGGGCCTGCTCACACCCACACACCACAGCTGGAGAGACCATGGGCCACAGTGAAAGATCCTGCATGATATGACCGAGATCCCACTTGCCACAGCTAACACAACACAGCCAAACAAACCAATATTTAAGAAAAGAAATGACTTCATAAACACATAAACAGGTGAGGCAGGAAGAGCCACGTCTTCCATGCAGATGCATCACACACAATTTACAGAGATACTCTGCCCTCAAGGAGGCACAATTCCCCACTTCTTGAGTGTGAGCAGCACAGAGTGATCTCACTCCAAAGAGTGCAGTATAAATGGGGGAGGAAGCAACGGTACAGTGAGGAACTGGGGAGGACTCCCCCAACCAGGCGATCAAGGTCAGCGCCAATGGTGATCCGTCAGTATATGCCCCCGATATGATGGGATGAGATGGGACTTGACCTCTGGGCTCCTCCTCCCCAACCCTACCTTGTCTAATCATGAGAAAAACATCAGACAGATCCCAACTGTAGGGCAGTCTATAAAACATTCCACTAGGATTTCTCAAAGCTGTTAAAGGCACCAAAGACAAGGAAACTCTCAGAAAGCATCACAGACCACAGAAGCCTAAGGGCACATGAGAACTCTGTGTACGGGCCTTCCTGGAGGGGACCCTGGGACAGGATAAGGCCATAGGAGAAAGGCAGGGAAACTATGGACTTCAGTCAGTAACAGTACATAGATACTGGTTCATTCACTGTGACAAATGCACGTACTAACCTATGATGTGTAAGGTGTTAACAACAGGGGACACTGGGGGCTCTGTATATGGAAATTCTCTGTACTATCTTCATAACTTTTCTGTACATCTCAATGTATATTTAAATTTTTAAAAATTATTTAAAACAAACAAGTGGGAAATGAGTCAGTCTGCTCTGCTTTGGCACTAGGAAGGAGTTGAGGACTCTGCATTTGCTGGGGGCAGTGGTGGGGGTAGGCGGATCCCCAGTAAGACCCTAGAAAGGTGCTGCTGTCATTTTAAAATGTTACTCTTCTTTTTCTGATTTGTCATCCTATCAATTTGGGGATGGATTTAAGGTGTAGAAATAGAGGAAAACAACAGAATGGGAAAGACTAGAGAGCTCTTCAAGGAAACATTTCATGCAAAGATGGGCTCGATATAGGACAGAAATGATATGGACCTAATAGAAGCTGAAGATATTAAGAAGAGGTGCAAGAATACACAGAAGAACTGTACAAAAAAGATCTTCACGACCCAGATAATCATGATGGTGTGATCACTCACCTAGAGCCAGACATCCTGGAATGTGAAGTCAAGTGGGCCTTAGAAAGCATCACTACAAACAAAGCTAGTGGAGGTGGTGGAATTCCAGTTGAGCTATTTCAAATCCTGAAAGATGATGCTGTGAAAGTGCTGCACTCAATATGCCAGCAAATTTGGAAAACTCAGCAATGGCCACAAGACTGGAAAAGGTCAGTTTTCATCCAGTCTCAAAGCACTCAATATGCCAGCAAATTTGGAAAACTCAGCAATGGCCACAGGACTGGAAAAGGTCAGTTTTCATCCAATCCCAAAGAAAGGCAATGCCAAAGAATGCTCAAACTACTGCACAATTGTACTCATCTCACATGCTAGCAAAGTAATGCTCAAAATTTTCCAAGCCAGGCTTCAGCAATACATGAACCATGAACTTCCAGATGTTCAAGCTGGTTTTGGAAAAGGCAGAGGAACCAGAGATCAAACTGCTAACATCCGCTGGATCATCGAAAGCAAGAGAGTTCCAGAAGAATATCTACTTCTGCTTTATTGACTATGCCAAAGCCTTTGATTGTGTGGATCACAATAAACTGTGGAAAATTCTGAAAGAGATGGGAATACCAGACCATCTGACATGTCTCTTGAGAAACGTGTATGCAGGTCAGGAAGCAATAGTTAGAATTGGACATGGAACAACAGACTGGTTCCAAATCAGAAAAGGAGTACATCAAGGCTGTCACCCTGCTTATTGAGCTTACATGCAGAGCACATCATGAGAAATGCTGGGCTGGAAGAAGCACAAGCTGTAATCAAGACTGCAGGGAGAAATGTCAATAACCTCAGCTATGCAGACGACACCACCCTTATGGCAGAAAGTGAAGAGGAACTAAAAAGCCTCTTGATGAAAGTGAAAGAGGAGAGTGAAAAAGTTGGCTTAAAGCTTATCATTCAGAAAACTAAGATCATGGCATCTGGTCCCATCACTTCATGGCAAATAGATGGGGAAACAGTGGAGACAGTGTCAGACTCTGTCTAGTAAAGGCTATGGTTTTTTCCAGTGGTCATGTATGGATGTGAGAGTTGGATGGTAAAGAAAGCTGAGCACTGAAGAATTGATGCTTTTGAACTGTGGTGTTGGAGAAGCCTCTTGAGAGTCCCTTGGACTGCAAGGAGATCCAACCAGTCCATCCTAAAGGAGATCAGTCCTGGGTGCTCAGTGGAAGGACTGATGCTGAAGTTCAAACCCCAGTACTTTGGCTACCTCATGCGAAGAGCTGACTCATTGGAAAAGAGCCTAATGCTGGGAAGGATTGGGGGCAGGAGGAGAAGGGGACGACAGAGGATGAGATGGCTGGATGGCATCACCGACTCGATGGACATGGGTTTGGGTAGACTCCGGGAGTTGGTGACGGACAGGGAGGCCTGGTGTGCTGCGATTCATGAGGTTGCAAAGAGCTGGACACGACTAAGTCACTGAACTGAACTGAAAAAGTAAACATTTGACTCATTTGTCTGTAATGGCAGGTTTTCCCCCAGAGAAGCAGACTAAGTGCATTTCCTTGACTGTTTAATAAAAGCAAGGTTTCTGAGAGCCACCGTGGACACTCATGATCATGGAATGGGGGCTTCTTCCACCACCGTGTTTCTCATCCTTGGGAACCCTGTAGTCAGGCTGCCTGGGTGGGCTGCCACTGCTACGGGAGCGAGACTTCTGCCAGGGCCCAGGCACGGGCTCTCACGTTCCTCATATCCTCGTGCCGTTTCAAAATGAGGATGCAAGGGCAGGGCTGCGTCAGGCTGTCCCGGGGCCAGCTTGAACTAGGGACAGCAGTACGGCTACTTCTCTTCCCACCCGTAAGATGGGTTCATACTACAGTCACCGGATTATGAAGTCATGGAGAGGGGTTCAAGCGAGTTTGGCCTACCCAGCCTTCAAGGTCAAAGTCTGCACAACCCAACCAAGTGGCTGCACCGGGAGTGACTGGCTCTGAGCTGGCTTCTGTCCGAGGTGAGGTCCCTGTACCCGACAGGGAGATGCTGGGACCTCCCTGGATCCTCTTGCCCATGACTCTCATCCCAGGTCTGCCCGTGTTAACCAAGAAAACAAAACAAACTTCACTGTGGGCCAGACTGGAAAAATGTCTGTGATATATAAAGTCTGTTTCCCATAGGTTGGAAAAAGTTTTATCTTGGGATTTGGTAGGAAGAATGGAGACACTCTTGGGAAAGAAAATAAAGCTGAATCAAAAGAAAAAATTTGCTGCTACTTGGAGAGGTAAGCGGTGTCCTGCCTGTTTCTGAGTGTGGTCTGAACAACTCCATCCTTCATTCTAAGGTGTTCTTCAGCTTGGTGCTTCTTTTTTCGCTTCTGATTCATTGCCATTTGTTCTTTATTATTATGCTTTTTATAGCAACATGTAATAAAGTCACAAAGCCACCTCATCTTTGGAGTGTAAAGAAATTATTCTGCATATCAAGTTGATCAAATGTGGCAAGAGATCTGACGTCTTGGCCCCCCAGGCTGGGTTTATTTTAAGTGCAGTTATATAATGATATCTTAGCCCAACTGACCCAGGATGTGTTTTACAAAAGCCTTGTTTTCTTTGCTGCCTTTACAGGCTCAGGCACTTCTAAAAGAGTTCAGGACATCATTTCTTTTGAAAGCATATGAGGTGGTATTGGCTCCAAAATGAGAGTGTCCAGAAAACTGGAGATAATGCACAGCCATCACTTAAGTCAGTAGATGAGATTCACCACTTGGAAGGGCAGGGTGCCCTGTACAGGCCAGTCTGATGTTAAAGTCTCTGGTACATGCTGTTTGTAAGTAGCATTAAGTCACCCTTCTGGGAGTTTGTAAGAGATGTCTTTGTTCATTGGGAACTTTTAGCATTTATGTTATTTGTTCTGCATTTTCCTTCTTTTTAGCAACAATCTCCCATTTAAGTGAAACCACAACAAAAATTCACTCAAGCTATTATTTAATAGCTTACCTGTCTTAGAGGCAAAATGCCATGAGCGTAGGACTGTGCCCTTTTCATCCCTCTATCATTCCATATACCCCCACTAACGATGCTGGGCATCGAGTAAGGGCTCATGAGACAGAGCCGCAGTGTTGACAAGGTTGACTTTTTGTGGGAGAATGCAGGAGGACACAAACAACCCACAACCATTCATGTATCCAGTCAACTCGGAGCAACCAGAAAGCTCGCTTCAGGCCAGGCCCTCTGTGGGGACACTCAGGGAGCTGTGTGTCCTCTTGTGCATCATTTAGCCCATCAAAGCAAGTTCTGCATCTGTACAGTGGGTCCGGAGTACATATCTAGTTCATCTGCAGGCGAAGGGCCCTTCAGAGCACCTAGTTTGCCATTCTGCTTCCCCTTCCTGGAAACCCTTAGCCTGCTTCTGTTTCTGCCCTTCTGCCCTGCTTCTCCAGCTTTATTGGTGAATCTTAAATGTACCAAAAAATCTCCACCCTCATTCCAATTCCTGTGTGAATCTCCAAAGCTAGACTCCATTAGCCCACAACTGAGAAAACTGACTGTCAGAGTAGTTTCTTAGTAATAATAATATTTGTGAGCATTAGCAGTTACTCTGTCATGCTCTGAGGGCTTTACACGTATTAATTCCTATAGACATTACAACCTTCCCATTTTACAGATAAGAAAATTGAGGCACAGAAAAGCTGAGTGACTTGTCTTGCCACTGTTGGCACAAGGGAGGTGAGCCCTGGCAGCCTGGCTCTTTTCCATTCTCATGACTGCAAAAAGAAGGGCTCAGGGCCCATTTGGGATTTAGCAGAAAAAGTCTTGTTTTTCGAGGAACTGGCTGCAAACACCCGGAAACTCATAAAGCCCTGACCCAGCCTTTCTGGCATGTTATGTGCAGCAGTGAGGCTTGGCAGTGAGCCTGGGGTTCTCTGAGTTTTTTTGCTGGTTGAAAAAACCCCAAGTTCTAACTCAAGAGTGGAGAGTTTCCTTGACTGCATCTGTGCAGACAGGCTAGAAAATCAATGCTACAGTGGCTGACAATGCACGATTCAAGTGGTTTTGCTACATTTTCAGCTTGACTGGGAAACTCTGAGAATAGACTCAAGACTCCACCTTTGGCTTGATCCGACAGAGGCATGAAATTGATGGTCAAGTGTGAATAAACAGCCGGCTGTGCTCTGAGCCTCTTAGTGACACCGTGTGGGGCGGGTACAAGTGAAGCAATTGGTTCAGGGAGGAGAGGTCTGCTCTACAGACGAGACCACCCTTTGTGTCCTGTCCGATGATGCGCTTTCTTCTGATTACTTTCTTAAAAATTAAGCCATGTTGTTTATAATAATAACCACGTATTAAGCTCTTACCATGTGCCAAGCGCTATGCTTTATAAAGTTACCTTTATAGACTTATATACATCTTTGCATCACACACTTTCCTTTTTTATTTCTCAGAACCACCCTGGAGGTCAGCACTATTATCCCCCCATTTCATGAATGAGGACACCAAGGTTGGGGGCTGTGACTTTCCTGAGACCCCTCAGCCAGAAGGCATCTTCTGTTCTCAGGGCAGCAGAGCCTGCCTGGGCCACTCCCCATCCCTCCCAGGGCGTCCTTTTAGCCTGTTTTCTTACTACTGAGCTAGATGGGCACCCTGGGTGCAGGTGAGTCACACCCAAGGACCAAAGCCTGGACCGTGTCCCCAGGCACCCAGGGTGTATTCTCTCCCCTGCCATGTGGATCTGGTCACCAAGGAGACTATAAGCTGGGTTTTCTCAGAACCATAGAAGGAACCAGGCGGGCCCTGAGTTCCTGGGTCTGGGCTTGTAGGGATTTTACCTTTACCGCTTCCCAGCTGGAATTCACCAGATGCTGCCGGAAGGGCCCGAAACCTGAAACCAAAGACAGGCTGGTTTGCTCAGGCCAGGCCTGGGCCGAGGCGTCTCTGCTTCTGCGTTGCTCCCCTCACCTCCTTGGGGGCCTCTTGTGGTTCCTGGGGCCATCAAGAGCCAGTGGGGGCTCCACATACCGCTTTCCTGTGGAAGCTTGCAACCTTCCCAATCTTGGAGTGTTTCCCAAGTCCTCTTATGTGAGGTGTTGTGGGGGAGCCCAAAAGGAATGTGGAGCTGATCCACTGCCAAGTTGGAGGGCTAAAGAGGTGTGTGCACATATGTCCAGTTAAAATGCTCGCTGTGTAGAGAGCCCAAAACATGCCCAGTTGTTTGTGACCAAAGGTACAAGAGCAACTCAATGGACATGGAATAATCTTTCAACAGATAGGGCTGGAAAAATCGGACACCCATCAAAAAAAAAAAAAAAGGATCCCTCAGCCTGCACTATATACAAAAATTAATTGCACATGGATCATGGGCTCAAATGTAATAAGTAAAATAATAAAACTTTTGGGGGTTTAGTGGAGAAATCTTGGGACCGAAGAGTTCTTAGACTTGATACCAAGTGCATGATCCACAAAAGTGAAAAATGATGAAGTGGACCTCATCCAAATGAAAATCTTTTGCTCTGCAAAAGATCCTGCTGAAAGGATGAAAAGACATGCGGCAGACAGCTGCGAATCACATATCTGACAAAGGCATTGGATGCAGAATGTATAAAGGACTCTCAAAACGCAACTTTTGAAGACGGTCCAATTAGAAAAAGGGGAAAGGCGGGAAGAAACATTTCCCTGAAGAGGATACCCAGGTGGCAAATAAGCACATGAAAAGCTGTTCAACATCATTAGCCATCAGAGAAATGCCAATTAAAGACACAATGAGATGTCACTACATTTCTATCAGAGAGGCTAAAACAGAAATACTGGTAATACCAAAAGCTGACAAGGATGAAAAGGAACTAGGTCACACAGACACTGCTGGTAGCAAGGTCAAATGGTATGGCCACTGGGAAATAGTTTGACAGGTTCTTTTAAAACTGCAAGTGGACTTCCAAGGACTTTCTCTGTTCCATATTTGCCCCAGAGAAATAAAAACTTACTTTTACACAGAAATTTGTACACAGATATTCACTGCAGCTTTATTTGTGATAGCCCACACCTAGAAATCACCCCAATGTCTTTCAATGAGTAAATGGTTAAATAAGCTGGTTCAACCAGATCATAGAATACTGCTGAGCAGTGAAAATACAAAAGTGGAAACAACTCAGGTGTCCATCAGCTGATGATGAATAAACAAAATTAGTATTAGCCATACAATGGCGTATTATTTGGCAATAAAAATAAACGAAGTGCTATAAATACATGACAACATGGATGAACCTTAAAACATTAAGCTCAGTGAATGAGGCCAGTTACAAAAGTATATCATTCCATTTATATGAAATGTCCAAATTGGCCACCTATAGACTGAGCTTGAGTGTGTGAGTATCTGTGTGTGTGTGTGTGTGTGTGTGTGTGTGTGTGTGTGTGTAGTGGGGGAGTAGGGATGAGGATTAGGGGGTCGAGTTTCTTTTCAGGGTAATCAAAATGTTCTAAAATTGATTGTGGTGATAAGTGCATAACTCTGACTACACTAAAAGCCATTGAAATGTATGCTTTAACTGAGTAAATTGTATAGCATGTGGATTAGATCTCAATAAAGCTACTAAAATTGCTTTAAAAATGAAGGAATTATTGGTATACCCAACTTGGATGAACCTTAAGGGAATTATGCTGAATGAAAAAAAGCCAACCTCAAAATGAAACATATTGTATGATTCTACCTATATAATATTTGTAAATTATAATTTACATCTATAAAATTAATTATAGAGATGAAGAACAGAATAGCGGTTACCAAGAGTTAGAGATAGGGGAAAGGGTGAGTGTGGTCCTAAAGGTATAATTCAAGGGAGCTTTGTGATTTTGGTTCTGCTATTTATCTTGATGCTGGTGGTTACACGAAGCTAAGCATGGGATAAAACTGCATAGAGCTGTGCATCTGTGCGCGCGCGCACACACACACACACACACACACAGAGTTACACCAAGGTCAACATCTTGGCTTAGATACTGAAGCAGTTGACACTGGGGGTCTGGCTCTAGGGGACCATTTATACATTTCTTTGCAAATTCTTATGAATCTATAATTATTTCAAAATTTAAAAAGCAATGTGATTTGGTCCAGAGTTTCTCAAATGCTAATGTGCATGTTTATCTTATTAAAATATAGAATCTGATTGGGCAGGTCTGGGGTGATGCTGGAGACTGAGTTCCTAACAAGCTCCCCAGTGGTGCCAAGGCTGCTGGCCCTTGCCACACTAATACTAGCATCGCTTTGAACAACTAGGATCGGAATACCTCACGGGGGAGAGAGCAGCAGGAGTAGAGGTGATTGGGGAAGTCTCTAGGAGGAAGTGGGGGTGAGCCAGGACTTTATGGGGGTGTGGGGAGAGGCAGAGGAGTTGTAGGGAGTGAGCCTGGGCGAGGAGAGCCCCAGGGAAGAGGCTGGGGAAGCCTTTACACTGGGAAGGAGCAAGAGTGGGATGAGGCCTGTGGACAGAAGGGTATTTATTATAAGGACAGGGGGGATTTATTATAAGGTGTTGGCTCACATGATTATGGAGACTGAGAATTCCCCAGATCTGTCTGCCATCTGCAAGCTGCAGACCCAGGAAAGCCAGTGGAGCAAATTTCAGTCCAAGGCTGAAGGCCGGAGAACTAGGACCACCTGTTTGAGGGCAGGAGCAGACTGATGTATCAATTCATGCCTTCAGACAGAGGGAATTCAACCTTCCTGGGCATTTTATTTTATTCAGGCCCTTAATGGATTAGATGACACGCACTCACAATAGGGAGGGCACTGCCTTCCTGAGCCCACTGATTTAAACGCTAAGCTCCTCCAGAAATGCCTGCATAGACACATCCAGAAAGAATGTTTAACCAGGGGTCTGGGCACTCCGTGGCCCAGTCAAGTTGACACATGAAATTAACCATCACAAGCCCTTTAGGATGGTGTGCTAGGAGGAGGGACCAGGCCCCTGGGGCCTCTTTCTTTATCTCTCCCGCAGCGTGGCTGATGTCCAGAGCTCAGTGGTTCCTGCCTGGCCCTGTAGGGAAGGTCAGCTGCTGGCAGATGGGTCTACGACTGGGGAGGGACGCACTGGGGGTGGGGGGGTGGGGGGCGGGCTCCAGGTGGAAGTAGTGTTCTCCAGCTCAGCTTTATCAGGTGAGGCTTTGAGTTCTGGCAATCTGATTCCTGGGATGCATTTCTCAAAACATGATTCCAAGATGGGGAGGAGCTATGATTAACTACCAACCTCTGGAACCCCACCCCTATCCCCACCCCTGGACTTCAGACCTTCAGAGCAGAAGCCAGTTCTGGAGAAGACTGTGCCTCTGAAGTTAGGGAACCTCTGTGTATAAAGCACTCACAAGTTTGACTCACAAAGGGTAAAACTTTCTCAGGGAAGAGAAAAGTTTGGGACAGGATGTCCCAGGAAATCTAGTGGTGTTTTCTGACACTGATTGAATCCTATAGAATAAATAAGACTGAAGTTGCTGAGCGAAAAAATGGAAAATATTGAGATTAAGGAAAAACCACTGGGAAACCAAGTACCTTCTGGGATGACTGTAGGAATACTAACAATGCAGTGACATTTTTAGTCCCCGCCAAATCACATGCTGTTTTAGAATCATATTCAGATCAGTGTATTCAGATCATCTTTTATCTGTTTTCAATTAGGGAAAACAACTCAGCAAATGAAGATCTGAAGCTTTTGTTTTGCATGGTCAAACCTCACACTTTACACTTGGCAGGAACTTGTGAAAAGTGGCTGGAGAGATCTCCTGGAATCCAGAGAGGCCCTTTGGAGGGAGGCAGGCTTTCTGTCTCCCATTGTCACTGTGGTGCCAGTCCGAAGGCCTTGGTCTTGAGGCAGTTTGTCAGAGCTCTTGTTCCCTCACCATCTGTCTGTATGCCAATGTCTTGGCGAGATTTGCACGTGAAGCAAATCCAATTAAACGAAAAGACCGCCCCTGGCAGCTCAGAGCATTTTTAATAAAGGAAGGCCACGCTCTGGAAGCCCGTGGGCATTCCCAAATCACCGCTGATTATCAGGGACCATCAAACAATCTAGAGTTTGCCAGCAAATCTCAAGCTGACAGGACAGAGGCAGGGGTCGCTGATGTGAATCTAAGCCCTGCCCTGATGCTTCAGCATTCATATTTCATTTGTGAAGAGTATCACATTTATCAGGTTATAGCGTCCTTAGGAATTCAAGGGTGAATTTGAACCAACCTCTAATGCCCAAAATAGCACAAATGAGAACAAGGGAGATAAAAGGTTTTCGAAAGAACTTTCTTTTTCTCAGAAGGTTAACAGGAGTTTGATTATAGTCTGAAAATATTAAGATAGGTAACGTTCAAGTCCCCCCCACCCCTGCCGACAGGAACCCTTGTCTCTTGTTGCCTTCATCCATACAATTCAGAAAACTTCAAATATGCCAAATGTGACTAAAAATAAAGAGCTGCATGAAGAAATCAAGCCCTCCAGGGACCAGCTGTGACAATGGCTGGGGGTTGATTTTGAACGCGCGGGTAAAAGGTAGGAGTGGGTGGCTACCATTCCTTCTGAGTCTCAAACTCTAACTGGTGGCTCTCAGAGGGTGCTGAGAGCTCCCTGAGTGGCTGGCAAGTCTTCAGTTTGCAGGGGAGCTATGTGTCTCTTTTGGGGTGGTCACTGCCCCCTTCTTTCTGGGCTCCCTGCTCCCCTTCCTTGCTGCCTATTAATAGCTGCCCCCTGGTAGATGCCACAGAGGCCCCCAGCCTCCGCCTCCCCACCCCCGTGGGCTGAAGGACAAAGGTCTAAGCCACATGTGGGCACCACTGTGTATGCCACTCAAGAGTTATTTGAAGTGAATGACACGACAGAAGCAGAAAAGCTGCTCCGTCCCCAGTTGCTTATTTTAACAGGGCATAGCAGGAAGTTAGCTCCATCCAGAATTATTGGCACCACCAGTTGCCACTCTTTATTTTTTTTCCCCCACAAGGGAACTATTTATGACCAGGATCAGGCACGTGCGCATTCCACGGTCAGGCTAAAGGCAGAGGCAAGTGGAAAGCAGAAAACTCGCCTTACCGGTCACCACCACGCAGCTGGACTGGCGATCCATGGACCCGGAGTGGGGAGCGTGCTTGTGCGCCTGCGCGGCTCAGAGCCCGGGCCCCCGCTGGTGCTGGCCTCCGGCTGGGATGAATGGGGACCGAGCACCCCGCAGCATCTGGGGGGCCCTGAGAGGCTGAAGACTCTGGGGTGGGAGGAGGGTGTAAACAATGCCCCTTGAAAGCCGACAGAGCCGGCTCTGGGCGCAGGCTCCGCAGCAACGGGAAAGCAGAGGGTCAGAGCGCCACCACGGTCTTTCTGACCGCCTGGTTCTGGGTCATTTTGTTGGTTGCTGTGTTCAGATGTGAGTCTGGCGACCAGCTGTCCCAGTTTGCCTGGGACTGGGGCTGGGCGGGAGCTAAAAGCTGCTGCCACCCGTTACAGCCCCAGCAAGTCATGGTGGCGGGGACACTGACAAGGTGCTTGTTCAGACCCTGGCTTGATAAAATGTGGTAACTCTTGAAACCGATTCTGCAAAATCTGTGAGAAAAAAAAAAAAGGAAAAAGAAACAGCAGCCCAAACCACAGATGAAGCTTATGGTTAAAAGTGATGGTTGAAAGCACCTGCCGTCTATAAGCTGCGGGTCCTCAGGCCAGTTAATCTCTCCCCACCTTTTCTCCTTTCTGCCAAAAGGGATGGTCGCAGCATCCTTTCCTGGGTAGAGCGCCAGGTACTGTCTCCAGCCTTCCCGCAGCCCTGGGGGCAGAGACTCACAGAGCCAGAAAGTGCCTGGGCTTCCCTGGCTGAGGTCTCAGCACCCCCAATTCTGACTGCGATCAGCGCCCAGTAGGGCGCCTGTCTAGCTACACACCCGCCTGGGCTTGCCGCCCGGCTCTAGGGACATTCCCCGCCCCCCTTAATTGTGTCCAAGTACCCAAAAGAGCTAACACCTGGGGCTAGTTCCTCTATTGGAGAAGCCATGTCATGAAACATGAAACTTCTTGACCTTTCAGAATAAACTACTTGAAAAAAACTTTTTTAAAAATTAAAAAAATTATTATTATTTTTTACAAAAGCTTTCTAACAAGAGGTACAAAACCCATAATTCTAGGACTTCCCTGGAGGCCCAGCGGTTAAGAGTCTGCCCTTCCAATGTAGGGGGCACAGGTTTAATCCTGGTTGGGGAATAAGATTTTACATGTCTCCTAGTACAGCCAAAAAAAAAAAAAAAGAACAAACAAACCATAATTCTTTTTCCGCATCTGAGCGTGTCCATCACAGGCTCCATCCAGAGGAAGCCAGTAAAACACTGTGTCCCCCAGCATCACATTGCTTCCCCAAGTTCAGAATACTCCCTAACAGAGGGTGTGACTTTGAGGTTTCATCTTAATTGGCCCCCTGATTAAAAAAAAAAAAAAGTACTTCTCTATCCCTACTTAATTGGGATCACTCCAACAAACTAGACTCCACCTGATGCCTTCCTGGGTCACTGAACCAATGGGACCTTCCTTTTAATTGGCCCCTGGTGTGGGCTGCAGGCTTATTTACAGCAGAAAACAGGTGGGAAGTGGCATTTGCCCCCAGTGGCCTTTCCCTACCTGCTCTGGGAAGCTGGGCTCACCTTGTTTTGTAGGAAATACAGAGGGCTTTGCATGTCACCTTATTTTGAGATTAACATAGAGAATACAAAAATCCAAGTTTAAAAGTAATAACCAGCTTCTCATAGTCTCACTGTTGAGGTTTTCTCTTCCTTCCTGCCTCCCACCCCCACATCTGATAAACGGATCCCCTGCTTCATGTCACTCAACAAGTCCTTCTATGAGAAGGGTTTGTCCATCACTTATAAATGCAGAGATTAAACCACTGGAAATGCCCACATTTGTAGAGTTCATTGCTGCTAAGGTCAAACTCTGATATCAATACAACTAACGAAGTCTGGGTATCTAACTTCTGTTTACTAATGTCACCTTAGCATGCCTCAAAACAGACTCCTCAGCTGTTAAGACTGCCCGTTTTTAACAATGCTACTTTTCTGATAATGAGGCTGTGATTTTTATTTTCCAGGATTTGACATGAGCCATTCCTATTTTAACTGCAACTGAAATGTGTCCTGGAAATTTCACGTTCCCATAATTCACTTATTTTCTTATATCCTAAAATTTTCTCTAATTTTATAATCAATAAAAAAGAAAATGAGAGACCTACATTTTGACTTAGCCACAGTGACATATCTGATTGTATTCAGGAGAAAAATACGCACACATTCTCACTCTCAAAAACGAGAACAATTCAGAGAAGTACCGATTTAAGGTCTGACATCTGCACTTTTTTCACTGTAAAACAAACGGTCCCCAACAGTCACCAGCGTCAAACACAATCTTTAGACCTATGAAATAGACTAAGCCTGAGAATGAATAAGGCAACTAAAGAGAGCTGTCTTGTTTAACAAAAAGCACAGTGATCTTCCTTACAAGTTAGATTCCCGAGAGGAAAATATGTGTAATCATATTTGACTCTGGGATTAAGAGGTCAAGGTGTGACCCTCTCTTAGTGAGCCGGAAGGCGGGCAGCAGCGTGCAGATGTTCTCACCAGGGAGGACAAGCGGGGTTGCCATGATGACGCCTATCCCAAGACCTAAAATATTTCTCATTTTGAACCACACATACAACGCTGTGAGGTTTGGTTTAATTTTCTTACTGGCAAGTTGTGACTTCCTGCTTAAGCAAGAAGGGTTTAAAAGGTTTGTTCATTGTCTCTGACACAGGCAACTCTTGCAACACATTTTGTACACTTGACATAAATGGGATGTAATCAAACTGGTCAAATTCCTCTTAGGAGGTGGAGAAAACAAATCAGCTAGAAGCACAGGTGGTTAAGGTAATAATTATGATGATAATTTAATAATAAATAATAACTCTCCTCTGTCAAACATCACTGCTTCCAAATCAGCTACTTATTCTATCGTAAGACATAGAACTGATAGCCAAACTGCCTTTTGTCAAAGCAGTTTGAAAAATGTCACTCTTTTAAGGTTGCCTTTGGGACTCAACCTCCCCTATTACTTTGCTTTTTCATCTTAGTAATCCCACAGGGCTGGACACACAGTTTCTGTAGAGCTAGATGGTAAATACTTTAAGTTTGTAGACCACATGGTATTTCCAGCAGCCACAGATAACATGCAAATGGTGGGTGTGGCAGTGTACCAATGATTGTCTATGGATGCTGAAATTTTAATGTCCATGTGTCACAAACTGTTATTCTCCTTTTACTCTTTTTCCAACTATTTACAAATGTAAAAATTATTCTAGCCCACAAGCTACACAAAAACAGGCAGTGGGCTGGGTTGGGGCTGTATGTTGTAGTTTGCCAAATGCTGCCCTAGAATAGAATTTTTCTCCTATACAGAACCTGACACAGCTGGTGGTAAAGTGACCTTGTGGTATACATGAACACATTTTCACTTAAGTGAGCAGATTTTAATTAAAATCAAAACAGAGATTAAGTAACTCAGAATGTTCCATCAAAAACCCATTGCTTTCTCTTTTTTGTTAGGTTCACCGGGTGTTAAATTAGAGGAGCATTCTGAATGAATATGGTAGACAGTTTTGTTCTCAAAAATGATAGCCCTTATGATTTTTAACTGCTGTAGAATCAGCTCTCTGAAGCAGTTACCAATTGATATTTTTTCTCACTCATCTGTGTGTAACTGCTAGCTGTGCTAGGCAAGATTTGGTCCCACCACATAGGTAAGGAAGAATCCTGAAGCTGTGCTTCATTTTGGGGGAGAGTTCAGATGCCACATATTTACGTTTTTAACCTTCCTGCTAAAGCCTTGCTCTCAAGTGCTTATGACATTTACTTATTTAAATATAAACAGATTGAGACTTTTATAACATTCTGAAACAACCACTTAAAACTGTCTTGAAACAATTAGGAAACTGGTATGTTAGAGACCATATAACGATGCTGGGATTATCTTAGCATTCCGTGGGAAACTGGTTTGAAAGATAATAGTTTTGGTAACTTCACCTATGAAATTTGAATTAATAGCTTGAAAACTAGTGCTTTAAAATTTCTGACAGTCTGCTGTGACAAACAGTAGATCTATTTTACTGTAAATCTCTTTATTCAATTACATTTATGAATTGGTTATTGCTCATATATAAGGGACGGGGGAGCCTGGTGGGCTGCTGTCTGTGGGGTCGTACAAAGTTGGACACAACTGAAGAGACTTAGCAGCAGCAGCAGCAGCAGCAGCATATATAAGAAAATTGTTAGCTGGAGTAAATGCCAGTCTCATATCCAGCCAGTTTAATGAGATCCAGTAGTTTCTAAAATCAATTATCACAGAATTCCTAGGTAGACAATCAGATAGTCTGTAAATAAGTGGTCGATTTCTAAACCATTCTCAGTTTCCTTACATTTTATAGGAGAAAAGTCTGTGGATATTTTTCCTCGGTCTTGTATTTTTCCTTTGATTTTTGCTGTCTTTTTTTTTTCTTTCTTTTTTTTTTTAAGGACTACATTCTCTTGACTGAAAAGTAACAACTGTGGCTACAGCAGTTGGTTTCTTATTAAAATCCAGTACCTCGATAGCCCTATTGTTTAAATACTGGATTTTTCTTTCAAATTTCACAAATACCTTGGGAATGGCTTAAACAGTTGTGTTCTTAACACTGAGGAAATTCCTGTGTAGATGAGTGAGGCCATTTGAAGGACGAAGCAGAGTGCTTAACAACCTCCTGGAATGAAGGGAAGACCATACTGAAAGCATGCTCCAGGTCCCTATTTTCTAGTTTACATATATAAACAATAGTTTTCACTTTTTCTTTGTTAGAGTCAAGGGCAGTTTTGGTGTCAGAAGTGAGTGCCATGTGGCTAAGTAGGTTTGGGGATGGTTTAGAAATCTACCACTTATTTACAGACTATCTGATTGTCTACCTAGGAATTCTGTGATAAGTGATTTTAGAAATTACTGGATCTCATAAAACTGGCTGAATATGAGACTGGCGTTTACCCAAGCTAACAATTTTCTTGTATAAGAGCAATAACTGATTAGTAAATGTAATTGAAGAAAAGAAAGAGCCATTGAAAATAGCCAACAAATATCAGAAATATATAGGAATAAATCTATCAAGAAATATATGAGATCCATTTATAAGAACTGTAGAACTTTGGCACCAAAAAAATAAAAAATAAAAAAGAGGAAAGTAAAAGACCTGACTAAGCCAAGATGTGCTATGTTCTTTGATGAAGGGACTCAAAACTTTGAAGATGTTAAGATTCTGCAAATCAGTGTTCAAAACTAGGCACAATCTCTGTCAAACCTCAATCTCCTTAATTAGTTCGTTCTGATATTTGACGAGGGAAGGTTTGTCCTCTTGGATATTTAAATTTATGATAAAGCTGTGGTAATTCAAATAGTGTGCTATTGTAGAAACAGTAAAGAGGGTAATAAAGCAAGAGTCATAATGTATATAGGGATTTAATAAATGGTTAAGGAAGTAATTAAAATTAGTGGAGGAAAGAATGGATCACTTGTTGGTGTTGGAACAATAGGCTATAGTGAGATGTATCCTTATGCTACATACATAAATAAATTCTAGTTGGATTTAAAATTCAAATCTAAAGACTCAAAATAGTACAAACACTGAAAGCAAATGTAGAAGGGCTTATTTCTAATTTGGGGGTGGTCTCAGCCTACCCAAGCAAGACAGAACACTCAGACACTATAAAGGAAAAAAAGTATTTGACTGAGCTCTAACTTTGGGACAGGAGTTGAATAAGCAGCTGAGAAGCAGGGAACGTTTCAGTTTATAGCTCTTTCTTTTTAAAAAAGTACCAGGAATTCAGTAAGTAACCATGTAAGTAATTTAAAAAAACAACACAAAAACTTAAAAAAATTTATCAAGGCCTTTGAACATGTTTTGTTCAAACAAACAAACACGGTATGTTTTGCAGCAGGGATTAATAAATCTTTAGCCCTATGTGGCAACAGCTTAAGGAGCATCCTTAATTTATCAGGTGCTCCACACAGGCACAGGGGCCAAAAAAGAGATTTCTTCCCACCTCAGGGCCTTTGTACTTGTAGCCTTGGCCATTTCCCCTTCCCACATCACTCATTTTCTTCATGGTTTTCCCTCCTCCCATCCCCTTTCTGTCTCCCCCCCCCTTTGCTCTTATTTAACATACCATCCTGTTCTCTTTATCTCCTGCCCACTCTTGCCCAGCAGGTAGCCCCCATGAGGGCAAGGTTTTGTCCATCCTGTTCTCTGCTGAGTCCCTAGAATCTAGAACAGTATGGGTCCTAAGTTGCTCCAGTTGTGTCCGACTCTTTGTGACCCTGTGGACTGTAACCACCAGGCTCCTCTGTCCACGGGGGTTCTCCAGGCAAGAATACTGGAGTGGGTTGCCATCCCCTCTTCCAGGGCATCCCAACCCAGAGATCAAACCCAGGTCTCCCACACTACAGGCACATTCTTTACCATCTGCACCACCAGGGAAGTCCCCAAATACTGGAGTGGGTAGCCTATCCCTTCTCCAGGGGATCTCCCCAACCCAGGGATCAAGGCTTGCCTCTTACACCTCCTGTGATGGCAGGTGGGTTCTTTACCACTAGTGCCCTCTGGGAAGCCCCATAAGGCCCATAGTAGGGACCTAACAAGCATGCATTGAATGAAAACAAGGAGGTGTTTGGAGGAGATAAGTGTCTGAAATGCTATCACTCAAGAAGCTCTGAGTTTTCGTTATTGTAGAAAATGAAATCTCACAGTTGCAAGAAACAAGTCCGGGTGGCTCTAAGGGGAGCCTCCAGCTCTGCACACATCAGATACTGCAATGATATGCAGCAGAAGTGAGACTGGGGCCACTTTTCATCTTCTGCTTGGGGATCCCCTTGTCTTCCTCAGGTGGGTTGCTCCAAAGGTAGGGTTGCACCGTGGGGAGTAGCTAAGAGGCTCCCCTGAGCCAGTGTTTGCTGGGGTGCAGCGAGAAAGCAGGGAAATGAACTCTAGACTCGTCCTGGGGGCAGAGGGCCAGAAAGGCTGAGGACGGAGCTGGAGGGAGCCAGGCCAAGGGCAAACTCCAGAGCTGCCAGCCAAAGAGGGGAGGTGCCAGCTGACTGGCCACAGGCCTTTGGGTTCCAAGACCACTGGTGTTTTAAAACCATCCTGACAAAAAACACTCTGAAACAGGCCAAGAAGACATACTACAGAAGCAATTGCTTCTCACTGAAGTTTGCTCTCTTGAGTAAGTACAAGCTTGAGTATTTAATAAATAAAAGTATTAGTTATTAGAAAAAGCACTTTATGGTTGTTGGGAAAGAAATGGAAAAATGGGCAGAAAAAACTACCGCATGCCCTGCCTTTATTGTGCCATCCATTGTCTTTGAGCGTCCTTCCAACTGTATACATTTTCAAAAAGGTATAAAACCAGGGATTCTTGCCCATAGAAATAGAAATAGTAGAAGAAAGTGGGAAGGGGCCCAGAGAGTGGGGTGCCGGACCTAGGGGCCCTGGTGAGGATGTGAGGCTGAGAATAGCTCCTCTTCCAACAGGAATAGTTAAGTCTATGAAAATGAAAGTCGCTCAATCCTGTCCCACTCTGCGACCCCGTGGACTGGGGCCCGCCAGGCTTCTCTGTCCTTGGAATTCTCCAGGCAAGGATACTGGAGTAGGTAGCCTTTCCCTTCTGCAGGGGATCTTCCCAATGCAGGGGATCTTCCCAACGCAGGGATCGACCCCAGGTCTCCCGCATTGCGGGCGGATCCTTTACCATCTGAGCCTCCAGGGAAGCCCCAGAGAGACACTAACAACTCACTGCTCATCGGAGGTCGTGATTAGGGGTGCAAACTGTGTAGGGAGTCGGGGTTCCTAGCTACGGGTTGCAGGTCGACAGCCCCGGGGCAGGGGCGGGGGCCGTGGGGACCCGGGCAGTTCAGGGCCTGCGGGCCGCCGCGGGTCTCGGTGCGGAGCATCCCTGGGGGCCGGGCCGGGGCCGGGCCGCGGCGGGGCGCGCGCGGGAGCATGGACGCGGAGGCCGCCCGCGGAGCCGCAGGTAAGGGGCGCGGGGGCAGCCCGGCCGCCGGCCTCCGCGTGGGCCCCACCTCGCGTATCGGGTTCCAGTGGCCGGGCTGGTCCGAGCGCTCCGGGGCCCCGCGCTGCAGCGCGAGACCGTACACCGCGCGGCCAGGGAAACTTCCCCCGAGCCGGCGCCGCCAGCCGCGCACCTGGGGCCGCCGCGGAGCGCGACCGCGGGCGGGCGGGGAGGACTGGGGCTCGGCGCGCGGGGCTCCAGCGCCCACCGCCCGGAGGCGCACCCCCGAGGGGTCTCGGTCACCGCCCTCCCGACCGTTCCTGGGATCCCCGGCCGCCGGGGACCCGCGGGTCTGGCCAGCTGTCTGCCTTCCCTTAACCTCGGCGGCCTAGGAAGCTCAGGGTGGGGGGCTCCATAAAGCGGCCGGGGTGGCAGCGGGCGCCCCTGTGGCCCCCGCTCGGGGGCGGTCAGTTCCGGCCCCGGCCCAGCCGGCCAGCGGCGGTGCCTGGGGTGGCGGGCGCCCCCGGGAGCCGGCGCCCGGGAGCCCGCCCCCTCTCCGGAGAACCTGGCGAAACCGTGTGACTTCTAAATTTGAAAGCACCTAGGACAAATACCAGAAAGCGTTTCCTGCGGCCCTGCAAAGAAAGGAGTGTGTGGATGGGCGCAGGCATAGCCAGGGGCGTTGGATGCTCTTCTGCACCCTTCCCCCGTCCCCTTGGGGACCCGTGGCCGGTGCTCAGGGTCTCCTCGCGTCCAGTCCCGCCCTCCCACCAGCCCTGCGCCCACGTGCAGTCAGAACGCAGACTGGTCACTTTCTCCCACCACACATCTCTGTAAGAGAAAACTCAATCTTACACAGGCTCCTTGCCTTTTATTAGAAGCCAGCGGCGGCGAATTACTTGTTTTTATAACTTGCATTCCAAAGCTGTGACTGAGTTGTTTTTCCCCCGATTTCAAGTGAGAGAAGTTAAGGACAGGACAGTGGCCACCCCCACTTGTCTGAATCAGTGACATTCCCCGTGAAGTTTGTCTTGGTCTAGAGATCGAGAAGGGGTTTCGTCTCCAGGTGTAGAAGGAGAAGAACTATTTCGTTTGTGATTTTTTTTTTCACTATTTCCTCTGGAAGGTTGGTTGACAGTAAGTGCTGTTGCCTGTCTATTTGAGAACTAGGGTAAGAAGAGAAGTGTCTTGTTCCTTTGATATCACCTTTCTCATCTGCAAAATGAAGGAGACTTTGCCCAGCTGGGGACTTACTGTACAGAAATGCCTCATGTATTTTAAACGCTTAGCAGGTTTGCACACAAAGCTCAGTTTGACTTTCTCCCTTCCCCTCCCTTTCAGAGTGATGCCTCAGTCAGTGAGTTCCTCCCAGCTAGCGCCTTCGAGCTGCTTATTCTACCCAGCTTTACTCCTTTTTAATGGGAAAAGTAATGGTCATTTCATCTTCTGGAAAAGTGCAGTTAGCCTAAACGGCTTCAGGATTTTCCTCTATTTATGTCAGCGTTTGCTGTGGTTTTCATGGTTGCTGATGGCCCAGATGACACACAGCATTTGCACATTTTTCATTCCCACATGTGCTAGATTCTAATGGATGGGAGTTCTACATAGCTGAATCCATGCCCGAGCTCTGATAGCCCATTTCCAAAACGGGCTTCAGCCAACCATGCCTACGTGGGAATGAATCCTTTTTCTTTTAGCAGGGAGGCATGAAGCTGAGAATTGTTGCTTTCAGATTAGGCTGTATGCCGGTCCCCACTTAGTTCTAGCACGAAAAGCTAGGCAAAGGGCATGTGACGTTCCATGAGAGTTGCCTCTGTACCTAGATGACGTTCTTCATTAAAGGTGTGTCTGGGGTGGGGGTTACCCTCAATAATTCAAGACATATCCCAGGACCACACATGCAGTCTCTCTCTCTCTCTGAAAGTTTGTATGTGTTTTTAATTTCCCTGATTCTGAAGGCCATCTTGGGTTCCAACAGACCATCTGTTGCTGTCATTTTAGCTTGGAGTATAAGGAAGGAGACAGTCAGACACAACCAAGTCCTGTTACTCCTCTCATCTTTTACCTTGAACTTCCCTCATCTGCAAAACAGGATCTTGAACCGCCTCCTGAGAATTAGATGTGACCTTGCATTCATCAGAGTGGACTGCTGGGTCCCTGGGGAAAGTTTCAGTAGACTCAGACAAGGTGCTTTTTTTTGCCCCCTACCCCCCATTTATGGGGCTTCCTAGGTGGTGCTAGCGGTAAAGAACCTGCTTGCCAATGCAAGAGACCCAGGAGACGTGGGTTTGATCCCTGGGTTGGGAAGATCTCTTGGAGAAGGGCCTGGCAACCCACTCCAGTATTCTTGCCTAGAGAACCCCATAGGTGGAGGAGCCTGGTGGGCTACAGTCCATAGGGTCGGTCATGAAGAGTCAGACATGACTAAAACTGCTTAGCCAAGTCCAAGTTTACACAAATAATTGAAGTGTTTGTGAGAATCATCTGTTGTATGATCTCCATTTAGGAAGTCAGTTTTGAGTTCCAGTTTAGAAGTTAGGTGCTGGAGAGTTTGCCATGGTGATGAAAGCAGAGCTTTGGAGACAGGAAAGCCAGTGAGCAAGGAGGAAACTTGCTTTGGGGGAACAGGGACCGTGGTGATGGCAGTAAAGGGACTGACTCGGAGAGGGTCAGTCTAAACCTGCGACTTCAGAACGGTTCAGTGTCTTCTGGCTGGAGACATGGAGGAGTTAGTCAGACACTCTGACTCTGGAGCAGGGAAGGGATCTAGAGAGGCCAGTGCTGGCCCTGCGCTCTGTCGGGGACCCCTGTTACTGAGAGGACCTAGGACAAATACCAGAAAGCGTTTCCTGCGGCCCTGCAAAGAAAGGAGTGTGGGTCTGGGGAGGGCGTCTCCCGGGGCGGGGGGGTTAGGCTCAGGGAGGGAGAAGCTCCCAGGGCTGGGGGGGGGCGGGCGGGGGCGGACTTCGGGGCTCAGAAGGGGGGCTGGGGGAGGGGGAGGCCACAGGGAAGGGGGTTAGAGGTCACGGACTCTGAAGGCCGTCAGGCACAGCTGCTGTTTCTGAAAGTTTTTCAAGAAAAGAAGAGGGAGAAGGCTGAGGAGGTAATTATGGGTGCAGGAAGGTTCCCTCGCATTTTTGCTGGAGGAGATGCGAAGGCATTTTTGGTAAACTAACCCTTAGAAGCACTTTTCTGCCTGCTAAGTATTGTTGTAAGCCCTTTCCAAGTGTTAACTTAATTGATCCTCATGTGCTATGCTGTGCTTAATCATGTCCAACTCTTCGTGACCCTGTGGACTGTAGCCCATCAGGCTCCTCTGTCCATGGGATTCTCCAGGCCAGAATAATGGAGTGGGTAGCCTTTCCCTTCTCCAGGGGATCTTCCCAACACAGGCATCAAAACCAGGTCTCTCGCATTGCAAGCGGATTCTTTACCATCTAAGTCACCAGGGAAGCCCAAGAATACTGGAGTGGGTAGCCTGTCCCTTCTCCAGGGGCAATTCCTGACCCAGGAATCGAACCAGGATCTCCTGCATTGCAGGTGGATTCTTTACCGGCTGAGCTACCCGGGAAGCCCAATTGATCCTTATAGTAAATAGTAAAGGTAGAGAATAATTTTATCCCATTTTACTGGTGAGGGAGCTGAGGCACAGAGAGAAGTCGTTTGCCTAGTCATAGTCACCTGGCTAGTAAGTGGCAGTCTTGGGATTTAAATTGGTGGTGGTTTGACTCCCAGAGAAAGGGACCTCTTATGGGGGTGTTGTCTGCCCCCCTCCTGCCACCCTAAAACCAAAGTGGAGGCTCAAGAAGGTGATATTCCATGAGCTAGTTCCGCGGAGATGAACTCATGTTAACAAAACACGTCAAAAGAATTTTAGATATTCATCAGCCATTTTGATGTATATTTTGGTCAAATACTCATCAGCCCCAAATTGTGGAAGTGTAGAGGTATCCTCTGGCAGATTGGGGGGTGGGTCTCAGGCTTCCCCGGGGGTTGTGGCAGAGGGCTGGGCTGGGCCCTGCGAATCCTGTCAGTGTTACTCAAGCTTTTGTGCCTCGGGGCAAGTCTCCATTGCTTCATCAAGAGGGAAGGGAGAGGATGAGATGGTCTCTGAAAGTCTACTCTGCCATGAAATTTGTCACTCACCTCCCATCATTGTAACCAGCCTATCATCCTGCTGAGGGTAGGACCTTACTGATCTTTCTGTCCTTTGCCCTGTTGGCCTCTGGCACATGGTCGGAGCCCTAGGAGGAATCATTTCCTTTTAGATGCTGATGAAGGCCTTTGTTGGTTCCCTGGGTTTCCAGGAGATTTTGCAGGTTTGTGTATTAGGATGTCTTGATGGTGCTTTGGTGCTGGCCTGCCATCCCTGGGGTTGAGCACCACTGGTCAGCCCATCCCCCGGGGAATGTCTTTCTAGGGGTCTCACGCGCCTTGGGAAGGCCTGGCTTGCACTGAATGTCCAGGCTCTCTAATGCCTGGACATTGTGTATGTCCCTGTCTGTTGGTTGTGATTCTTTGCCATGCAATGGTATCCATCCTATAGATGGTCCTTGTTCACCTACACCTCTAGACCTCAAGGGGTATTCTACGTCTGTATTAAAGGGGGATCTCTGCTATATCAGGCCAGGCCAGAGATGGCTGGTGTCCTAACCTCCGGCTCCTGCTGTGGCCTGGCAGAACAGAGTGACTGACCGGGCGGCCAGGACTGGGGCTGGGAGGTGGGAAGGGGGCGGGAGCTGAGGTGTTGTCTCTCTGACCTTTGAAACCCTAATCTGGTGACTGCCAGACCGGCCTTAGCAGGGCCCCTGCCAGCAGCTGGCTCCTAACTCCTCTGAGGACATTCTTGTTTGTAGCTCAGCCCTGGGAAATTCCAAACAGGATTATAGCAAATGGCCGTGCTTTCTGCTGTGTTGTGTGGCACAGAACACAATTTTAGGGCAAAATTCAAGCATCTGTTGGTCAGATGCTCCTGGCGTCATGTGACTTTTAAAGTCAGGGTTCTTGGTGGGGGTTTAAATGAGTGTCAGTAGCAACTGAAGGTCTAGGGCCTTTGACTGATGCTTGTGTGGCTTTGACAGCTGTGGTTTACAAATGCCATGCCTTGTAGTGCCCCCATCCTCTGCTGTGGGCTTTATTTTCAAGGGCAGCGACCAGCAAACTCCCGTGGGGGTGGGACACACAGAGTGTGTATCCAAAGGCCACTGTTCTGTGGAAACCCAGGCTCGTCTTTCTCCCTGCTTCTCTGAGCCACTGGGACTGCTCTCCCAGCAGACCTTGTGCATTCCTTGTGCCCACACGATAGCTTTGTTTTCTGCTTAAACCAACGCCTATTGTCTGTCAAGGCATAGAATTGTTTTGATGCTTCTTTGCTCCTCCGAAGCTGGATAGTGAAGGAGCCACTGGGAATGGTTTGAGACTAAGGGCTAGGGGCTCCCAGGGAGGGTGAGAGGGAGCTCCTGTCCACGTGTGTGTTGGGGACTCCCAGGGAAGAAGAGGGGGAGCTCCTGTCCACGTGTGTGTTGGGGGCTCCCAGGGAGGGCGAGGGGGAGCTCCTGTCCACGTGTGTGTTGGGGACTCCCAGGGAGGAAGAGGGGGAGCTCCTGTCCACATGTGTGTTGGGGACTCCCAGGGAGGAAGAGGGGGAGCTCCTGTCCACGTGTGTGTTGGGAGCTCCCAAGGCCCAAACCTTCCTAGACCGCTTGGTTTCCTTGTCTTGCAGAAATTAAGACAAATGTGTTTTTCTTGGAAACCGAGTCTCTAACCACTACTCGCAAATTCCACAGACAGAGGAAGCTGTATTCGTTTCTCCATTGCACTGTGCTAAAGTAACCCCTCATGAGAGTCCCTGAGTATTTCAGGGTGAGTGCTTGAGAAGTCGAAGCTAGGATGATGCCAGCCTTGCAGTGACTTCTGCTCACCATGCTGTCTCCCCACCCACTGTGCTCTGAGAGATGCTGCTTAGTGGATCAGTTTTGCCAAGTGTTGTATGTGGGTAGAGGCATATAGGCCCAAACAGGGAATCACACATGTTCACTCATTTTTACCTTTATGTTTTCTAGCAAGTGGTTTCTGTGATGCATGTGTGTAGCCCACATTTGGGCTACTAGAACGTCTTGGAAAACCATTATTGTAAACCCTACAGAAGGAAAATAATTGTTCTGTGTTTTTCCAGAATACATGATAACGAGTAAAAATATAAAAAAAATGCTTGCTAGAAGCATTAATAAAAATCTGTCCTTGTGCAAAATCATAGTCTGGTTACTTGTTGATGAATATGTTTTTAATATTAGAGTTAAATGTGAATATTGACAGATCATCTTGTTTTCATTTCTTGCCTTTTTTAAAATTGAGGTTTCCCCCACCCTGGCCCTAATTCCATTTTTTTCCTCTCTCCTATTTTGAAATTTAATATCTATATTTCTATTCTTTTAGGGGCTAACTTAGGCATTTTAATATGCATGTTATTTCTAACTTATCCTGAAATTAATCAGTTTTAAACTTTCTCTGAAATCATATAAGGGCCTTTGAATGACTTCACTCCAATCGCTTCCTTTCCAATTTCTTTTCTTTTGTTGTGTAACACCTTAGTTCTATTATGATTTCTTTTTTATCTCCTTAGATTAGATGTTTCTGTTTTGTATGGTCAGCATTGGCTTGGGTTTTATCCACATGTTTCTCATTTACTTTGCTCCCATTCCTTCTTGACTAATTTCCTCTTGAGGTCAGTTTCCTTTCCCTTGATAAGCACCCTTTTAGAAATAACTTTAGGGAAGATATGCTGGTAGTAAACTCAGATTTTCTTTTTCTAAATGTTTTTTATTTTACCCACATTGTTGAAAGTTACTTCTGCTGGTTGGAGGATGAAAATAATTTGCTCTCTCACTTTCAAAATGTTCTTCCATTGTCTCCTGGCTTCCATAGTTGCCACTGAGGGGACCGCTGTCAATGGAGTTGTCCTTTCCTTGGGAGGATCTGTCTTCTCCTTGACTACAGCATGTTAAGGAGGGGAGTTTTCCATATTTTCCCTGCTTTAGAGTTGGTTGGGATTCCAGAGTCAGAGGATTGGTGTCTTTCATTAATTCTGGAGAAATTTCAATCAAATTTTATCAGATCTTAACTTTTCCTTATTATTTTTTCTCCTTCTGAAACTTCAATTACACTGTTGCTGGATGGACCTCATCATTCTACTCTCAATCTCCCTTAAGCTGCCTTTCATATTTTCTACTTGTTCTGTCTTTCTGTGCTTCATTCTGCATAGTTTCTTCAGATATATATTTTCAGTTCATTGGCTATTTCAGACATAAATTTCTAGAAGCTCTATTTTCTTTCCCTCTTGATTCTTATCAGGCAATTAGCAAATCTTGGCTCTTTACATTCCATATTTAAATTTTTAAAAAGATATTTCACATCTCTGTCTTCCATATTAGATCATTTCAATATCTGCAGTCCTAGTGAGTCTGAACCTATAGTTTGTGCTGACTCTTTTGTGGTAGTTCATTTCATCATATGCTAGAGATTTTTGAAATCAGGTCTGAATGACCCCAAAGCTCTTGCCCTTATACCCAAACCTCACTGCCTATATGGGTGGTTCATCAGTGTTTTAATACCAGTTCAATTTGTAATATCTCAAGGAAAATAGTATTTTAGAATAATGTACAGCTTGTTCTTCTGTTGGCAGGTTCATCAATTTCCCACTTTGGAAAGAGCTAGGATCTTAACCACAATTAGACTGTTTCCAAGGTTAGTTTATAAATGTGTCACAATATGAAAGCTACTAGTTGCATTGCAGTGACTCATATGAAGAGGTGAGGCTAAAGCAGAAAGGCCGGCCCCTTACCCCTCACCCATCTAGCAGCAAGTTCTGCCCTGTACCCTGCCACATCCAGCTCATGTCTTCTCATTATCTTCACTGTCATCATTTGTCTCAGCTTGCGCTGCCTCCAGTTTGGTTTCCTGCTGCAGTATAACCTGGCGGAGGCAGTAAACACACCCTTCAGTTATGCCCCATCAGGGACCCTTCAGCGGACCCTTCAGCAGCCTCCTACTACATTTTTCTTGAAACCTGAAGTCTGGAACTTGGCCAGAGTCCTGTTACCCTGACCTCTGCCTGCCTGCTTCCCGTGACCTTACCCTTCTTCCCTTGACCAGGCATGCTGCAGGCCCACTGGCTGCCCTTGAGCACTTGCCCTCTGCTCCTTTCTTCCTTCTGCACAGGCTGTTCCTTTGGTCTGGGTGGCCCTTGATCTTGCTCAGCACGAGGCCAGTGTTTTGTTCTTCCATCCTTCTGCTTAATGGTTACCTCCTTAGAGAGAACATCCCTGGTCGTTCTGTCCTGTCTCCCGCCTCCCTTGTCACTCACCCCACTCCTGCCATGAGGGTGTTTAACTGTTTTTGTGTTTCCTGACCAGGCAGTAAATTCTATAAGAGCAGAGGCCACTTCTGATTTTTCACCATTGTGTTGACTAGCACTTAGCATGATGTCTGGCAATATTAAATTTCCTAAGTGATAGCCCAGTTTTATAGTATACATTTATAAAGTAGCTTTATAGCAGAAAGTTTTTTCAAACCTTTGCTATAGGGTTGGTAATGAATGTGATCTGGGTCTGATTAGACCTCTTCCTAGGACCATAGGTTATTGGGAAGACCTTGGTCTAAGCTGAGGTCACTCTTGGGCAGGGACTCTGGGAGTAGATATCACAGAAGCCTCAGGGCATTGCTACTATTCCACTACTACCACTACTACTGTTATTACTACTATTATTGTATTTTTAAAAATGGCTGGTGGTTTTGTTACTCCAAGCCTTAAAGTATAAATGACAAACACTCAGTCTGTCCTCTTTTCACTGAAGCCAGCTCCTAGCTTCTGCCACCTTCTTAGGGATATGGCTTGGCTGGACAGTGGGCAAAGGTGGCATCATTGCCCTGTAATGTAGGTGCTGGAGGAATCCCATGGAGGTTAGCCCATTTAGACCCTAGCAGCCTTGTGAATTCATGTTATTCTTTCTAATTCTTACAAGCTTTTAAAATAGCTGTTAAAGTTGTTAATATATGGATCAAAGAATTGAATAGACATTTCTCCAAAGATATAGAAGTGGTCGGTAAGGGACTCCTCTGGTGGGACAGTGGTTAAGAATCCACCTAGCAATTCAGGGGACATTGATTCAGTCCCTGGTTGGGGATCCAAGATCCCACATGCCACAGGGCAACTAAGCCCGTGCGTGGCAACTGCTGAGTCTGTGCACTCTAGAGTCTGCACTGCAGTGAAAGATCATGCATGCCACGACTAAGACTCAACACAGCCCAAGAGAGAAAGAAATATTTAAAACAGCAGCAACAGCAAATGGCCAGTTAGCACATGAAAAGATGCTCCTCATGACTAACACAAATGCAAACCACCGTGAGATACCACTTCACACCCATTTGGATGGCTGCTATCAGAAAAAGCAGAAAATAACAAATGTTGGGTGAGAATGTGGAGAAATTGGAACCCTTGCGCATTGCTAGTGGGAATGTAAAATGGTACAGCCACTGTGGAGTGTGGCAGTTCTTCAAAAAATTAAACATAGAACCAGCATATGATCCAACAATTCCACTTCTGAGTATATACCCAAAAGACGTGAAAGCAGGGACTGGAAGAGATATTTCTAGATCCATATTCATGGCAGCATTATTCGCAATAGCCAAAATGTGGAAGAAACCCAAGTGAACATCAACAAATGAATGGGGTGTGTGTGTGTGTGTGTGTGTGTGTGTGTATTTATATATATATATAAAGCAGACTATTATTCAGCCTTTAAAAGGCAGATACTTTAAACAGTGCTATACTGAGCACTCACTGACATTGGTGCTGGTATACAAGGTGTGGTCCTCGACATGATATAAATTAGTAAGTACGCAAACTGGTAAAGGCCCTGCTGGAAATCTCAAGATCTGGGTTTGAGTCTCAGCTCCATTACTAACTTTCCATTTCCGAGTGTGTTTCCATATCTGAAAAATGGGTTTAATTTTTTGTTCTTTCTTAACTTCAAGAAGTTGATGTAAATTTCAAACAAACAAGGAAGTGCTACAGCCCTTCTCTTAACTGGAAAAAACGGTTCAAGTATAAGGTATAAAAGGGTACATTTTAGTGTAAGAACACACCACTTTTTTTTTTAATGCTTTCTTTCCCAACCAGTACTTGAGAAAAGTGTTTATCCACAGGAGGCAGAATGTTAACTTTCTTTTATATGTCTTTGGTTTAAGATTGAGCTGGGACTCACCTGGATGCAAATATTTCTGTTCAGCAGGTATCTCTTCATCTGCTTTTCAGTTTTGCACAGAAAAGACCAATCCCTTTATAAAAAGGTAGCTTTCTCCAGAAATAGAGACAGATGCAGAGAACAAACACACGGATACGCTTGTTTCCTGCAGAGAACAAATGTATGGATGTGTTTGTTGTCCCCAAGGTGGGAAAGGGGACAGGTTGGGAATTCCCACTCTTCTCCATTCGTCCTCGATGTGTAGTAGTCTTTTTTAAAGTATTTAAAAAAAGAGGCTCCAGCTTAATCTAGAACTGAGTCATGGAGACTGAGGATTATTCTACTTTCAGTTCTCCTGGTTGCTTTGCACAGGGCTGAGCGTGCCAGAGAGAGACCCAGTTTTTGTCCTCTTTAGAAATATTACTGTTAGCAGTGTAATAGGTGGACATACAGGGATATATGACTTCTGGATGAAAGTTTATAAAGTCCTCTAACAGCCACAGTTTTTCGGTGGGTTCTGAGAAGTATTGTTCTGTGACTGCTGGGTAAAAGCATGCTGTGATGAGTTATTTTTTTCCCCACAGTTGTGTGCTGTGTGGTTTAGGGCTCTGCTTCCATGCTGGACAGCTGTCCCCTCCCCCACGGCATTTTCCCACCTGCTCAGGACTGCCACATGTTGTGGTGGCGTTTACTGACACTGGAGTTTGGTATTTTTACAAGTTCCTGGTCAGTTAAATTCAGGATACAAAGAATCAGGCTTTCCATGTTCTGAGTATGTGCCAAAGCCCTCTTCCTTCCTGGTAAAGGTTAGACAAATAGGGCACCGTTGTGTTGACCACGTTGGGTGGAAGGGCTCAAGTTCAGGGGCAAGGCGGGCCTGAGCTTCCTGCAGCTGTATCAGGTGAGGCCCCATCTTCTGTTACCATTTGTGAGACATTTGAGATGCTATTTACTCCTGTCTGCCCCCGTAGGGCTCCACATTTGTCCCCCAAAGTGACACCTCTTTGAATGCAAAGGGAACAGTCTGTTTCAGACCCATCTCATCTACTTTTGAATGATTCAGAGGGAAAAATAGTTTTATCTTTGTATCATTCGCCTAAGAATAAGATGCACCAATGCTCAGATTATGAGACCTTCATATTAAAAGCAATTAGGATTACATAAATCTTTGTGTGGGTGGCACACAAAGTCATCTGCATATTTTACCATCTTAGATTTGGGTGGGACAAGCGATTTATTCTCCCCCAAGGCAGTGACAAGTTGCAAGTTGTCCTATACTAAATCTGTGATAACAGAGCAACAGGCTGCCTGTCAACTCCTGGTGATGAAACCTACCCTGCTACCTACCACCTGCAGACCTTTCTCAGCGCTGCCTCCGTTGCCTGACAACTTTGCTCATCTGCTCAGAAATTCTAACATATTCTACATTCTGTCTTCCAACTCTTTTTTTTCAATTCTTTGCTAAGAATATTTTGGCAATCAGCTGCTCTTCAAAAACCAACAAAAATATCCCAGTGTGTATTTGCTTCACCTTCTGTTCCCTCCTCCTCAAAGTGGAGGGTTGCTCTGCTGACACCAAGCTCCCCTTGCCTGTGGTCCTTGGGCTGCAGACATTGCATGTTTGCGCTCTAAGAGTGATGGGTTGTCCGGCCCTGACATTATGTCACCTCACTCTTCTCTAAGTGTCATTTGTCATCTGTTAGTGTTCTGGAGCGGGGGTCCCTAGTTACATAAGTTTGGGAGATAAAGGCCTGGATTAAGGAAATCCCATTGCTGCAAGGTTTCCAAACGTCCTGATTCCTGATAGGTGCAAAGAACCCCCAGTAGTGAGCTCCGAGCATCACAGCAGTTCCCCTTTTCCCAACTTGCTGGTCTCAGAAACCTCCTTCCACAGCATATCTTGTGAAGCTAGTGTTCCAGAGAATATATGTGTGGAAATGCTGGCAGGATACAAGGGAAGTCAGGAACCTTGGATTCTTTGATATTAAATAAACCCCAGACATGGCCTCACATAACTGTGAGTATATCTCGCTGTGTGCAATGGCCCTTTTTAAAAATTAAATGTAGTCATACTTCGACTTAAAAGTAGTTCTCAGTTTTGAGGCATGCTGCGGAGGGTCAGACTGAAGTTTGCATTTGTGAATACCGAACTTTCTTAAAGCAGACAGCTTGGAAGTGCATTTTTGAGGTGCATGCCTCACTGGGGATCAGGGACCCTGCTGCTGAATTCTGAGCCATGCAGGCAGCATTTGGAAAGCTTCTCCTTTAGGCACCACCCTGCCGAACACCTGGGTGCAGACACTTCTTGTCAGATGCCCTCTCTCTGGTTGGCATGGAGGAGCTGAGCTCTCTGCTCAGCTCAAAGGAAGGCACTTAACGCCCCTCCATAGATTTCTCCTTTAATAAGGGTTCCTTCTTCTAATAATTTACTTTTAGAAGCAAACTACTTTGTGACGAAAACAACCAGACTGCTTATGTGAAAAAGGAAAGAAAAAAAAATATTCTGTGCAAGTGATATATACTCTTAGCCAATTGTTAAAAACAAAAGTAGCAGACTCTAATTTTGCATCTTAAAATTGTTTTCACATATAATCATGAGCAAGAATTGTTCTTTCTGTAGTTCAAGAATGACAACACCCAGCCAGTGTTTTTTCCAGTGACATCTGCCACGCGATTACTGACGGGGGCTCTCAGTAAAGTCAGAGTTCTTCAAGTGGGGTTAGCAGAATTTAGAATCTCCTCATTAATGTTTCTCTTAATTGTAGACCCATATGAGAGAAATTCCACTTTCCTAAAATGGAAGACTTTTCCTAATCTTTGGCGTGAGGTGGTGTTTGGAGAGAATATTCTGCAAATGATACTGAATCGATAGTTAGGTGCAGAGCATTGATCCTTTCCAAAGTCTTCATTAGTTGGCGTTGGTGTTTACATTGAGAGGACCAAGAAATGCTAGAAAAGCTCTGAACATTAGGACTGGCGGCTGTGGCTGATGGATCAGCAGTGGGTGATCAGCAGGGGCTCGGAAGAGTGTGGCAGGCCCCTCACCAGCCCTGGAAGCTCAAGCTTTGGTATGAAGATCCTGAATGTCTTCGGCATTTTCCCGGGAAGAATGCTTTAAGACAGACCTCTGCTTTTGTTTGTCGGGTCACAAGAGCCAACTCGTGCTTAGAGTGAATTCTTACATGCGGGGTTGGTTTGGGGATTTCAGTTTCTTTATGGTCTGCACTGAATTATCATTTCAACTGTGTGCCTTTTTTCATGAAAGCATTTTACATCGCACTGAAAAGATTACATTCTTTTGGCTTTGGAAAAATATTTCCTTTTGGGTTCAAACTATTAAAGCCTCTTAGCGTTTCGCATCTGGAAGCCCCTGCTTGGGTCTGCCTTCCATCAGCAGCTGGGCGGCCAGGCTGCCCGAGCGCGTGCGGAAAGCATCCCAGGCTTGTTTACTCTCTGCCGCCCTCTGCCCGCCCCGGGAGTGCCCTGCGGAGGAGGCTGGGCGGGGGGGCTTCCTTCCTCCCTGTGTGAGGTGGGGTCACTAGCCTGTGAGTGTGTGTGTGTGCCTGTGAGTGTGTGTGTGTGTGCCTGTGAGTGTGTGTGCCTGTGAGTGTGTGTGTGCCTGTGTGTGT
>ML660247.1:5817199-5849525 GCA_007570785.1 Antilocapra americana
GTGTGCCTGTGAGTGCCTGTGAGTGTGTGTGTGTGCCTGTGTGTGCCTTTCTGTGCCTGTGTGTGCCTTTCTGTGCCTGTGTGTGTCTGTGTGTGCCTGTGAGTGCCTGTGAGTGTGTGTGTGTGCCTGTGTGTGCCTTTCTGTGCTTCTGTGTGCCTGTATTTCTGTGTGCGTGTGTGTAGCTCCTCGGTTGGGGAGGGGTCTCCCTTCCCAGCTGGCATTGGAGGCCCCCTCCCCTCTCCTGCCTTAAGCAGCTCTGGTTTTTGCTCCCACCCAGTTTTCCAGAAAGCTCATCCAAGCATTTTCCATGTAAGAGGAAATCTGCCTGAACTTTTCGGATGGGGCAGTCCCCTCTTAGAGAAGAGAAGGAAGTAACGCCCCAAAGGCTGGAGGGTCACAGCTTCCCACTGCCCCTGGCCGCTGCAGGGCGCTTCCTCCTTCTCGAGGCGCAGGGGTCTGGCCCAGCCTAGAGGTCTGAAAGGGGAGCCTAGTGTGGGGGCCACGTTGCTGTGGGTACTGAGATGTTTGGATATCCCTTTTTTGGAGGGTTAGTGTTTCGCTAGAGGCAGGCCCCATGCAGCCCCGTGCTCATGCCATCCGGCTGATTGATTTTGCTGGGTTTCTGTGGAGAAGACCCCCCCCCCCAGGAGCCTGCCCCTGGGCTACAGAGAAGCAGCGCCCTGAGGGAGCAGGGTGCCCACTGAGTTCTTTGAGAGGCTCTCACAGCTCTGGCAGCACACCCGGCCGGGGAATGATTTCATGCTGCTCAGTGAGTAAAAGACGTCCATGCGTTCCTCCTGACCACATGCAGCCAGAGCCAGCGGCAGGCTGTGTGACAGCCTCGTGGGGAGGCCGGCAGAGGCCTCTGGGCCCGGTGGTCTTGGGTGAGGTTCCTGAGCCTCTCCAGAAAAGCTGGGCGATTGCACTGTGCTCCCGGTCCCCTGTCTCCGGGGGTCTCAGCCTGTGTGAGTGAGTGTGTGTGTGTGTGTGTGTGTGTGTGTGTGTGTGGACTGAAGAGGTCAGGGGGCATCCAAGGCTCTTCCGGCGGCCCTCAACCTCACTGGAGTGGACTGAAGACCCGACACACACCTTTCCCAAGATGTGGGGCTGGCCCCAGAGAGGACAGGCCAAGTGGGACTTCCATTTGCTCCTTCAGATGGTGTTCCTGGGGGCGTCTGGAGAAAGGCAGCGGATTGAAACCACATTCGTGGGAGAACCATGCGGGCTGAGGCGGGTGCCAGGGCTGAAGCAGCCCACTTGCCAGTGTGTCTTCCTTAATTTACCGGGGTGTGTGTGGAATCGTTTTTCATACCTGTGGGAAGCCGCTGGATCAGCTGGATGAATAGCAGTCTGAACAGAGAGCTCAGCTAAACAACCACCCACATTTCTGAATTGCCTGGGATGAAAAGGGCGTCGGTAGGCAAGGCCTGTAGTGGGGGTTAGGCAGGGCGGGGAGAAGAGAGAACCAACGTGCAGAGGGTCTGCAGGGGGTCTTCAGGCGGGGTGAGGCCACCTCCCCTGCTGACTGCTGTCAAAGTTCAGGTGTGCGTGGCCCTGCAGGGCGGGGTGGGGTGGGCTGCCACGGCGACTCGGGTCTTGTCCTAGGCCCAGCTGGACTCACACACAGGACTCAGGACTCAGAGCGCTTGCTTCTGGGGCTCCAGGAGCACCCCAGGAGTGCTGGAGCTTGAGATGGGCCTTGAGGATGGCAAGGCGGGGAGTCGGGGCCACCAAGGAGAGGACATGGGTCTGTAAAGGCCTGTGAGGCTGGCAGAAGAGGCTGTCTGGACGGTGTCACCGATGTCCTCAGACTGTTCTACACACTTTGAGATCAGAGAGGCCTTCATGCCCTGGTGTTGCCACTGACTAGCTGGCTGGTCTCTTCTGCAGGCCTCAGTTTTCTCAGCTATAAATGGGAGTTAGGCTGGACTCAGTGAAATTAGAGGCCTGGAGGACTCAGCAGCCTGCTGTTACCTGGCGCCAGGGACTGGCTACAGTGTTTTTACTGGGGGCAGACGGAGGAAGGATGGACAGAGGGGCATGAGATGCTGAGGCCGTGACCTGCCAGCATCAGGACCATTGGAGAGAGGTGCTGCAGGCTGAGGCTTTGGTAACAGGTTTGAAAGGGTCCCCCAGTAAGGAGCCATCCGGCTTGGCTTGGGTCCATCAGCTTTGAGCTGAAATGCCCAGAGTGCCCAGTAAGGAGTCGGGGACGGGGGTGTATAGGTTTTGCCTGGCCGCCATGTCTGATCTGTTGCGAGGGGCTTCCTGGCCCACCGTAGTGAGAAGGAACCTGGGCTCCCTTGGATGTGTGTGTGTGGAGAGAAAACACGCACGTACACACACAAAGGCACCCCCCCCACCCAGTATGTGCCTTCCATAGCAGGATACGTCTGCTACCTAGAGGCACAGCCTTGTTTAGAAAGAGACCCCCAGCTTCACTGCCTTGTTAATCATCACTGAATGGGCTGTTAATTCTTCACCTCTTTGTCTGAAACATTTGCATCAGTGTGTTTATAGTTGTAATTTTTTCTGGTATAGTGTTTCACACTCAAATACTTAGAATTGATAGCAGGAGAGTGTTTTTACTCATCTTTTCACCCCTGTGTGTGTGCCAGTGACATTTTCACCATGAAGAGTCAGGGGCAGGGCTGAGGCCTGGTCTAGCCCTGCTCTTGACAGCCTCTGTTTTCTACGAGCACATCCCCCAGTCAGTGGCAGTATAAGTCATCAGAGGCAAACTTGGTGAATTGGAGACATGAAACTTTTTGCTGCTAAGAGCAGTCTCTGTTCCCTGAAAAGTGGCTGGCAGAAGGAATGGAGATTCTGAGAGAGAGGAGGAAGCTAGTATTTCAGTGGGCGTTTATGTGCAGGCTTATCTTTCTTGAGGAAGCAGAGGAGAGGGAGAGGGAAGGAGAAAAGAGGAGGAGAAGACAGCTACTCTGACACCCTTCCCACCACGGGAGGCCCAGAGGTGCATCAGAGGAGCAGGACCGCAGGAGGGCAGGGCTACAGATCCCCCCAACCCCGCCCAGGGATGTGCCAGTCAGAGGTGAGCTAGCATCTCAAGGGAAAACCAACTGCCAGTTCTGAGCTGAACGGTATGCTCTCCATGTGTATGATTATTCAAGGATATAGTTTTCCTGTAAAAGCGTGGTGATAAGAAAGAGATGCTGAGCAGAGACAGGAGGTAACTTACAAATTAATCTGCAACAGCCTGTATACGGCCATTTAGGTTTGCACATGTGGTTTCCTAGTTCATACTAACTAGTACATTTAAAACTCATACAATTGAGCAGCTCAGGAGAACTGACAAACCAACTTCATAGCAAATGGAAGCTGGCAAAATAATTACTCAGCCTGGATTTTGTCCAAGTTATCAAGGTTGTCCCCCGCTGGAGTCCACTCTCAGGGTACCTGTTTGTACATGTGGCCGCGGTGGCTGACCCTACTGCAAAATACTTGGGAAACCATTTTCTAACTTGAGGATATAAAGAAAGTTTCTGCAGTGGTCTAAGAGGGGTCACATTGAACCTCATGTCTTCTTGGGGTGGGTGCCAACCCCAGCGTCGGGGCTCTCCTCTATTTTCTTTTGATTCTTGCTGCTATACTGCTTTTTTCTTTTACCCTTAAAAAAAATAAATGAATGTGATTTTTAGAGCAAGTTTCAATTGACAGCTTTTTTCTTTTTCATATTCAAGAAGTAAGTGGCCTTTATCTCAATGAAAGAGTGGAGCTCATGTCATTTTTTGCCTTCTTTATCCCCCAGCGGGCATTTACCCCGTGGATATTTTGGAAGACGACCCTGCTGGGCATCAGGAAGCAACTCTGGCTTACTATGCCATGCTTGGGGAAGGAGCGTGCCCCTCGCCAGAGGTTTTCTCTCTTCCCACTGGGGAGCAGGTACGTCTGATCTTCTCATTGGTGGAGAGTTCTATATAATCTAACTTATTAGAAAGGAGAATGTTAGTGAAAAAGTATTGCAGATTAAAAGAAAAATCCTTCTGGAGTCAATACTAGAGTGACTCTGCTTCGAGAAGCAAAAGGAATCCTGGACTGGGATTCTGGGGTCATGAGGCCAAGTCTGGATCTACAAGGCACTCAGCATGACAATCTGCCGTGAACCCATGTCTACCACTTAAGGGCTGTGTGACCTCGACCAAGTGTCTTTACCTCCCTGGTCTTGCTGTTCTCATCTCAGAATTTGGGACGATAACAGTGCTTACCTCGTACTGTTGTTCTGAGGAGTAAATGAGATGCTATGTGTATTGTCTGGCTGGCCTCAGTCTTCCCATTTGTAAATGAGGGGATTGACTGACCTCTAGTCTCTAAGGTTTGATTTCGTCCTAAAACTTTGTGATTTGGAATGAAGTTGTACCAATTACGCTTTTTAGCTCTGATAAAATTATGCTTTGAATATGGGCTAGAAGAAATTAGAAATAAAAACTTAGGATGGTGGGATTGTGGGTGAAATTTAATCACTGTGCTATTTTTAAGACCTTTCCCCCTCCAAGTAAGTAAAAAGAATATGTGAATCTTGGGCTGTACCTAAACTGGTTACCTGCTTTTCAAATTTGAGGCTGGTTTGTTGAAAGAGGCAAGATTTTCTTGTTTTATACAAATAAAAGTTCACTCATACCAGGAGTTGTTGCTGTCTGGCAGGCAAAGTTAGTTGAGGAAGACAGGGTTTTACTTTGCTATACTGAAGTCGTTCGAGAGTTAATTAAAACATGGCTTGTACAGTTTATACGGTGTGGCTTCCTTGAGATTTCGGAGATGCTTGTTTTGTAATCAACTCCTGGAAGAATCCAGCTCCCAAGGGTGGTTCGTTATTCTTGATCTGCAGAGGGAAGTGGCTGTACGCACACGCTTTCAGCGCCGCCTAGTGACAGCTCTGCCGGAAGGCGAGTAGGCGCTCTGTCAAGGCTCGGGGCTTACTCTTGGGGAGCGGGAGGCTGCTGGGCCGAGTATGGGGCATGCTGGGTAATCTGAGAAGTGTGGTGAAATGCAGGAGTTAGCCCCGAAGCACTTTAGGATGCACTTTCACTCATCTGCTTTTATTCCATGCTTATTTATGGATTACAACATTACTTGCACAGCAAAACAAACTCTAATATGTAGTATGCTCACAAAGTGAATCATTTTAGTGTTATTATTAGCAAAAATCATAGTAAAATTAGATCATTATTCGAATTAAGTTGTTTTAATGTGATAGAAGTGCTGAAATGTCTTTCCACCAATTTGCTTCTCCTCCTTCAAAAAAGAGTCCTGAAAACAATCATTTGGTTTCCTACCATTTTAGCAATTAATTAAGAAAGGGTAGCTAGTTCCTACTGCTTAGCAGGTTTTGAAATAGTCTGATTTATGATGATTCTGGATCTCCTTATTGCTTCTAGCAATTTTCACTTTTGTTTTTGATCCCAGAGCAATTTTTCCAAACAAGACAAGGATGTACCATACTGCATTACACTGGTCCTGCCCAGAATCTTTTCTTTTCATAATTAACTCCGGTTTCAGTCTTGAAATTGTCTTATCATATTTAAAATATAATAATACTGACTGATTTCTTCTGGTTATAGAACAGTGTATACTATTTGGGAACTACAGCCAAGGAGAGAGAACATAAAATCACCCATGTTAACTGCTGTGGACATTTTGGAGTGTTTCTGTTGGATTTTATTTCTGGGCATGCCTTTTTCACATGCAGATCACACTCGGAATACAATATTGTCTACAGTAAGCATCTCCCCATGTCGGTGCGATGCTTTGTACATTTGGTTTCTAGTGGCCTGAGAACGCTGTCAGATGGGTGGGTCTGAGGGCTTCACATGGCTACCTCAAGGGGCCAGCTCAGGGACTCTTTGTTCAGGTGCCTTGAACACGAGCAGGCGCCAAAGTGATGACAGGTCTCAGGATTTGAGGAGCAGTCCTCCGAAACCGTGGCGGTCTGCTGTAAATTTTACAGGCAGCCTGCCTGCCTCACTCAGCCCACACATCCTTTTCTCATTCTCTTCCACTCTCCTCGGTTTTCAAAGCAGACTTTGCCATGGAACACATTGTCCTTTTGCTTAGGGAGCTGAGGCCTGTGGGTTTGGTGGCCGGGACAGGACTTGGCACTTGGGTGCTTGAGAGAAGGCAGCCCAGGTGAGAGACCCTGCTTGGATCCCTCAGGGTCGTGAGCACACCCGCCGGGCGCTGCAGCTCTTCACCCCTGGGCGCCTCAGAGCCAGGGGAGAGCCTGGGCCCCCAGAGAGGGTGTGGGCTTCTCGAGGCTGCTTGCAGGGGCCCGAGCCAGGGCAGCAGGCGGCCCGGCTCTGTGGGTGGGCACAGGCTTGTCTTCCCTGGTGGCTCAGCCGGTAAAGAAGCTGCCCGCAATGCAGGAGACCAGGGTTCGATCCCTGGGTTGGGACGATCCTCTGGAGGAGGGAAAGGCTACCCACTCCAGTATCCTTGTCTGGAGAATTCCATGGACTGTATAGTCCATGGGGTTGCAAAGAGTTGGATACGACTGAGCGACTTTCCCCTTCACTTCACAGGCTTGTCCAGGCTGTTTGCATACAGTGGCCACAGGAGGATCCTTGAGGTCAGCCTGGCTGGTGGGGCCTTACCTGGCCTCCGGCTTTCGCAGGTGGAGTCCCAGGGGGGATTTGGGTGGAGAAGGCTGCTGGGCCCCGAAGGGAATGGAAGGAGAGGCTGTGAAGACTGAGGAGACAGCCGGCTGTTACTGGGGAGGCAGGTGAGGGAGGGGACGAGTGGGTCTGCCGGGGGAGACGCAGGAAGGGCCCTTGTCAGGCTGCGCTTGCGTTTAGCTCTGAGTGCCTGAGGTTACCTGTTCCTGCTGCCTCTGTCCTGTCAGAGGACCCTCTGTGCCACAGTGTTCTTGGGACGAGCAGCGTGCTAGCTTAACTGTTAAGCCGTTTCTTGTGCCCTTGCCATGATGACAGAACCAAATGGTGATTTTGTTATTTTTTTCAGGTTAAACTTGAAGCTTCGTCTCTTTGCTTTTGCACCATGCACCGTGATGAACCTCAACATAAAATCTTGGTCTCGGTTAATCCCCAGGACACAAAGACAGGTTGGTAGTTATTAGTGAATTTAATACATGAGAATTCTGATTTGTTTACAATGAATGGAATCAAATACCTCAGAAGTGATGGTTGTACTCTTTGGCTGGACTTAGAACGTCAAGGCAGAACTGATTTATTTTCGCCTTTTAGAGATCCATGAGGGTGTTACAGTTTCTGTTTATTGACACTCATATTGATTTTTGTATTAAAGACAGCAGACAGCTTCTGGCCCAGAGTGACAGTATCCAGAGCTGCTTCTGAGGGTCACACTTGCCGTTCTTGTTATTAATAACAGCATTGCGTGCACACCCTGGAGTGTCACTGTAGCCCTGTGAAGTGCCGGGACCAGTTTTTTTTTTATTTCCTTTTTTCTTAGTTTTGACCATGCTGGGTCTTTGTTGCTAGGTCTTTGTGGGCTTTTCTCTAGTTGCAGCGAGCGGGGGCTCCTCTCTTGTTGCAGTGGCTTCTGTTGTGGCTGAGCACGGATTCTGGGGTGTGTAGACTTCTGTAGTTGTGACTCCTGGGCTCTAGAGGAGGCTCGGATAGAGAAGGCTCACTATAGTTGTGGTGCACGGGGTTAGTTGCTTCACACAGTGTGTAGGATCTTCCCGGACCAGGGATCGAACCCGCATCTCCTGCATTGGCAGGTGGATTCTTTGTTGTTCAACCACCAGGGAAGCCCCAGGACCATTCTTATCCCTGTCAGATGGTGAGGAAACGTGGCCTCTGCTGGTCAGCTGCTGCAGGGTAGGGGATGTTTGCAAGGTGATGATCTGGTGGGGTTTTGTTTCTGGTGATGAAATTTATGTAGTCAGTAGCACATTTATTCTTCCTCCGCATTATGAAGCATCTGTTTGTGACCAATTTCAGCTTCTTGGGTGAGTGCTCTGAGCTCACGTGGATGGCTGTTCTCAGCTGCATAGGGGTGGGGGTCTGGGGCTGCTGGCAGTGAGCAGTGTGAGGTCAGAGAGGGTTCCAGCCCATCAGTCTGCCTAGAGCCCAGGCCACTAGCAATCTGGAAGCAAAGCTCCTCATCTCTGACCTCAAGGGAGCCCCAATATAAGGTCAATCCTATTTAGAAATTTGCTCCTTTATTATACTTTAATGTGTTTATACAGACTTCCCGCAGTGACCATATATTGCTTTTCTAATAAGAAATTTAAAAAACCAAACCAACCTTTAGTGAGTTACCCCTCCATCAAGGATATGGTGTCTGCTGAAAGTTTGGGGTTAGGGATCTTCAACTACACTTTGCAAAGGGGCCTCCTTCAACTCTGCAGCTCCCCCGGGGATAAACTTTTGCCTTTCACCCTGTGTGTCCGTCTAAGGTCTGTAGTCAAAGGATGCCCTGTTCCACAGGTGTCATAAAGCCCAAAGTGACATCCTTGACCGGAGATGCTTCTCTCATTACTAAGCACGAATGTGCTTAGCTAGCTGTCTTGGAGTTTGGGGCAGGTTGGTGAAGCTTCCTCCTTGCTCAGGGCTAGGGTTGGCCCAACTGTGTGTGAGAGATTTCTGGTCAAGTTTAAGACACTTCCTATTCCTGTTTGGCCAAGTCCTGGTTGAACAAGGGGGCTGGGATAACCCCAGGACTCTGACTTTGCCTTGAATGCTCCAGGTTAGTGAAAGTAACAGGAGGTGCCCACAGATTGTCAAAGCACTCTAAAAATACCATTTTCCAGTTTTAAGAGGATGTCCAAATATCAGCAGCCCTCTCCCCTGCCTTTTTCTGGCATTTAACAGTATTCTGGTTAAAGGTCTTTAACTGTATTTGCATAATGTAAAAACATATGACTGACTCATAAATCTGTTTCCTATTTCCATTGTACTTAATTTTTCGGTAGTTTTTGAGAATGCATTATAATAAATATTCATAAGCTCCAAGAAATCTCACTCTGGACCTTTCTTTATGTTTCATGGAGCTTTAAATAAAGTTTCCAAATGTTTTCCTGTGGCTGGGCTTTATGATCATTGCTGAAGTTTTGCATGATTTCCAAAAAGCGCTCAGGTGTTATCCACACCTTGCGCTCTTTAGTCTGGTATTTTGAAGCAGGCCTCATATGTAAATGTCCCTCTGTGGCTTGAGACATGTGGACTCCTAAGCAGCCAGTGGTACCACAGAGCCTCTTGGCCTCTTGACACACATGACGCTTCAGCCACGTGCTTAGCTGTGACCTTTGAGAAGGCTGGCCCTAGTTCCTTTGTAATTTTCCAGTGATATTCATGAAGGTGTGTGTGTTTGTGTGTACCAGTGGTTGCCTGCGTGCATGCTACGTTGCTTCAGTCACATCTGACTCTTTGTGACCCTTTGGACTGTAGCCCACCAGGCTCCTCTGTCCATGGGATTCCCCAGGCAAGAATACTGGAGTGGGTTGCCGTTCCCTCCTCCAGGGGATCTTCCCAACCCAGGGATGGAACTCAAGTCTCTTATGTCTCCTGTGTTGGCGGGTGGGTTTATTACTACTAGCGCCATCTGGGAAACCTGTTTGTGTGGTTAGTTGGAAGCTAAAGAGATCAGAGCTGTTTGATGAGACTGTGAATGAGTTAATTATCACAGTAACTTCTGATAACCCTGTGAGCAAACGAAAGACATCCGGAGTTGTGAATTTCCTGGTGGCAAGCAGTTAATGTTCATGGCGGAAGACTGTGAAGATGTGAGTATAAGCAGGCCTTGGAGACCTTACGGATGTTCCAGACCACTGCAGTAAAACAAATATTGCAATGAAACGTGTCCCACAGATTCTCTGGTTTCCCAGTGCGTAGAAAAATTACATTGAAACTATTTAAGTGTGCGTTGTGTCTAAAAGATGTACACACCTTAATTAAAAATACTTTATTGCTAAAAAAAGCTGACTATCACCTGAGCCTTCAGCAAGTCATAGTAATCTTTTTGTAATAAGTTATATCAGAAATCACTGATCACAGGTCATCATAACAAATGTAATGGTAGTGAAAGAATTTAAAATATCGTGAGAATGACCCAAAATGTGACCTAAAGACATCAAGTGAGCAATTACTGTTGGGAAAATGACACTGGCAGGAGATTGTCCCAAACCTTCAATTCGTTGTAGAAAAAGATGCCATGAAGTGAAGCAGAGCGCAGCACAGTGGGGGAGGTCCGCCGGTCACGGCCTTCCAGTTTCTCCTGTGAGAAGCTGGGGACGTGCTCTCCCTGAAGGTGGTCTGAGAGGTGTGTGCCCTCATCGGTCTGTCCATCTGTCCCCTGCTGCGCTCATGCTCCACCGATTCTCTAATCAGAGGCTGGTTTCTGTCCCTGAGGGGACACAGCCAAAGGCTGCTCGGAGCCTCCCTTCCTGAGCTGCTTCTGCACCTCCCCCAGGGCCCTAGCTTTCATTTATTTCCCCTTGTTTCACTACTCCTATTATTTTTAAATTATTAACTGATCTCAAGTGTTTACAAAGATTAAAAAAATAATCCTCTCATCAAAAGAGTTGTCTTTTCTTACCTCTCATATTGAATCAAAATTGCTTAGCATACCAGATTCCCTCAGCTGATGGCCTTTTGCTCCCCTCATTTCTTCCCGAGACCTGTAGAGAATATGAATGTGGACTTTGGTATCAGACTCAACAGACTTGGCATCCTGGCTCTGCCACCTGACTGGGTGACCCAGACAAATGGTTTGGCTTCACTGAGCCTCAGTTCGGTCATTTGCAAAATGGGGACACCTTAGCTATTTCACAGAGTAGCTGTGAGGATGAAATGATTTGTGGCAGAAACTCTGCTGCTTTGGACTATTCAGGGCAGAGAGCAGGCTTGGAATTAGAAGTATTCTTCCATCATGGAGCATCTTTGCATGTTCTTCTCCATCTTTGAGCATTGCGCTGTAGAGACACAGGGTTGTGGAATGGGAGGCCTCCCTGTCAACTGCTGGCTAGACGTTGGCAGCTGAATTACCTCCTTGGCAGATTCTGCTTGCAAGCTTAATGGAGGGGAAGGCAACCCTGCGCTAAGGCCATCTAGCGTGTTTTGGAACCATTCTGAACAGTAAGACCATTGTTCTTTTTGCTAATCCCAAACTGCCTTGTCGGATGAATATCATGCAGTCTATCCCAAAGCAGCCAGAGATCAAGGGCGGGCCAGGGGGCTGCACCTCTACACCACGCAGAGGAAAAGAAACAGTTGGCAATTCTCATCCTTGGGAGGGCAGGGGGCCGGGTGCTACAGTGGGGGCTGCTGGAAAGCAGACGGGACCGGGGCTGTCTTAATGGAAGGATAATGTTCCTGCTCAATTACAGCCCCCTTCTCTTTGGTGCTGCTCAAGCCGCGGCTGAAACAAACTGGTGCTTATCTGTGGAGAGCAACAGGGGGATGAGAGGGCTTGAAACCATTTGAACAAGGCTCGAGGAAGCCAGGGCTGTTTAGCTTTGGAGAAGGGAGGCAGGGGTCCAGAAGCTCACAGTCAAAAGGGCGTTTAGATCATTAGGCCCAGTGCTTTCCAGGATGATTGAAGTGGTCCTGCTGCATTTCAGAAGGAGAAAAAGGACGATCTTTTGACTTTTATTTCAGTCTTAAACATATCAAGGGAAGAGTTTTTGTTTCCTATTAACATGGCTGTAACATTTAGAACACTTGTTAATCTCCTTTAAAAAAAGAAAGAAACTAGGTCTCCCAGCAGAGTACCTTTAGCTAGAATTTAAAGATTTGTCACTGTAAGATTTATCTTTATAATCATAGCACATGATGCCTCTCTTACGGTAGGGCTAAGAAGATGGTATAGAGGAGCCTGATGGACTACAGTCTATAGGGTTGCAAAGAGCTGGACACGACTGAGCGACTGAGCACACAGAAGATGGACTAGAGATAGGCCAGAATCAGGAAGGTGTAGTCCAGGGCTCTGGCTTCTAGTCTGGGGCTTCTGTGTCCTGGGAGAGTCTGCTCTGCTCTGGAACAGCTCCATTAGGATGTTCTTCTTAAGAAGCCCACACTGATGTATCCAGGTGTCTCCTCACGGGCCTACTGCCCCCAGAGGGGCCATCCCACACAGCAGGTCTTCCCAGGCTTGCGGCCAGCTGCCGTGTGCCCTGCGTCTTCCTTTAAGACAGCCACGCATTTCTCATGTTCCACCTGCTCCTCCTTTGATGTCGGCTCCAGAGCCAACTGCTTCCCCATCCTTCGCTCAGATCTGGCTTCTGTGGGGACCTGGTGACCAGACCCTGAGTCAGGTGTGGTCTGGTGGAAAGAAGCTGGGTTTTGGAGTCAAGTAGATCTGAGTTTAGATATTCTGCCCTTTATGAATGGGTTGCCTGGATTAAGCTATTTAGCACCTCTGGGCTTCGGGTTCCTGCCTTCCTGCTCTGGGGGGTGGCCTGTGGCCCAGCAGCCAGGTGTCCACTAGGGAACTTGTTAGAAATGCAGGAGCTTGTGCCCCGCCCAGCCCTGCTGAGTTGGCATCTGCCCTGTATCAAGATTCCCGGGAGCCATCTGGGAAACGGGCGCCAGAGAACGAGACGAGAGGGGCGGCTGGTGAGACCATGCCTCACTTTCCTTGGACGTTCTGTTTCCATGAAATTAGCCTCCATTTACCTCGGCATTTCAGCAGAACCAGCCCAAAGCTGACGCCTCCAGCTAACAGGTCATACTATGCATAACCAGCCCCTGGGCTCTTAATGCTAACTTGTTGTCAGGACGTGGCTTTGTTCTCCAGTGTTTGTGTAGTTGTTTTAAGTCCACAGGAAGGACTACTTTTAGTCTCATTATATATGCGTGTGTGTGTGTGTGTGTACAAACAGATTTATGGAGCTGTAGTTCATGTATCATACAACTACCCATTTAAAGCATACAATTCAGTGGTTTTTAGTATATTCACAGAGTTGGGCATCTCTGACCACACTTAATTTTTCATTACCCTTAAAAGAAACTGACCCCACTTCCCTACCCGCCTCAGCCTTAGGCAGTCTCTTCGGTTTCTGCACATCTTGCTCTTCTGGACATTTCCCATGAATGGACTCATGCAGTGTGTGGAATTGTGTATCTGACTTTCTTCACTGCATAACGCCTTCAGGGGTTACCCATGTTTTAGCATTGCATTTACTTTTTATGGCTGAATCTTATTTCACTGTATGGATTTGCCACCATTTGTTTATCTGTTTACTGACTGATGGACGTTTGGGTTGTTTCCACCTTTTGGTTATTACGAGTAATGCTGCTGTCAAAATGCTTATACACGCTTTTGTGTACATATATGTGCAAATATCTTTTCAAGTTTTTTTTTTCTTTAGATTAATACCCAGAATTGGGATTGCTGAACCATGGGGTAGTTCTGTTTGAAAAAAATTTAAGGGGTCCCCCCATACTGTTTTTCATCATGACTGCACCAATTTACACCTCCACCAATAGTGCATTAAGTTTCCCTTTTCTCCACATCCTCACCAACACTCAAAATCTCTTGACTTTTGGATAGTAACCATTCTAACAGATGGGAGGTGATATTTCATTATGGTTCTGGTTTGTGTTTCCCTGATTATTAGTGATGTTGAGCACTTTTTTGTGTACCTGTTGGCCATCTGTATGTCTTTGGAAAATGTCTGTTCAGATGAAATGTGTTTTGAGATCCACTTTCCAGGGTGTGGAAGTGGAAGTGGTTTCCCACAGCATCAAGTAGGTCTCTAGACACCAGCTGGATGTTCTTCTGTTCCGCTCAGTTCGGACACTACCTGGAGAGACCGCCAGCATCTACAGGTTAAGGGTTCAGTCCTGCCAGACTTCCCTGCTCCCCACTTTAGGTGCCAGTCTCAAGCCCATGCAGTTCCTTCTGACTGGTTATAAGCCAGAGGTTCGCGTGATTCTATGCCTCCACGTGTTCACCAGCCCAGAATCTCTCTGTACCCAGTCCTTTTGGATTTTTATAGGAACTTCATTACTTAGTCATGACTGATTAAATTACAGACCTTGGCAATTGATTAAACCTCTAAGCTCTCTCCCCCTGGATGCTGGGGGATGGGACCAAAAGTTCAAGCTCTCTAATCACATGGTTGGTTCTCCTGGCAACCAGGTACCACCCTTGTGATCCTTGTGTGTGTATTAGTCGCTAAGTTGTGTCTGGCTCTTTGTGACCCCATGGACTGTAGCCTGCCAGGCTCCTCTGTCCATTGAATTCTCCAGGCAAGAATACTGAAGTAGGTAGCCATTTCCTTCTCTAGGGCATCTTCCCGACCCAGGTATCGAGCCCAGGTCTCCTGCATTGCAGGCAGGTTGTTTACCATTTGAGCTATTAGGGAAGCCCAGGTCCCATCCTTAGGTAAGTCCAAAAATCACCTCATTAATATAATAAATGACACCTTCCCTGCTCTTGGGGCTTCCCTGATATCTCAGTGGGTAAAGAATCCTCCTGTAATGCAGGAGACCCCGGTTCGATTCCTGGGTCAGGAAGATCTGCTGGAGAAGGGATAGGCTACACACTCCAGTGTTTTTGGGCTTCCCTTTTGACTCAGCTGGTAAAGAATCTGCCTGCAATTCGGGAGACCTGGGTTTGATCCCTGGGTTGGGAAGATGCCCTGGAGATGGCAGTCCACTCTAGTATTCTTGCCTGGGAAATCCCATGGACAGAGGAGCCTGGAGGGCTACAGTCCATGGGGTTGTATGAGTCGGACATGCTTTGGTGATTAAACCATTGTCCTCGCCTTTCCAGTGAAGAGGCTTCCCTGTGGCCCTTAGCGCCTCTGGCTAAGGTGTGTTTCTGCCTTAGGCGCTCTCTTCTGTCTAACCAGCCTCCCCAGGGAGCTCTCTGTTTCCTAGAATGTCTTCCCGGACTGCCTGAACTTCCTCCTTGCCTGCCTTTTCATACTTTGATCTTACAGGACTGTGTTGGGCCTGGGGACCTTGGCCATGGGGGGCCGCTTCGACATGTGTCCTTTTAGTGTTTGCTCTTTTGGATAGAAGCTCTCTGCAGTCTCCTAGGCCACGTGGATACTTTTCCTAGATGATCTCTTCCTTTTTCCTTGTCAGGAAACTTGTCAGACTTTTTCCCCAGCTCTCCTGATGATATCTGTTTGTTGGCTTCTTTCCTCCCGTGTAAAACCTAGTAGTTGATGATTAGAAGGCAGGACAAAGAATGTCCAGAGGCTGATTAAAAATGGCAGTTTATAATTGAGTCACATGTAAGAGACACAATGCCGCAGTGCCACAGAAGTTTCCAGAATAAGGGGACTGTTGAGTATTTCGAGGTGTAGGAGGAGCATGGAGTCCTTGTCAGGGAAGTACCCATCTGGCCAACGTAGAAGGTAGGAGCCTGAGAAGGTCTCCACTGCCCGCTCCCTGGGACCTCTCCTCTCTCCCAGCATCTGGCTGGCTGGGGGCACACAGTGGGCACACGGCTGCTCCTCTGCCCTGCAGGGCTGGGCATGCTGGGCCTGAAGCAGCGCCCACGGAGGCATTGGGAACCCAGAAGGGAGGACCCCCTCATCCCAGGCAGTGCTCCACCTTGCGACTCTGGCCCTGAGTCTTGCTGACCCCCTTCTCTGAATGTTTGGAAGTTTACTTTCATAAAGGCTGGGAGACCCTGGTGGCTCAGACAGTAAAGAATCTGCCTGCAATGCAGGAGACCTGGGTTTGCACCCTGGGTCAGGAAAAGTCCCCTGGAAAAGGGAATGGCAACCCACTCCAGTGTTATTGCTTGGAGAATTCCATGGACAGGGGAGCCTGGCGGGCTGCAGTCCATGGGGTCACAAAGAGTTGGACACGACTGAGCGACTAACAGTTTCACTGTTTTTCACTTTTCTTAAAGCCTTCTGTACACTCCTGGCCCCTGACTGGTGGGGAGGCCGTGCTGGGGGAGCCAGCAAGATGCCCAGTGATGTTATGGAGGCTGGGTAGGGACAGGGGCAGGAGGGAGTGTCCTACCTTTGGATCTCAGCCCTTCTCGGAATGCCTTCGTCATGAGCAGAAGAGAGGGTAGAGAGGAGGGAGGACAGGTTTTGGGGGTCTGGAGTCTGGGGGTGCCCAGAGGAGGGGGCTGAGGGCTCACCTGGTGGAAACGACAGGATTTGGGATGGACTGGACCGGGCAGGAGGGGAATCCCGGAGACACCTGGGCTCTGGCCAGGTCAGTGACAGTACCCACAGGGCTGGGTGATCTGGGAGGAAAAGCTTGGGGTGAGGGCGGCCTGAGCTCATCTGCAGGGTCTGGGGGCTGTCAAATTGGAGGTGGGGTCTGGACGTGGAGCGGGTCCCAGCTGCACACTGCACACTGTCCTTTCCTGTCTCTTTCTTCCTGGAGGGAGCGGGGTGAATTGCAGGGGAGGCGGCAGGCTGAGAAATGGAAGCAAGGTCCTTGAGGAGAAGGGAAGCGGGGTGGGCGGGGGGTGGGGGAGGGCTGTTTGTGTTTGTTACCACATGCTGGCTTCCCTGATTGGAGCATCGTCCCCCCCAGCTCGCCTCCAGGACGTTTTGTGACCAAGCATAACACTCATCCTTCAAATTGCTGCTAATTTATTTACGGTTTTTGGTGATTGCATGTCATGTGCACCCTGAGAAAAACAAGTAGGGAATCAAAAACTGATGATTTTTTCCTGGAAAAGCGTGCCCATTCTAGGCCTGCAGCGACAGCAAGAGCCAAGGCGAACATTCACTTGAAACCAGAGCCGCCGAGGGGCCGCCTTCCCGGTGGCTGTCGGGGGCTGGGCGGGGATTGCGACGCCGTGGGTCCTGGGCCAGGCCTGGTCTGGGCTGCGTTCGGGGCGGGTGGGTGGTGGGTCACCAGGGGTGGGCGGGGAGTGGAGTGCCGTGTGTCCCAAGAGGCCCCGAGGACGTCTGTAGCAGCGGAAGGGTCTTTCTGGGGCATTACTCACCCCTGAGCAGGCCGCACAGGTTGTGGGCAGGAGTTGGAGGGGGAAGGCCATAAGATGGGAGTGGGGGTAAGAAAGTGAAGGTCGTGTCTGACTTTTCGTGACCCCATGGACGGTAGCCCACCAGGCTCCTCTGTCCATGGGATTTCCCAGGCAAGGATACTGGAGTGGGTTGCCATTTCCTTCTCCAGGGGATCTTCCTGACCCAGGGGTTGAACCCAGGTCTTCCACATTGCAGGCAGATTCTTTACCATCTGAGTCACCAGGGACGGCGGGGGGGGGGGGGGGGGGGGGGGGGGTGGGGGGTGGGAGGAACTGTGAATCTCTGAACTTCAGGGAGAGGGGACTCAGCTAGAGCAGCTCCTGGTTCCCTGGGTGCCTTGAGGGAGACGGCAGGCCTCCCAGCGGGTGGGAGGGATGGGGCCAAACCCAGCTCTGTTTAGCAGGGTGAGTGTATGGAGGTGAGTCAGTGAAGTCAATTTTGTCTCTCTGGCAAAAAGCAGGCTAATAAGGTGGGCGTGGAGGAGAGGCTTGCTGACTTGGTATGTGGATAAGTAATCGCAGTTTTCCTGGCTTTGAAGTGCAATGACCCCCGCAGACTCTGGGGTCCGGGGACCACCTGGTGAGCAGCTTCCCTGGTACAGCTTCCTATGATTCCGTGAATGTTGAATTTTTATGCCTGTGCTTGCGTTTTGGATAATGCGGAGATAGGCATCAATGGGTCCCATCCCCTTGCCTTCTACCAAGGGGCATCCCACTTACGTGGGCTTGACAGTTTGGTGGAAAAGCGCCTCAGAAATTCAGCCTCAATTTAAGTACCTGCTCCGCCTGGTGGCTAAGGTGCCCTTGTGGTTGGGCAAGCATGGGGGGCATCAGGCAGCCCCCAGATTGAGCGAGATCTGACTTCACAGAAGCTAAGAGAGCTCCGTGCTGGAAATCGCAGGAGTTCTGTTTTCCTTGGGCCATGACGGGTGCAGATTGAAGAGCTATTTGCAGAGACAGCACCAGGTTTTGGGAACACATGTTGGCTATTGTTTGGGATTTCCTTCTTTCTCCTCTGTTAATTGATGGCACTTACTGTGAGCTGGATGTCAGCGTAGGAGAAAACATCATCCCACAACCAGAGACATGTCATTCTTACCAAGGGACTGATGGTATTTGGAAAACAGGGAAGCTCCAAGGAAAATATTCTGAGTGTCCAGGATGGAGCCATTGTCTGGGCTGGGAGGTGCTTCTCTGAGTCACCCAAGGGTTTTACTGCTACAGCTTGGACTGCCTGCACTTCTTTCTGCTTCTCCAGGCCTGGGAAATGTGCTGTGCTGGCCTGGGTGCAGCCTGTGATTTTTAAGATGCCGTTCCTAGATAGACTAGCTCCAGAGTGGGTTTCTTTCTGCCTCCAACACCCTGCAGCCAAGCTGGGCCTCAGCATCCAGGCACCCCCATCTCACTCCATCTTCCTTGAGTTAAAATCTCCACTCATAGAAACCAAGTTGCTGAAGGCAAGAAGGGCCTGAGACCCGCAGGGAGGCTGATGCGGACACAAGGCAAACCAGATGTTCCCTTCTCCCTGGCAGAGAGGCGCCCAAGTTCACAGGGTGTGTGGGGAAGTGTTTTCCTTTAAGGAAGACATCTGTATGGAAATGGTAGCCCGAGTAATGCGATGCGACAGTTACCCTGTCAACTCGCGTATTTTCCCCTCCCCTCAAATTACTGACCGGCCCAGTCAATGTTGCATAAAAGTCATGCAATGCCTTGGAATGTGTTTATGTGCTGTCCTCTGCCAGGACTTTTCAGCGTTTTTTTCCTACGTGTATTTTGCTTTCGGGAAGATGGCCTGTCACTTTGGTTTAACTGTATTCTATTTTGGGGGAACTACATATTTCTTAGATTTGTAACAGGGCAGTGGTGGCTTAGACTCTGGAGGAGCAAAACTGAGGGAGGAGGGTGGGGGGCAGCAGGCAGACCTACCTGAAGCTCCTTCAGCTGTGATTGAAGAAGTGGGAACCAGGGGCTAGTACGTGAACAACTGGTAGTTATTGTGGGGAGGTAAGGGGTGTGTGAGCTTCCCAGGTGGCACTAGTGTTACAAAACCCACCTGCCAACGCAGGAGACATAAGAGGTGAGGGTTTGATCCCTGGATTGGGAAGACCCGCTGGAGGACGGCATGACAACTCACTCCAGTATACTAGCCTAGAGAATCCCTCGGACAGAGGAGCCTGGCGGGCTGCAGTCCATGGGGTTGCAAAGAAGGGGCATAGCATGCATGCATGGGGTGTGTGTGTTTGTCTGTGAGCGTGCATACGCACACGTGTGAAACCTCCTCCCTCCTGGGCTCCTCTGATGGTGTGGGGCATGGGCCTTCTCTGACTGCTCAGCTCACGTTGTGTATCCAGAGGGCCACCCTGACCTCGCTGTCTCCTACAGGCATTTCAGAACAGGAGCCCTCACACCTCTCCCTCATCTTCACTGGCTCCTGGTGAAGCACCCACTTCCTTCTGCTCAAGCCCCACCTCCCCTGTCTCTTCTGCCTTAGGACCAGTTTGACTCACAGGTGGTCGTTCCTGCCCCCCAGGCCTCCCCCTCCCCAGCAGCATGACTGCTGAGCTCAGCCTTACCTCACTTCTCTGCTGGATCTTCATGGCCTCCCATTGTCCTCCCTGGCTCTGGCTTTAACCCACCCCTGAATCAAGGGTGATTTTCTCAAGCAATGTTTTTGTTCTTAATTGCGAAAGGGCTAATTCTTCCCACCTGGGCACAACCTACATGTTCTCTTTGTAAACCACCACTCTGATCATGTCTCTCATTGATTGGGCTCCTCCGGAGACTTATTACAACCCCAGTATTTCGGCCTGATCCCCAGGAACCCCAGCGTTGGAACCTAGTCTGGCTCATGTCTGTCCTTGGAACTCTGCCCCAGCCCTTCCAGACAGCTTGCTTTAGTCCGAATGTCTGTGTCACCCACCAAAGTTATATGCTGAAATCCTAAACCAGGTGATAGGGTTGGGGTATGGGGCCTTTGGGATGTTGTTCGGTCTTGAGGGTGGGGCTCTTTCAAATGGGATTAGCACCCTTATCAAAGAGACTCCAGAGGCTTCCCTCTCCCCCTCTGCCACATAAGGACACAGTGAGAAGTTGGCTGGCTGTGACCCAGAAGGCTCTCATCAGAACCTGACCATGATCTCAGACTTCCAGCCTCCACAAGTGTGAGAAGTCAATTTGTGTTGCCATACATGGTGTTCTGTCACAGCAGCATGAATGGATGAAGACACAGCCCTTGAGTGGGTGCCTGCTGCTGCTCACATCTTGGGTGCTGGTCATGGTATGTTTGGTCCTGGCCTGGTGGCCTGTCTTGCTCCTACTGAGCAATGTCTTCTGCCCTGGGGCCCTGGAGTCAAGTACAGAGCCAAACACTGTCAGTGTTTGATGCATTAATGACCACCCACCTCCCATCGCAAAGTGCAGAGCAAGGTTCACTCTGTTAAGATCTTTCCTGTCGGCCTCTCCCTGCTCATCAATGTCTTGCCTTGCCACCTCCTCACCTCTCCTCTCATCTCTGTCTTCCCTACTCTGCCGGCCTTCTCAGGGCCTGGTCCTGGGTCTACCCTCCATCTCTCTGTCCATTCTGCACCTGGAGCATAGTGGTTAGAGCAGGGCTCTGGAACCAGTGAGACCCGGTTCATGTCCAGTCCCAACGCTACTGCAGGCACTTGACTTTGAGTTTCCTAACCCCTCTGAGCCTCACCTGAAAAAATAAAACAGTCAGGTGCTTGGTAGGTGCTTGGACATGCGGTTCTGGAGCATATTATTACTTTAAAACAGTAATAGGGGGTCCCGTGTCCCCGGCGGGCGGCCGGCCGCGGGCTTCCGGGAGGATCGTCCCCCGGGGTGTGGTTCTGGGGGGCAGGAGGCCGAGGGCCCGGGGCCGCCGGCGCGCGGCGGCCTCGCCCGGCTCGGCGCAGCCATGGAGAGCGGAGGGCGGCCCTCGCTGGGCCAGTTCGTCCTCCTGAGCACCAGCTCTGTGGTCAGCGCCTTCCTGTACTCCGTGTACCGGCAGAAGGCCCAGGTCGCCCAGGAGCTCAAGGGAGCTAAAAGAATCCACTTGGGTGAAGACTTGAAGAGTATTCTTTCAGAAGCTCCAGGAAAATGCGTGCCTTATGCTGTTATTGAAGGAGCTGTTCGATCTGTTAAAGAAACCCTTAATAGCCAGTTTGTGGAAAATTGCAAGGGGGTGATTCAGCAGCTGACGCTTCAGGAGCACAAGATGGTGTGGAACCGGACAACCCACCTTTGGCCGAGTAGTATCCTTTTGCATGTACGACCGCATTTTCCAAGTCCATCCATTGGTGGACAGTGATGTTGTTTCCGAGTTTTGGCTGCTGTGAAGAAGCAGTGAACCGCGGAGCACAGATCTCTCTTCCAGATCCAAAAGATTTCAGTTCTTTTGGATGCAGGCTCCTAAGTGGGATTGCTGGGTCATATAGGGTAGTTCTGGTTTTAAATTGTTTGAGGATTTTAAGATAAAAATCGATCTGTCTTAACGGGGGCAAAAGGAAATAAACAAGAGTAGAGGTGAAAAAAAACCAACAAAAAAAACCCAGTAATAGTACCATGTTCCTCTCCTCTGAAGCATGGTGGCCGCTGATGGTCTGTAGGGGGTGGCCCCAGAGGTCTCCCTGGCTGGAGGTGCTCCATGTCCCAGCTGCTGTCTCCTCCTCCAGGTTGTAGGTGTCTTAAGCCAGAGTCTAACTTGCATTCCGTCAGTGGCTTTATTATGTGCTCTGTTCACAAGAGCCACTCAGCATGTGGGCTGGATGAGCACCCTGTGCTTCAGAATTGCCCTCTGGAGGGCCCTGAGCCCCCCTGCCACTCCCCCGTCCTCGGTGCTGGCAGGTGAGGGGGCCCAGCAAGCAGGGCACACGGGCCACCGTCCCCCGCCGATGTCACAGACCCTCGCAGTGCTGCTCCTTGCTCCTCTAAGTCCTTCTCAGGAGAGCGCCCCACTGCCGCAGCCCACCGTCCAAGGTGACGGGTGACTACCAGCTCTCTCTCACCCGACTTTTAAAAAATGATCGTTTTACTTGTTTTATTTAAAGGTATTTAAATGAAAAAGGATTTAGCTCCATTAATAACTCTTAGGCAAGGTGAAAGGTTTAAAAATCTTGGGAGCTTCTGGGCAGGTGAAAGTGTGTGCCTTGATCAGGTATGATGTGTCCTCACAAGCCTTGGAGAGGGAAGCAAGGAACATGCCAGTCGGCTAACGCTCCCCAATGGAAAAGGACCAAGCGTGGTGGGTAGGACCGTGTCCCCATCACACTGGGAGGGGGCAGACAGGACGGTGGTCAAGGTGGGGAAGAAAGGCAGGCATTTCCCTTGCAAACCGGAGCAGGAAGTTTGGCAAGGGAGCTCCCAGGAAGAAACAGGGTGTTAGCAAGAGCTTCCATTGTGTCCCTGACAAAAGCCAGCAAATAACAAGGGCTTTTCTTACTTCTGTGGAATCCCACAGCCATACTTGAAGCAGGCGGAGGAAGTCTTTGGAAATGACTGAAAAGCTTCAGACACTTTGGGTAAAGCAGTTGAGTGAAGTGAGCTCTTTCAGCACAACTGTGTAAAGGCCAGGTTAAGAGGGTCTTGAGGGCTCCATACCACAGATGGGGGAGCCAGGGTGGGGCAGGGGTGAAGGTCATGCAGCTAGTAACTGCAGAAGCTGGACTCTGAGCCCCACCTGGCGTGGAAGCCTGTCTTCTCCCTACACCAGGTCCACAGGGCCTTGTCCAAAGTGCTTCATGCCTCCTGTTCTCTGTCGGCACTGGTTTTGCTCGTCGAGGTGGCGTCTGTGAAGAGTGAAAGTTATGTGTTGAGATTTATTTCTCGGCATGTGGGTGTCCATTTGTTCCCGCATCATCTGTTAGAAAGACTGTCTGTGTTCTCCTGTGTTGCATTTGCTCTTCTGTCATGTGTGCCCAGTCGTGCCCAACTCTTGCGACCCCATGAACTGCAGCCCTCCAGGCTCCTCTGTCCATGGGATTCTGCAAGCAAGAACACTGGAGTGGGTTGCCAGTTCCTTCTCCAGCTCCTCTGTCAAAGGTGACTAAATAGAAGTTGGCTACATTCATGTAGGTCTGTTTCTCGGCTCTATGTTCTGTTCCATTGATCTGTCTGTTCTGATACCATACTGTCTGGGCTATCCCGATCTTGAAATTGGATAGTGTCCATCCTCCAACTTTGTTCTCTTTCGCTATTGTCTTTTGCCTCTCTTTGTAAACCGCAGAATCGTTTCAGGGAAATCCACAAAATAACTTCTTGGGATTTTCCTTTGGATTGTATTGCGTCTATAGGTCAAGTTGGGAAGAACTGGCGTTTTGATACTATTGAGGCTTCCTATTCAAGAACATAGAATATCTATTTAGTTTTTCTTTGATTCTGTTCATCAGTTTTGTAAATAATTTTCCTTGTATAACTTTTATACATATTTTGTTAGATTATATAAGTATTTCATTTTCTGTAAGCCTAAGTATCTCATTTTTGGGGGGTGCTAATGTAAATGGTATCGTTTATAATTTCAAATTCCACTTGTCCATTGCTGGCGTGTAGGAAAGTGATGGGCTTCTACACATTAGCCGTGTTTGCGGCAACCTTGCTATAATCAATGTTTGCCCCTCTGCCTCTCCCATGTTTAAGCCCTGCCCAACACACTGCTTGAGGTGTCCTGAGCGTGGCCTTGGATTTGCACAGCTCTGGAGAAGGCAGTGGCACCCCACTCTTGCCTGGACAGTCCCATGGACAGAGGGGCCTGGTGGGCTGCAGTCCATGGGGTCGCCAGGAGTCGGACACGACTGAGCGACTTCACTTTCACTTTTGTGCATTGGAGAAGGAAGTGGCAGCCCACTCCAGTGTCCTTGCCTGGAGAGCCCCAGGGACGGGGGAGCCTGCTGGGCTGCCGTCTGTGGGGTCGCACAGAGTCGGACACGACTGAGGTGACTGAGCAGCAGCCGCAGCTGTGCCTCAGTCACCGCCTCGCCTGTCATCTCTGCCCTCGCCTGTCATCTCTGCCTGTTCTGAAGGCTTACCTGGTGATCCAGAACCTGACCTGGCCAACTTCTTGTGGACGCTTTCTCAGTCGAGTTCAGTTCAGTTCAGTCACTCAGTCCTGTCCGACTTTTTGCAACCCCATTAACTGCAGCACGTCAGGCCTCCCTGTCCTTCACCAACTCCCAGAGTTTACTCAAACTCACGTCCATTGAGTTGGTGACACCATCCAGCCATCTCATCCTCTGTTGTCCCCTCCTCCTCCTGCCTTCAATCTTTCCCAGCCTCAGGGTCTTTTCAGATGAGTCAGTTCTTCGCATCAGGTGGCCAAAGTATTGGAGCTTCAGCTTCAGCATCAGTCCTTCCAGTGAATATTCAGGGCTGATCTTCTTTAGGATGGACTGGTTGGATCTTCTTATAGTCCAAGGGACCCTCAAGAGTCTTCTCCAACACTGCAGTTCAAAAGCATCAAGTCTTCAGTACTCAGCTTTCTTTATGGTCCAACGCTCACATCTATACACGACTACTGGAAAAACCATAGCTTTGACTGGATGGACCTTTGTTGGCAAAGTAATGTCTCTGCTTTTTAATATTCTGTCTAGGTTGGTCATAGCTTTCCTTCCAAGGAGCAAGCGTCTTTTAATTTCCCAAACCCTCAGCAGAATTGACCCCTCCCCTGGGTCCTCTGAACTCTGGCTCCCAGCTCAATTCCAGCATCTATCACATCCTGCCCTATATTGCAGCAGCTTGTTTAGCTCTCTCTTCTCTGCAGGCTACCAACTCCCAGGGGCAAGGATGCAGACTTACTCAGCAGCCTCTGGGGAGCTGGGCCATTTGTGCGTCCGGGAACTCAGCCCCAGCTAGCTGAATTCAGTTCATCCTGCTGAGCCTTGATGAAGCCAGGCCACTGGGAGTCAGCCTCACTGTCTTAACTTGTTTGGAAAACCTTGGGGTATCACAGAATAAAATCCATTACTGGCATCTTCTTTGTGGTCACCTGTCACTCAGGGGCGAGGGGGATTAAATCAAAGCAGTGAGGCTGGCCTGTAACCCACAGTGCCCTGCCGACTGCTGTCACCATGGCTCAGTCTTTTGTGGGGGTCCAGCCCCCCAGGTCCTACGTGGTGGAGAGCCAGAGAGTACTGATCAGGATTCTATTCGTCTTTTAAAACTACAGATGTGCGATTTCTACTTTGTGCTTCTTGGAAACTGCTGGCCCCAGTGTCTCGGGAGTGATGCCCCGAGGCTGGCTCTGCGGGGACTGCCAGTGCCTTGAGGGTCCACCTTTTGTGCTTGCTGAGCTGGAAACAGCCTCTCTCCAAGGGCTCTGTCCTGTTCCTTCTGCCCATCTCCTCTTGACTAAGTTGCGGCTTTTCTGGTCAAAAGCTGCTCTTCTTTGGAAGGCTGATTCTCTTTTTCAAGAGTCATTTTTGAGACAATTCATTTTAAGCCTATTAAATTTCATCAGACTTCATCTTCATTGTTATGTATACTTAACAGCTTAAGATTAGTTTTGAAAAAAAAAATTCAATCTATTCTGTGACAACTTGTGTGGCTAATTAATGCTCCGAAGTGCACCGTGAAACTTTGCAAGGCACACACCAAGTAAGACATTTCCTGTTTGAAACTGTCTCAGTAAATTGAACATCTGTATTACAAGTAATACGCCATATTAGAAGATGGAACATCTTTTATTGATTCACCTTGTTAAGCAGAAAAATAATCCTTATGGTTTTATAAGCCTCCTGCAAGTTCTAGTAGGTGCCATTTGGAGTATGAATTTAGTTGAATAAATGAAGGCAGATGTCAAGCATTTAATTGGCTCTTCTCCCTGTCAGTCGGCTCTATCAATTTTGGAACTGTTGTTGGAGAAGACAAAATTCACAACTGGTATGAAACTGACAGTGAATTAGATGCTCTTGGGTTTTAGAAAGAAGGAACTGGCTGTGCAGAGTTAGCTCAATAATAGCTAATGTCATCCACTTGGTCTTAAGTTCCTCCAAGAGCAGAAGGGAATAGGGAGGAAGCTGGTGGCAGCTAAACTCGATTGCCTCACAAAATTTGTTTTAAAGTCTTGAGCCTGACATTAAATGTTCAAGGGACTTATGTTTTCTACTCCATGTTGTTTTCCTTCAATTTTCCAGCTAAAAAGATTTGACTGGGAAGATGTATTTTTTTTTTATCTTATGGCTCCTGGACCGCTGGGGGCTCAGATACCTGGCTTGAGAAGCAGGTATAAAAATGGCAATAAAAGTAGTATAAAAAGATAGTGGAGGAGGACTAAACTATGGTACATTCAGACAATGGGCTATTTTAGCACTATATGCAGTGCTGAAAATAATTTTGAGGTATGAAATGTCTATGTCTTTACGAAAAGACATGTGTGCTCCGTCGTGTCTGACTCTTTGTAACCCCTTGGACTGTAGCCCCCCAGGCTGCTCTTGTCCGTGGACTTTTTCAGCCAAGAATACTGGAGTGGGTTGCTGTGCCCTCCTCCAGGGGATCTTCCTGACCCAGGGATGGAGCATGCGTCTCTTATGTCTCCTGCATTGGCAGGCAGATTCTTGACTACTAGCGCCACCTGGGAAGCCCCATGAACAAACATGTGAAAATGAAAGTTGCTCAGTCGGGTCCGACTCTTTGTGATCTCAAGGACTATACAGTCCATGGAATTCTCCAGGCCAGAATACTGGAGTGGGCAGCCTTCCCCTTCTCCAGGGGATCTTCCCAACCCAGGGATCGAACCCCGGTCTCCTGCATTGCAGGCGGATTTTTTACCAGCTGAGCCACGAAGGAAGCCCAAGAATACTGGAATAGGTAGCCTATCCCTTCTCCAGGGGATCTTCCCCACCCAGGAATTGAACTGGGGTCTCCTGCATTGTAGGTGGATTCTTTACCAACTGAGCTATGAGGGAAGCCCCATGAACAGACATAGAGCAACCTTAAAAGCATTTCACTGTTAGTTCAGTCACTCAGTTATGTCTGGCTCTTTGCGACCCCATGGACTGCAGCACACCAGGCTTTCCTGTCCATCACCAACTCCCGGAGCTTGCTCAAACTCATGTCCATGATGAATCAGTGATGCCATCCAACCATTTCATCCTCTGTCGTCCCCTTCTCCTCCCATCTTCAATCTTTCCCAGCATCAGGGTCTTTTCCAATGAGTCAGTTCTTTGCCATCAGGAAGAAACTAATCTGAAAATGCTTCATACCTTATGACTCCAACTATATGACCTTCTGGCAAAGGCAAAACTATGGAGACAGGAAAAAGATCAGTGGTTTCCAGGAGTAGGAAGTAGTCAGAGGGGTGAGCAGGCAGAGCTCAGAGAGCTTTCAGGGCAACCAAAGTACTCTGTCTGATATCGTAGTGATAGATATGTGTGATGATCCATTTGTCCAAACCCATAGAATGTACAAGAGTGAACCCTGATAGAAACATCAGGTGATCATGAAGTGTCAGTTTATGTCCATCGGTTGTAACAAATGTCCCACGCTGGTGGGGAATGATGATAACCGGAGGCTGTGTGTCAGGGGAGGGGGAACATGGGGAGTCTCTGTTGGCTCCTCTCAATTTTGCCATGAACCTAAAACTTCTCTCTCTTTTAAAAGCACTTAACTTTCTTTTTCAAATAATTTTGTTTCTTTATTTTTGGCTGTGCAGGGTCTTTGTTGCTACACGGGCTTCTCTCTAGTTGCGGAGAGCGGGGGCTCCTCTCATTGTGGTGCCAGGCTCCTCCTTGCGATGGCTTCTCTGGCTGCAGATCATGGGCTCCCAGGCATGCGGGCTTCAGTAGCTACAGCACGTGGGCTCAGTGGTTGCGGCTTCCCGGCTCCAAAGCAGAGGCTCAATAGCTGTGGTGCAGGGGCTTAGTTGCTCCGCAGCATTTGGGGTCTTTCTGGATCAGGGATCAAACCCATGTCTCCTGCATTGGTGGGCAGACTCTTCACTATTGAGCCACCAGGGAAGCCCTAAAATGTCTCTTAAAAAACAATCTTTAAAAAAAAAAAATGCCAGAAAGCAGCCAAAGTGACTTGAGTGTTTTAAAATGTGATTTTTAAGCCAGGAAAGGAGAGCTGCCCTGTTGGGAGATAAGAGGCAGAGGCCATGACTGGATTTGCCTCTGGAGCAGCCCCTCAGGATGGGAAGATTGGCAGGGGAGACTGGGACAGGGGACCGGGTGGGGACAGACCAGCGCGCATCCAGGGCTCTGGAGGGGGTGGATCCTGTTGGGAGGCAGCAGGTGGAATGATGGGACCTGGTGGCTGCAGCAGGAGCAGGGAAGAACTGGTGTGTTAGTTAGCAGATGCTGAGTGCTCCTACCTGCCTAGCCCTGTGCTGGGTGTTTCACATCTGATCCTCATTCGAACTTGTCAGCCACCTTGGCTGACCAGCCTGGGTAGTTCCGATGAGAAAGCTGGGGCCTGGTGAGAGTGAGGGTGTTCCAGGATCACCTCGACTAAGCAGCAGTGTTAGTCGCTCAGTCATGTCCAATTCTTTACAAACCTATGGACTGTAGCCTGCCAGGCTTTGTCCATGGGATTCTCCAGGCCAGAATACTGGAGTGGGTAGTCATTCCCTTCTCCCAGGGGATCTTCCTGACCCAGGGATCAAACTCGTGTCTCCTGCATTGCAGGTGGAGTCTTTCTTGTCTGAGCCACCAGGGAAGCCCCCATGTCCAAACTCAGAGTGGGTGGAATCAACAGGTCTCGGTGACTATCTCAGAGTGTGGGGGGAGGAGAGGGTAGGGGAGATGTCTCTACCCTCTGTCTCCTGTAGGTCCTAACCCCAGAGTTCTCTTACTGAAAGACCCCCACCACCCCTGCACATTTTGCCCCATCTACAAATGACCCATCTCCAGCCTCTTGGAAAGAGCATCAAGCTTGGAGTCCCGGGTCTGAGGGCTAGACTTGACTCAGCCCTCTTTGCTGGTTGCCATTCCTTCTCAGAATGTCAGTATCCTCAGAAGGGTGCAGATGTTAATGTCATTGTGAGAATGAAAGAAAAGCACGTACAAGAAGCCAATGCCAAACTCAGCACCCAGGATAATGAGGGTTCATTCCATGCCTTTAGATAATGTTGGGTTTGCCTAAATTTGTGGAGTTCCAAGTTGTATCATATAGTTGGACTTTTAAAAAAAAATGTAATTCTCACTCATTGAATTTGTTGGTACTACTGTGTAGCCTCTTGCACCCAACAGCACTGGGGTACATCTATGTTGGGGTCGTTAACAGGCCATCTCCGCAGACACCTGTGAAGTCCTTTCAGGTGCGAGTGGTCACCCTGTCCTGGTCAGTGCTGTCAGACAACTCATCCGAGAAACATCATCTCTTTTCTCACACACGAACTTTCCTTTGCATCAACAGTGGCTGCCAGCTGATAAAACTGCCCCTTTGATGTTCATGCGCACATCATCATTTTCTCTTGGCTTTCTCTTTCAGTTGTGGCTGTTTATGTGAAAGAGTCCTGGTGGACCCCTGAAGATGTACTAAGAACCTCTGATCCTTCAAGAGACGGTCTGATGAAGGTGAGGCATTGCAAATTTAAGTGGATATTGCGAAATGGGTTGTAAAGGTTAGTGTACTTATTATCATGTTAATAAATTAGTCTACCCCTGTGGATTCATTTGATAGGTCTGCTCTAACAAAGAGCCAGCAGACTGGGTGGTTTAAACAACAGAAATGTGTTATTTCCCAGTCCCAGAGGCTGGAAGTCCAAAAGCAAGGTGTTAGCAGGGTCGGTTTCTTCCAAGACCGGTGAAGGAGAATCTCTTCCAGGTCTGCCTCTTACTGCAGCTTTCCTTGGCTTATCAGTGGTGCTCTCCCTGTATGTTCCCATCCTCATCCCTCTGTTCCTGTCTCTCTGTCAAAATTCCCCTTTTCTATATGGACACCTGTTATGTTGGATTAGGGCCCACCCTAATGACCTCGTCTTGATGTGGTCAAGACCCTCTTTCCAAATAAATCACATTCACAGCCCTGGGAGTTTAGGACTTTAATATCTTTTTGGAGGGCATCGATAATACCCCACCTTCAAGAAAAATAGTGTTAATGGCTATATGTCACAGATATATGGCTATTGGTAAATCTCTCTTGCCTTCCTGAGTGGCCTCTCCTGTCTTAGTTCTGAAACTTTAATCCACATCATCTCTCTAGTGTGTAGGGAAGTTTTATTACATTCCAGTAGATTTATTGGTACTTACTATGAGTTAGACATTGTGCTAGATGATAGCCTATGTATTAGCCAGACTTTTGACAGGGATTATCTGACCTTAGAATCTTTAAGGTATTTGCTTTGTAGACAGAGAAATTGAAGCTGAGCCACATAGCTAGTAAGTGATTTAACTGGACTCAAACTCTAGCCTCTCTGATGGCAGGCCTGGTGGGCTTTGAGGTGCTGTGGCTTTATAGAGACCTAGGGTGGAGAGGGTAAAAGTTCCCTGTGGCTAAGGATGTTCAGCATCTTTTAAAGTACTTATTGTCCATTTTGGGGAAAGTAGCTATTAAAATCCTTGGCCCACCTTTTAATTGGATTGACTTTTTACTTTTGAGTTTTAAAAGTTTTTCCATATTCTAGCTCTTATTGGATACGTTATTAGCAAATATTTCTCCCCTTTCCATGAGTTATCTTTTTCAAGTATGTTTCAAGGTCATCACTTCTATCAGCTTTGTTGAGGTATAAGGTGGCACAAGTGGTAAAGAAACTGCCTGTCAATACAGGAGACATAAGAGACACGGGTTTGATCCTGGGCTGGGAAGATCCCCTGGAGACAGGCATGGCAACTCACTCTAGTATTCTTGCCTGGAGAATCCCATGGACAGAGGAGCCTGACGGGCTGTGGTCCACAGGGTCACAAAGAGTCAAACATGACTAAAGTAACTTAGCACGCATGCATGCAATTGACATATAACACTGTAAGTTTAAGGAGGGCTCAATGGTAAAGAATTGCCTGCCAAGACGTGGGTTCAGTAGTTGGGTAGGGAAGATCCCCTGGAGGAGGAAACGACAACCCGCTCCAGTATTCTGGCCTGGGAAATCCCATGGACAGAGGAGTCTGGCGGGCTACGGTCTATGGGGTCACAAAAGAGTCAGATATGACTTAGCAACTTAAGAACAAGTTTAAGGTGCTCAGTCTTTTTTTTTTACGAATAAACATATCTTTTATTGAAAGGACTTGTACGTCATTAAAATTTATTTTCTCTGCAATTGTCTAAGAGACCTGGGAATAACTCTCCTTTTTTGTTTGTTTGTTTGTTTTTACTTTGCAATATTGTTTTGGTTTTGCCATACATTGACATGAATCTTCCATGGGTGTACATGTATTCCCCATCCTGAACCCCCCTCCCTCCTCCCTCCCCATTCCATCCCTCTGGGTCATCCCAGTGGACCAGCCCCAAGCACCCTACATCATGCATTGAACCTGGGCTGGCGATTCATTTCACATATGATAATTTACATGTTTCAATGCCGTTCTCCCATATCATCCCACCCTCGCCCTCTCCCACAGAGTCCAAAAGACTGTTCTATACCTCTGTGTCTCTTTTGCTGTCTCACATACAGGGTTATCATTGCCATCTTTCTAAATTCCATATATATGTGTTAGTACACTGTATTGGTGTTTTTCTTTCTGACTTACTTCCCTCTGTATAATAGGCTCCAGTTTCATCGACCTCATTAGAACGGATTCAAATGTATTCTTTTTAATGCTGAGTAATATTCCATTGTGTATACGTACCACAGCTTCCTTATCCATTTGTCTGCTGATGGGCATCTAGGTTGTGCTCAGTCTTGATTTGATACACTGATACACAGCAGAATGATCACCACCACAGCGTTAAACCTGCACCACATCACATAATTGCCATTCTTTTTGTGTGGTGACCTATGCTGTCAGTAACTTTCAAATATATAATACAGGTATCATTAGCTACAATCACCATGCTGTATATTAGACCCCCAGAACTTGTCCACCTTATTATTGGAAGTTTGAACCTACTGATCACCTTTCCCTTTTCCCCACCCCCAGACCCTGGCAACCACCATTTAGCCTCTGTTGCTATGAGTTTGACCCTTCAATGTCACACGTGTAGGTGAGGTCATGCAGTGTTTGTCTCTCCCCTTATTTCACTCAGCATCATGCCCTCAAGTTCCATCCATATTGTCACAAGTGGCAGGAAGTTTTCAGGTCTGGCTTTAATTGATTTGATAGATATTATTTTGAAAAGGGCTTTCTTCCAGTAAATTAATGATGGCTGGAGATGCAGCAAATAAGCATGATGTACTCAGTGAGGCTGCCTGACATAGCTGTGTGTGTCACTGTCCACAGATGAAGCAGGTGGCACGAGCAACTGGGTGTTCTAAATTCCAAGAAGAGTCTGGTTTGCTCTTTATATATATATATATATATATATATATATATATATTTTTTTTTTT
>ML660247.1:5849625-5870011 GCA_007570785.1 Antilocapra americana
TTTTTTTTTTTTTCCGGAACAAGAGTGCTAACTTCCTTTGTGTATCAATTCTAAATATAGATGAGGAAAGCAGTCACATTTTCTGAAAATGTGGCTAATACTGTGAACAGAAACGGAGTGTTAATTCCGCTTAATGAACCGGGTTGTAAAGAGCTGTCTGCCCCAGCTATGTGTGGGGATAGTTTTTCTCTCAATTTATAGAACTTGGGGTCTTGACTTCTTTCCTTTTAATTGCATTCTATTTCTTAGCCAGCTCTTCTTCACAAATTACCAAACCAAATCAAACTGAAACCCAGCTTTCTTAGTGTTCTTTCTGTGAGCATCATTAGTGGGCCTAACTGAGGGATTAGAACTGGATCTTAGTTTTTTGTTTTCAGAAATGTCTCTAAGTCAGAATCACATGTCATACATTTTCCCCCCTGTAATGAAATTGGACAAATTAAGTGCATTTTCTTTTTTTCCTTTTTTCTCTTGCCAGGTTTTGATTGGTTATTTCCCTTCTGCCAGATGCAATCTGTTTTTCTTTTCTGGCTTTTCTCTGAACTTTTTGGTTTTATAAGTTGAAAAATATAACCTCCCACATCACACCCGTAGGGTTTCATGATGAACTAGTTATTCTTAAAGTCAGAACTTGATTTGGCTGCTACTGTCTGAAATACAAAACTGGGGTGGCTTCTCACAGTTAAGCTGGTGTGGCTTTTGCAAATCTTTTTCTCATCTAAGATTTGGCTCCAGATGAAGGTGAAATAGTTTGCATTCTGGACCAATTAATAAGTTTATTGGCACTAAGCACTTTGTGCCATTTGTTAGAGGGCTGAAAGCTGATTTATTTTTATTACTGAAGCATCTGAAAAACATACAAGTGTTTGAGAGACCACTGAGGCAGTCTTCTCCCTTGACTAGTGGAAGAAACTGAAATGAACTCTGAGTTGCTGAAGCTCTCCCGGCAAATCTAAGTTGAGAAGCGACAACCACAAGTGATGATGATGATGATAAATACTTAAGGGTCAAGTATTAAATATAAAGGGCTTCCCTGGTGGCTCAGCAGTAAAAGAATCTGTCTGCAATCCAGGAGACCCAGGTTCGATCCCTGAGTGGGGAAGATCCTCTGGAGAAGGAAATGGAAACCCACTCCAGTATTCTTGCCTGGAGAATCACATGGACAGAGGAGCCTGGAGGGCGACAGTCCATGGGGTCATAAAGAGTTGGACACGACTGAAGTGACTGAGCACAACACACATTAAATATAAAACCAAGCATCATATTTATGTCGAACTTACAGACTTTCCATGTGGTACAGTGGAAAAGAAAATGCCTGCAATGCAGAAGTGGGTTCAATCCCAGGGCAGGGTCAGGAAGATCCCCTGAAGGAGGGCATGCCAACCCACTCCAGTATTCTTGCCTGGGAAATCCCATGTTCAGAGCAGCCTGATAGGCTACAGTCCAGGAGGCCGCAAAGAGTCGGACACAACTGAGCATGCACACAGCAGCAGTTCCCTCTCCTACAGCCCTAATGGGTTAAAATGCAGAAGGGAGCAGCCTTCTGGGCTGCAGCAGGTCCACTGGCCTGGGACTCAGAAGTCCTGGTCTGGTGTTCCAGACCTGGCCTGCCTTTGGCAGAGCCCTCATCCCCCTGTCTTAAGTCCTCTTGTGAACAAGGCAGTGAAATCAACAGGTGTAACTGCTTACCCTCTTTGAGCTTCAGTTTCCTCCCCTGTAAACCAGGATCTCCCTCGTGGCTGGCAAGAGTCAAACGGTAGCATGTGGATGGCAGTTTCAGCCCAGGCATTAGTAATACTCCTGCTGATTTCATCGTGGTGCCTATGAAGGGTTGATAAATACCCAGACCCTCAGGCTGTCATGCGGGAATGCTGTTGGAGTAAAATCTAATAATACTGTCATTGTGTCACTGGGCTGTTTGGTTTTACCTCACAGCCACATTTTAGTGATTTCTTGTAGTTGTCCAGAGGACTGAATTTAGACTGTATCTGGGCTCAGCCACATAGGATGGGGACTGATTAGTTATGTCTGCTATGGGTACAGGAGGCCTTCATTTGTACCATCTGTGCCAGACGTGAAATTAAGATGCTTGCTCTTTGGAAGAAAAGCTATACCTAACCTAGACAGCATATTAAAAACCAGAGACATTACTTTGCTGACAAAGATCCATATAGTCAAAGCTATGATTTTTCCAGTAGTCATGTATGGATGTGAGAGTTGGACCATAAAGAAGGCTGAGCACCAAAGAACTGATGCTTTTGAGCTGAGGAGTTGGAAAAGACTCTTGAGATTCCCTTGGGCTGCAAGGAGATCAAACCAGTCAATCCTAAAGGAAATCAACCCTGAATATTCATTGGAAGGACTTATGCTGAAGCTGAAGCTCCAGTACTTTGGCCACCTGATGGGAAGAACTGACTCATTAGGAAAGACCCTGATGCTGGGAAAGATTGGAGGCAGGAGGAGAAGGGGATGACAGAGGATGAGATGGTTGGATGGCACCACTGACTCGATGGACATGGGTTTGAGCAACCTCTTGGAGTTGGCAATGGACAGGGAAGCCTGGCCTGCTGCAGTCCATGGGGTCACAAAGAGTTGGACACGACTGAGCGACTGAACTGTGCCAGCCATGAGCTATATGAATGCAGAGAATGCTGACAGGCAGGAACAGGAAGTCATTTTGACTTGTTCATGATAAAGCCCTTTTGTGGGCCTGACCTTGACCACAGTACAGTTTCCTCAATTGTCATGACATTGCAATGGGTGAGAGATGGTTCCATATGTGGCCTTAGGATGGGCTGGGCCTTGGGTTCTGGTAACTCTGTGGGGTTGAGACACTAGGATGTGCTCAAAATCTGTCACAAGTCACAGAAAATCAGTTGATCTTGGTGTAGCAATCAATAATGACCTTCTATTATTTACCTTCCTTCTGGGGGTCAGAATTCTGGAGCTGTTGTAAAAGATGGCAGATTGGGCTTCTCTCTGGACACATCCAGTGTTTCTGCTGAACTGGCTTGCCTGGACATCACCTCCTGTTTCATGGATATGTGACTGGTGGTTCTCTGTCTCCTCACACTCCACGTCTGTGGCTCTGGAGACCAAGGGGGCTTTCTGACCCTTTGTCCTGCTCCTGGAAGCCAGCGTGGGTATGAAAGGTCAGGGTTGAGAAAACCTCTTTGAGAAACTGTCATCCCCAGTTTGGGTCTCAAGCATGAGAATTGAGTGGTGGGGGAGCCCACACCTGGCCTCCGGCATGTTGGTTGATTCCAAGCATGGAATTTATTGTGTCTGACTTTCCCTTCTTGTCTCACTTAGATGTTCTTTTTGTTTTCCCTTCAAAGGTTCAGTCATTTGGGGAAAGGATTGTGCTTTTCATTCTGAACGTCGTTATTTTTGGAAGACTAGAAAGGAATTTGGATGATGATGACATGTTTTTTTTACCTCACTCTGTGAAGGAGGAGGCTAAGATTCTGTGGAAAGATGGAGCAGCTGTTGGATTTTACACAACCAAAAGGAAAGGTGAGGGCCGTGCGGCCGTGTGGGGCCACCACTGCTTCAGGCTTGCGGGGAGGCTCCGGGTGCCTACCTGCTTAGAGGACGCCCTGAGCACAGACGTTCCTTGGAGAGAATCTTCTGGCGCCAGAAGTGTCACTAATTCAGCTGTCATGTAAATAAGCCCAAGGTATGGATTTCGTTTTCACCACATTTCTCGTTTCACTGGCTAAGAGGATGAAGATCCATTATGGCCCTTGGGTTCCCAGGTAGTGCCACGTCCCTGGTAAAATGGTTGTTTGCCGTTGATGGTTGTAAAATGACTTTGTAAGCACAATGCTATTCGTTTCTTTTCTTTAATGTTACCAGTTTGCTGTCAGGAAAAACACCATTGCTAATAGCTGACATGTGGTGCAAAGGCGCACTGGATGCCAAGATTTATAGACATTACCTCAGAAAAGAGGGAGGTCGGCCATGATAGCGAGGTTAGGGTGAAGTCCTGGGACTTATTTTAGGGGTGGTGAGGAGCAGGGTGTGTGGAGCTTGTGCTATTTTGTCTAAGGGATCACACTCTTATTTAACATTGCTTTCTGTAATAGTTCCTTTGACTTTGAAAGTTCTGTCAACATCTCTGACCCAGCTGGTCAAGCCCTACCATTTACTTCTTACAAAGTTCTGAATCTGAGCAAAAATAAAATTTCCAAGTACATCACCACGGATACGCTGTTGTCTTAGCTAAGTGTTTTCCCCTGGGGATCCAAAGGCTACTCTTGTGGTTCTGAGCTGTGTTCACATGTGTATCTGTTCCGCTTGTCCAGGATGGACTAGATCTGCAGTTCTCACTTTTTCCCTTCCCTCGTGTGGTGTGAGACTTGTGTCTCACGCAAACAAGTCGTGTAGGTCATTATCTGTCAGAGTCAATCACAGAGGCAGAGGCACTGTGTCTGTTAGCTCCTTGGGTCATTGGGAGCCATTTGTCCTTTGATTTTGATGTATTGTTTCACTCCTTGGGGTGGCTGCATTCTTTAGTCATTCATTTAGATGGACCAAGGGATCTGGAGAATTCTCAAAGAGGAAGTATTTTGGTACTTCCTCTTTCTCGGGAGACTCATTTGTTGTCATCTTCTACCGAATGCCTTGTCTTCAGTTTGTGGCAAAATCCTTTGTGCTATAAATGTCCTACTAACAGTAATGAAAACTTAACAGATTAGGGCTTGAAGTGTGAGCCACGGTTTAGGGGCAGAAAGAGCTCGACCTTGGTCTTGCCCAGTGCTGCTGTTGCTGCTGGTCTCGGTGATATCCCAGACTTTGTTCCAAGAGAATCAAGCAGAGGCTGGCTGTGATATCTCGCTCATCTCAAGGCAGACCCAGAACTCTGGTGCAGAAGGAGGATATTAAGCTGTTGAAGTGACGCAGATCAGACTTGGTGCTTGGATTTCTGCCTCCTCTTCGTTTCTCATGAATTCTACAAATCTGATGAAAATCTCTCTGCTTTGGATTTGTTGGTTGCTCAGATGATAAAGAATCTGCCTGCAATGAGGGAGACCTGGGTTCAATCCCTTGGTTGGGAAGATCCCCTGGAGAAGGAAATGGCAACCCACTCCAGTATTTTTGCCTGGAGAATTCCATGGACAGAGGAGCCTGGAGGGCTACAGTCCATGATGTCGCAAAGAGTCAGACATGACTGAGTAACTAGCAGTTTCACCTTCACTTTCTCTGACGCTGCTTACTAGGTCTCATTGTTCTCGCCCATGACCCATGAACTGATTTTTTTTAAGTGACAGTTGACTGTTAGTCACCCAGAAACTTAGTTTAAAAGAATCAAATGAAGAAAATTAAGTAAATAAAAAGTATTTTTCTGACAATTAAAAACTTTTTTTTTTTACTACTTGTTTCTGGATTAGCATGTTTTTTGGAGAGCCAGAATAAAAGCTTCTGTGGAATAGTTATATGGACTTTGCTATCATCAGTGTTTGAGAGTTCCAGTCACTTTACATGCTTGCTTGTCCCTGGTGTTGTATTTTTAATTTCAGTCATTCTGCAATTTGGTATCTGATATCTAATTTTGATTTTAATTTGCGTTTTCCTAATGGTATCATCATGTTTTCATGTGCTTTTCTGATGGTCATATATCTTCTTTGGTGAAGGGTCTGTCCAAATATTTTTGCCTATTTTTTATTGGGTTGTTTGTTTTCTTATTAATGTGATTGATTGAGCATTGAGTATTCTTTATATGTTATAGCCCTCTGTTCTTAATCAGATATATTTTGAAAACATTTTCATTTTGGTGTAATAACTTTTTCATGGTACAGAAGTTTTAAATCTTAGTGCAACCTAATTTGTCATTTACCAATTTTCATTGTAATTCAGCTCAAAATATTTTCCAATTTACTTTATGATTTCTATGGTTTCTTTAAAAGTAAGTTTTAAATTTCCAGATATTTGTGAGCTCTTCCAGATGTTTTATTTTTTGTTGATTTTTAATTTAATTCTGTTGCAATAACATAGTCTGTAACATTTTAATATTTTGAAACCTATTGAGAGTTGTTTTATAGCCCTCTAAGTGGTGTTTATCTTGATAGATACTCCATATGGACTTAAAAGAGTAGGTATGTTTTGCAGGTACTGAGTTTCATGTTTTGAAAATGTTAGATTAAGATGATTGATGATGCCTTTCAATATTCTTACTAATATTTTTATCTGATTATGAAGTTCTGAGGGAAGTATGTTAAATCTTTGTGATTGTGGAGTCACCTCTTCTTTTAATTCTATTTTGTGTATTTTGTACTTCATGTATTTTGGAACTTTGTTACTAATCACATCCGCTCATACTTGCTGTATTTGTCTGATGTACTGACCATTTTGTCATGATGAAGTGGTGCTCTGACTTGTCTTAGTGATATCTCTTGTTATGAAGTTTATTTTCTCTGCTATTAATACAACCACTTTCTCTTCTTACGCTTACTGTTTGCATAGAATATATTCTTTCTAGCCTTTAACTTTTAGTCATTTATGTCTTTATATTTAAAGCATGTGTTTTGTTGACAGCATAAAACTGGGTCTTAGATTTTAAATCTAATTTAATCTCTGTCTTTTGACTGGAATATTAGTCTCTTTCCACTTAATTATTGATATGATTGTATATAAGTTTTCTCTGTTGTAATTTGTTTTGTGCCTTCAGTTTCTTTTCGTTTTTCTCTGTTCTTTTCCTGTCTTATTTTGTTTTAATCAGATTTTTTTAAACTATTCCATTTTAATTTCTTTCTTGGCATTATAGCTTTATATTTTTGTACTTTAAAAAGTTGTTGCTCTAGAGATTACATATGTATCTTAACCTTAGATTAGAGTGAATATTGAATTACTTAAGGTAAAATATAGAAACTTTGCAATAGTATATTTTTATGTACCCATTATTATATCTTCATAGTGCTATTGTTGTGTTGATATATTAGATGTTTGTTATAAACCTGTTGCTACTGATTTATAAATTTTAATTTGGGTAGTTATATCTTTTAAAGGTGTAAAGAAAAAAATATGTAGTTTAGAAATGTTTATCCAGATATTAACCATTAAATTTTTTTTTTGTATAGGTTCCAGTTGCCGTTCAGGCTAAATTTCTTCCTTTAAAATTTCTTGTAGGGAGTTGCTGGCAATAAAGTTTCTCAGGTTTTGTTTACTGAAAATGTCTTTATTTCATTTACTTATTTGAAATGTTGTTTATCTGGTTATAGAATAATTAGTGATAACTTTTTTACCTTCAGAACTTTGAAAATATTGTTCCAGTATCTTCTGGCTTTCATAGTCTTTGGTGAGAAGTCAGCAATTAATTTATTGTTGTTCTTCACACATAAAATGGCACTTTTCTCTAAATGCTTTTAAGTCTTTCTCTTTAGCTTTTTTGCAGTTTAACTGTGATTTTTCTAGGAGTGATTTTACTTTCATTTATCGTTTTGGGGCTTTGTTGAGCTTTTTAAATCTAAGTTTCCTACCAAATTTGGGAAGATTTTGGTGATTAGTTCTTCAAATCTTTGTGCTCTTTTCTTTATCTGGGATTCCAGTTATATGTGTGTTGGGGTGCTTTATATCATCTTATAGGTCTCTGAAATTTTGTTCATTTTTATTCAAACATTTCCTTCTTTTTTGGTTGGATAATTTCTGCTGATCTCTATTTAAGTTTATCTGCTATCTCCAAACTGTTGTTGAGCCTATTTAAAGATTTCAGTTATTGTACGTTTGACCCATATAATTTCTGTTATGTATAGTTTCTATTTCTCTGTTGAGATTCCCTATTTATTCATTGAGCGTATCTTTCCCTTTAATTTAAAGGATTACTTTAATCCTTTGAACATGTTCGTAAAGTCATTTTGAGTTCTTTGTCTGCCAAATCCAACATCTGGACCTATTTAAAATCAGTTATATTAGAGTGACATCAGCAACATGGTGGCATAAAAAGTTCCCCTTCAGCCTACACCCAGTAAAGCATTTGCAGTTCAACGAAAGGGCCTCTACTCAACACGCCAGTGCGGTGGCAAATCCTACACGTCTGTGCATGTAACGCTGGGAGGACTGGAACGCAGAGGGAAGGCAGAGCCGGGGAACAGCAGCCTGGCCCCAGGAGCAGGCGGAGAGGGAAGGCAACCCTGGCCTCCGAGGTGCCGTCCAGCCCTGACTCCCGCCCACCAGCGTCCTCCCCTGTGGCAGCAGAGTCTGCAACTCAGGGGTCCCGGGCACCAGGGGAGAGAGCACCCGCGCAGGGACGCTGGCAGCAGGACGGCCTCAGCGGGCCCTGGAGACGCAAGGAGCAATCACGAGGGTACAGAGCCACTCCTCGGAGAGAACTGGCAGAGGGCAGAATGGACCGATTCTCAAATGTAACTGGAGGCAGCGCAGGTAAGGAAAGCCATAAGCTTGTGCTATCGCGCCACCTACTGGAACACAAAAGACCGCCTTTCTGCCCTGTCGAATCAGAATCGAGCAGAAAGATGCTACTTCAAGCATACTGACAGAGGAACAACTCATCAAGTGCCGGGGAGAACCAAAGTAATACCTTACCGCAAAAGGAAAATGACAGTTCTCCAGATGCCAAATTTAAAGTCATGGAATATCACAATTTACCTGACACAAAAATTCAAAAGAGGTGTCATGAAAAATTCATTGAGCAATAAGACAACTCAGAAAGGCAGTTCAGTGAGCTCAGGAATAAAGTTAATGATCAGAAGTAATACTCTACTAAAGACTCTAAAAAGAATCAAGCAGAAATTCTGGAGCTGAAGAACTCAATAAATGAGATAAAGAATGCATTAGAAAGCACTGGAAATATTTTGGACCATATGGAAGAGAGAAGTAGTGAGTTCAAAGACAGAAATCTATGAATGATGCAAGTATTAGAGGAAAGAGAAATAAGACATAAAAAATGAGGACATGGTATGAGAGCTATCCAGCTTTATGGGCAGGGTAAACATGAGGGTAATGTGTATCCCGGGAGGAGAGGAGAGGGAGAAGGGAGCAGAGAGATTCCTTAAAGAAATCATAGCCGAGAAGTTCTCAAACCTGCAGAGGAAACTGGGTATACAAGCCCTTGAAATGAAGAGAACACCTAATTGCCTCAATGCAAAAAGACCTTCTTTATGACAAACTATCTTAAAACTATCAAAAATCAATGACAAAGAATTAATTTTAAAGGCAGACAGAGGTGAGGGGATGATGAAAACCTTCAGAAAAACCCGCAGTGGCTATCAACAGATTTCTCAGCAGAAAGACTACAGGCCAGGAAGGAGCAGAATGGTATTTTAAAGATACTGAAAGATAAAAAATGTCACCTGAACATACTTTGTCCAGCAACATTATCACTCAGATATAAAGGTGAAATAAAGACTTCCTGAGATAAATTAAAACTGAGCTCACCAGCACTGGATGTGCCTTATAGGAAATGTTGAAAGGAGATTTTCTACCAGAAACAAAAAGGTAAAAGGACAGAAAACAAAGTTAATAACTAGGAACAGAATCAGAAAATTATAACTGTTTATCAGAATCAGTTTTAGACATTTTATTATAGTATAAAGGTTAAAGGGGAAAAAGCAGAAAAAAATACCTAGAGCTACTTCAGTTTGGCAATAAATTTACAACATGAAAGGGATAATTTAAAAAAATAGAGAAGGAGAAGGGGGGAAAATACAAGAACCCTATAGGTAAATTAAGATATTATCAACAGTTAAAGGGTTATTTTATCTATGAGATGTTTTATACAAACCTCATAGTGACCACAAAACATAAATCTAGAACAGAGGCATGAAACATAAAAAAGGAGGAAACTGTGAAAAAAATATCATAGAAAACCACAAAACCAAGATGACAGGCTGGAACACAAAGAAAAAGAAACAGCAATGATACAGAGAAACCAGTCGCAAAAGAAGAAATGGCAGTACTAAGTCCTCATTCATCAATAATTACCCTAAATGTAAATGGAGTGACTTCACCCCTCAGAAGACACAGAGTGGCTGGATGGATTAAAAAATAAGAACCAATTTGTTACTGGAGATTCCAGGAGACTCACTTCAGCTCTAAAAATACACAGGCTAAGAGTGAAGGGTTGGAAGATGATGTTCCAAGCAAATGGCAGCCAAAAGAAAGTGGGTGAAGTCATACTCATAGCAGACGAAGCAGACAGAGTCAAAGAATCACCAAGAGACCAAAATGGATGGTATGTAAAAATAAAGGGATAAAGGGGACAGTTTACCAAGAAAACATCATAGTGGTTGATACACACACACACACACACACACACACACACATGCATTTAACATAATGACACCAAAATACATACAATTGTTCACAGACCTAAAGGAAGAAATTGACAGCAACACAATGATAGTGGGAGACTTCAGCATCTCTTACATCCATGGCTAAATCATCCAGACCAAAAAAAAGAAAAAAAGCAACAAGGAAACTGGGCCTTAAATGAAACATTCGACCAGATGGATTGGATAGATTTGTACAGAACATTCCATCCAAATGTAGCAGAATGCACATTCTTCTCAAGTGCACATGGAACTTTCTCAGGGGTAGGCCATATGTTGGGACACAAAACAAATCTCAGTAAATTTAAGAAGACTGAAATCGTATCAAGCATCTTTTCTGATCACAATGGTATGGTATGAAACTACAAGTCAACTGCAAGAACAAAGACACGTGGAGACTGAACAGTGTTACTGAATGACTGTTAAGTCAATGAAGAAGTCAGAGGAGAAATAAAACATTACCTGAAGATTAAAGTAGGATGAAAAGACAGCATACCAGCGTTTATAAGATGTAGCAGAAGTGGTACTCAGAGGGAGGTTTATAGAAAACATGCCTACCACAAGATACAAGAAAAATCCTAATGCACAATCTAAACTTACACTGAAAGGAACTGGGAGAAAAAGAGCAAAGAAAGCCCAAAGTCAGTAGAGGGAAAGAAATAACAAAATTAGAAATGAAAGAGGAGAAATAACAATGTATACCACAGAAATAACAAGGGTGACGAGAGAATATTATGAACAGCTACAGGCCAACAAATTGTACAGCCTAGAAGAAGTGTACAGATTTTTAGAATAGAACAAGTGTCCAAGGCTGAATCATGAATAAATAAAAAATCTGAATAGACTGATCACTGGTACAAAGATTGAAACAGTAGTCAAGAAGCTCCCACCAAACAGAAGTTCAAAACCAGGCAGCTTCACAGGTGAATTCTACCAACTATTCAAATCTTTAATGCTTGTCTTTCCCAAACTCTTCTAAAATACATAATAGAAGGGAATGCTTTCCAACTCATTTTGTAAGGACAACATCACCCTGGTACAAAAATCAGACAAAGACAGCACACATATATTCACACACACAGAGGGATGAACATAGTTCAGTATCTCTGATTAACATAGTGGTAAAAATCCTCAACAAAATATTAGCAAACTAAATCCAATAATGCAGTAAAAGGTTTGTGTACCATGGAAAGGCAAGAACAGTTCAATGTAGGGACTTCTCTGGTCGTCCAGTGGTTCAGAACCCTCCTTCCCATGCAGGGGACACAGGTTCGCTCCTTGGTTGAGGAAATAAGAGCCCACATGTCATGGGCTGCAGCTAAGCCTGAGTGCCACAGCTAAGACTCAATAAAGTAAAAAATAAATGAGTGTTTAAAGAATGGTTCAGCATATGCAGATCAGTCAGATGATGCAGCACATAAAATTGAAGTATAAAAACCTTAAAATTATCTCTGTAGACGTAGAAAATCAGTTGATAAGATTAAACATCCTCTTATGATAAGAATTCTCAATAAAGTGATGTAGAAGGGACACCAGTTCAGTGCAGTTGCTCAGTTGTGCCAACTCTTTTCAACCCCATGGACTGCAGCATCCCAGGCCTCCCTGTCCATCACTAACTCCTGGAGTTTACTCAAACTCATGTCCTCTGAGTCGGTGATGCCATCCAACCATCTCATCCTCTGTCCTTCCCCTTCTCCTCCCACCTTCAATCTTTCCCAGAATAATGATCTTTTCCAATGAGTCAGTTCTTCACATCAGGTGGCCAAAGTATTGGAGTTTCAGCTTCAGCATCAGTCCTTCCAGTGAATATTCAGGACTGATTTCCTTCAGGATGGACTGGTTGGATCTCCTGCAGTCCAAGAGACTCTCAAGAGTCTTCTCCAACACCACAGTTGAAAAGCATCAATTCTTCAGTGCTCAGCTTTCCTTATAGTCCAACTCTCACACCCATACATGACTACTGGAAAAACCATAGCCTTGACTAGATGGACCTTTTTTGGCAAAGTAATGTCTCTGCTTTTTAATATGCTTTCTAAGTTGGTCATAACTTTTCTTCCAATGAGTAAGCGTCTTTTAATTTTATGGCTGCAATCACCATCTGCAGTGATTTTGGAGCCCCCAAAGCACTGTTTCCACTGTTTCTCCATCTTTTTGCCATGAAGTGATGGGGCCAGATGCCATGATCTTAGTTTTCTGAATGTTGAGGTTTAAGCCAACTTTTCCACTCTTCTCTTTCACTTTCATCAAGAGGTATTGAGGTCCTTTAATGGACCGGAACCTGATGGTACAGAGTCAATAATAAGAAAGTAAAGGAAAGAAGCTGATATTCCCTGGTTTATGCAGAAAACCAATAAAATCCTAGACAAAGGATTTACATCACTTATGTAGGCACAGGGTGCCCTCTCAAGGCAGTCTTGAAAGCCCGGGCAAGTAAGTGAGCACGACGAGCCCCTGTGCTCCAGAGAATTAGCCTGAAGGAGAGAGATAGAGGGAGAGAGAGAGAGAGAAATGAAGAAAGACACGGGGACCCAAGCTCTTATGGAACAAGGGTGTTTATTCAACACAGTGTGGGTATATATACTGTCTTACAAGGTAGCAAAGATAAGGATCAAAAATCTTACAAATTATCCAGGAAACATAAGGCTAGAAGCCATCTCACAGGGAGAGAGGGTTGCAAATAGTTACTTTTCACCATATGGAAAAGCTATCAAAACAAATGCATGCATTCCTCAGTCCCCTGGAGTGGTTTGCCAGCTCCTCTTAATCCTTGAATATTCAAGGGTTAATAAGGAACATAGGAATTACGAGACCAAAAAACAGCACACAGGATGCCTCCTGCCAAGTGCTCCCCAACAAAGAGGCTCTTTAGTTCTTCTTCGCTTTCTGCCACAAGAGTGGTGTCATCTGTATATCTGAGGTTATTGATATTTCTGCTGGGAATCTTGATTGTCAGGACATACATAAACATAATATAGGTCATATATGGTAATCTTACAACCAATATCACACTCAGTCGTGAAAAACTGAAAGCTCTCCATTGAAAATCAGGAACAAGACCAGGAACAAGACTCTTGCCATTCTTATTTAGCATAGACGTCCTAGCAAGGGCAATTAAGCAAGAAAAAGAAATAAAAGGTATCCATTTTAGAAAAGAAGAAGTAAAACTCTTTGTGGATGACATGATTTTATATTAATATAGAGAAAACCCTTAAGACTCTACCAAAGAGCTATTAGCTATAATCAGTGAATACAGTGAATTTGGAAGGCACAAATTCAACATATAGAAATGTGCTATGTTTCTCTATACTAACAATGAGCTAGCAGAAAGAGAAGTTAAGAAAACAATTCCACTTATAATTGCCACAAAAAGGATCAAATACCTAGGAATAAATTTGATGTAAAAGACCTGAAATGGAAGAAGAAACAAATAAATGGAAAGATAATCTGTGCTGAATTGGAAGAATTAACATTGTTATAATGTCCACATGACCTAAAGCAATCAAGGTCAAATATCAAAATATCAAGGATATTTTTCATAGAAATTAAATTAAAAAATCTAGAATTTATATGGAACCACAAAAGACTTGAAATAGCCAAAGCAATCCCGAGAAAAAGGACAAAGCTGGAGAGACCACACTTTCTGATTCCACACTCTGTTTACAAAGTATAGCAATTAAAACAGCACGGTATTTGCAGAAAAAAAGTACATATGTCAATGGAATGGAATTGAGAACCCATGCATAAACTCACACATATAAAATCTATTAGTTTTTAACAAAAGAGCAAAGAACATACAATGAGGAAAGGGTTGTTTCTTCAGTAACTCGTGTTGGGGACAGCAGACATGGAAATAGGTGAAATTACACACTCTCTCATCCTCTACCCCCAGATCAGCTCAAAATGGATTAAGGACTTGAATGAAAGACCTGAAACCATAAAACTTCTAGAATAAAATGTAGGCAGCACACTGTTTGAGTATCTTAGCAATCCCTGTCTAGATATGTCTCCTCAGGCAAGAGAAGCAGCAGCAAAAGAGATCATCAACAAAATGAGAAGATTACCTACAAAATAGGAGAAGATACTTATAAACGTAAATATTATAAGGTGTTAGTATACAGATACATATAAAGAACTCATACAACTCAACCACAGAAAAATAACTTGATCTTAAAAAATGGACAGAAGATCTGAAATAGACTTTTTCCCAAAGAAGACATACAGATGGCCAACAGGCATATGAAAAGATGTTTGACATCACTTATTATTAGGAAATGCAAGTCAGAACCACAATGAGATATTACTTCATGCCTGTTGGAATAGCTGTTAGGCAAGAAATACCAAGTGTTGGCGAGGATATGGAGAAAAGGAAACCTTTATACGCTCCCATATACTGTTGGTAGGAGCGTAAATTGGTGTAGCCACTATGGAAAACAGTTGGGAGATTACTGAAAAATTCAGAGTAGAACTGCTCTATGACCCAGCAGTCCTGCATCTGAGTATCCAAAGAACATGAAAAGACTAATTCAAAGAGATATAAGCACCCCTATGTTCATCAGGCATTATTCATAATAGCCAAGATATGGTAACAACTCAAGTGCCCATCAGCAGATGAATGGATAAGGATGTGGCATATATGTACAATGGAATACTATACAGCCACAAAAGATGAAGCATTGCCCTTTCTGACAACTTGAGTAGACCTTGAGGGCATTACTCTAAATTTAAAAAGGAGATGGAGAAAGACAAATACTGCATAATTTCTCATATGGGAGATATAAAAAAAAAAACCCAAAGTAAATGAACAAACCAAACCTAGTAAGGACAGTTAGATATGGAGAACAGAGTAGTGGTTACCGCAGGGGAGGGGGAAGAAGGGGGAGGGCGAAATGGGTAAAGGGGCTGAACTGTGTGGTGAAGAAATGAAATCAGGTATTTTGACTATTACCTTTTTTTTTCTCCCTGACTATAGGTCACAGTTTCCTGTTTCTTTGTATGTGTTGGCTGAAGACTGGATGTTGCAAACATGTGGCAGCAACTCTGACTTTTTATGAATGTGTTTTTGAGGATTTTTGATCTGAGAGGTAGTCAGCTTGCTTGGATTCAAGTCACAAACTCTGTCTCCTTTGATAAGTAACTGCTTGTATGTATTGGCGCTTTGTCTCATGGCTGCCTCTGAAGCTTAGCTCTGTAGAGGTCTTCTCTGTACCTGCAAAGCTGATGGTTAGACAAGATTTGGGCATGGATGCTGTTGACCCCTGTGGTTTCCTTGTTTCTGCTGGCTTTAGGGTCTGTACTCTCACCCATCAAGCCCATTTGGCTTCAGCTTTCTGCCAGTTGAGGAATGTCCTTGGTTAAAAAAAGCATCATACTCATAAAGATCTGATCCTGTGTAGTTCCATCCTTCAAGGCTGGGTATCTCTTTGGGTTCTGGCTTCTTTTGGTTGGGTTCCCTAGGGTCTCCTTCACTCGTGTGTAGATTAGTTATGAGCCAGGAATCTGGCAGTTGCTCTGAATTAGGGCTTCATTCACTCTGTGGTTCCATGTTGACACTTTGCCTTTCAGTTTCTAGCTGCCTGAAAGTTTCCTAGTCCTGAAATTTGATCTTCGACACCTTTAGCTGCTAAGACTGCAGTTTTTCCTACCAATATTTTCTGTAGCCTTGAGGGTTGAGTGCCCTGTCGCCAGTAAGCTGCAAACACACAGGTTTTAGCTATTTCTTTTTCAATTTTTTAAAATTAAAATTTCTTCTGGTTTCTATGTGCTTTTGAATGCCCTATGGCATCTGTGAGTGATTTTTTAAAATTTATTTTTCAAATAGTTATTATATATGGGACTTTGCATGACCATTTCATTCAACCACCATCATCTGATGAAGACTCTGTCCAGGGAAGAACCATAAAATTATTCCTTGCTTTCCCATCCCTTTCTATAAGGTAAGAGAGGAATTTACTTTGGTGAACTAAAAAATGGTTGATATTAGCAACCTGCAGATAAATTAAGCAAACAATAATTTAGATAGTGAATAGACATAATTTACAATGTTTTATTATTTTACACATATGATTTGTGAAAAAAGTCACTGGCAAGTACATGTGGTTTAATTGACTACAGCAGGAGTTTATAGATCAAAAGTTGAGAACAGTTAATGGTGTGTCTGCAGTCATGGTCCTTAGTGCTTGTCACAAAGTCATGTAATGTTGTATTGATACCTAGGTTATGGGCATAGCACACGGCATGCTTCCCAACTTTGCAGCAGTTCAATTTCTCTTCATTAATTTGGATTCACATGAGTCAGCTGTTGTTATTCTGTCAGTAAGTTATATCTGACTCTTTGTGACCCCATGGACTGCAGCAAGCCAGACTCCTCTGTTCTCTACTGTCTCTCAGAGTTTGCTCACATTCATGTCCATTGAGTTGGTGATGCTATCTAACCACCTCATCCTCTGCTGCTCCTTTCTCTTATTGCCTGCAATCTTTCCCAGCATCAGTCTTTTCCAATGAGTCGGCTCTTCGCATCATGTGGCCAAAGTATTGGAGCTTCAGCATCAGTCCTTCCAATGAATATTGGAAATCAGGGTTGATTTCCTTTAGGACGGACTGATTTGATCTCCTTGCAGTCCAAGGGACTCTCAAGATTCTTCTCCAGCATAATTCAAAAGCATCAGTTCTTCGGTGCCCAGCCTTCTTTATGGTCCAACTCTCACATCCATACATGACTACAGGAAAAACCATAGCTTTGAGTATATGGACCTTTGTTGGCAAAGTGATGCCTCTGCTTTTTACTATGTTGTCTAGGTTTGTCATAACTTTCCTTTCAAGGAGCAAATGTCTTTTAATTTCACATGATTCAGAATATATGTTAATTTAGTTTTAGTGAGGCTGCAGTTTATAGTTTCATTCTGTGAGGAAAAGAAAATGTACAGATTTATTGTATCAGTTGGATCACAGGGGACACATTTCACCTATTTAATAGTATACATTGTTTCTAAACACTTTCATTTTTGTATCTTTGTGGCTTGAAGTGTTATTAAAGAAATTACTGGACAGTAAGATTCATCTATTTTGGCTTTGCAGTTCTGTGAATTTTATAACCACAAACATACTTAAAATACTGAATAGTTCACCTCTCTCTAAAGCTCCTTCTTATTCTAGCCTTTTCCACCCCTTCACCCCCACCGATAACCCCTGGAAACCACCGATATGTTCTCTATCACTGTAGCTTTGTCTTTCCTGGAATGTCATAGTGGAGTCTTACCATGTATAGCCTTGTGAGACTGACTTTTTTCACTTTTTCATGATGCCTTTGCGAGTTATCCGCATCTGTATGTCTGTTAGTAGTTTGTGCCTCTTTAGTGTGAGGAGAGCATCCAGTTTTGAAACAAGTGGGTGCCTTGGTGTAGACTGAATGAGATCTTTCCAGGTAGACCTCTTTGGGGGAACATTTGTTAAAGGACCAGTTTGAGTTTCTCCCTTAGTTTGATGGTTCTGTAATTGCCTTTCTTACAAAATGTTGACACTTCAGTCATTTCATCATTTTATGCTGAAATTCTCCTTAAATAACAAAATTAGTGGGGATTTAACTTTTGCCCTCCAACCATTAATCTACAAGACTGGGCATTCAAGGGAAGAAAACATGGGATTGGTAAGTTGAAAGTCATCCAATTTAAGGCAGAGCTAATAAGTATTTGCTTTTGTGTAAAAATATAAAAAGGACACTTTGCATTTCAGATTCCTGAAAGCACAACGCTAATGCAAGTCATAAAAGCAGGAGCGGCACTTAAAAGTTTTCATGGAGTGATTAGGTGTCCAGACAAACGTATGACCTCAGATGCCTTGAAGTGGCCTCCGCTGACCTGTCAGTCACCAGGCGTTTCTGCCCTCTCATCCCCTGACACTCCATGTCACAGGCCACTCCTGCCGTGTTGTCCCCTCAAGCGTGGGCCCATCATGCCAACTTCTAGACTTTAGCAGAGACATGAAACAGCAGAACACTGGCTTCCCTGGTGGCTCAGTGGTAAAGAATCTGCCTGCAATGCAGAAGCCACAGGAGACATGGGTTCGATCCCTGGGTTGGGAAGATCTCCTGGAGGAGGAAATGGCAACCCAGTCCAGTGCTTTTGCCTGGAGAGTCCCCATGGACAGTGGAGCCTTGTGGGTAGTGGTCCGTGGGGTCACAAAGAGCCCGACACGACTGAAGTGACTTAGCATGGCACACACAGCAAAAGTGGAGTTGTGGGAGTGTGCTGTAGGTTCAGACCAGCTCTGCTGTCTGATGAGAAGGGGGTTTCTGTTGTAAGAAAGGGGGGCAGGGGACATTCATGGGGTACAGCTTGGCTTCCTGTGCTGGGATGGGTACCCAGAAGTTGCTCCATGCTCATCTTTGCAAGCCAGCTTCCTTTACTTACTTACATTTCCTGCTTCCTCATAACCTTGTCACGATGCCTACCCAGCTCTGCTTGTACTGCCCCAAATGACTTGGACCTGTTACAGTCCTGGTTTCATTTCACTCAGAACCTCCTCAGAGAAGCAGAGGGATCCTGGGTCCACCTTGGTGGGTAGGCTTTCATAGTTCTGATATGGTCCCTGAGCCTCAGCTTTTTAGCTGGGGTTGCAGTAGGGGCAGTTGTAGAGGAGAACTATGGCTGAGTAGACACCCCATAACCATCCGTGAGAGGATCCGGCAGATAAGGTCTCAGCCTGGGCAGGAGTGCTTCCGGTCAGGACCACCCGGCAGCCCTCTGTTGCTGCGCAGTGGATCACTCGTAGCAGAGACAATGAATGTTCCAGCAGCATAGTCTGAACTGCTTGTCTGTCCTGGGCCACGCGAGTCCTCAGACTCTGCCCTAGACCCCTGGCACCAGACCCTTAGTGCTGGAGTGGGACCCAGCCATCTAGGGTTTAATAAGCCCTCCAGGTGGTTGTCGTGTTTCCTAGAGTTTGAGACCCAGTCACCCAAGCCATGCAATTTTCAGTGGTAGTTTCTTTTGCTTGAAATTTTTTTTCTATGTTTTGGTTGTATGAACTGATGACATGCAGGTTCCAGCATTACATTAAACTGAAGCAGTTCTTTCTCTTGTAATTGATAAGTGAGATGAATTATTGATACAGATTTTCTTATGCTAAACCACCCAGGATAAAGCCAGCTTGGCCAAGGTTATTTTCTTTCTTTCTTTTTTTTTTAAATTTTCTTTACTTTATTGTGTTGGTTTTGCCATACATTGACATGAAACCCCAATGGGTATACATATGTTCCCCCTCCATAACCCCCCTCCCTCCTCCCTCCCAATTCCCTCCCCCTGGGCCATCTCGGTGCACCAGCCCTGAGCATCAACCCTGGGCTGGCGATTGATTTCACATATGATAATTAACATGTTTCAATGCCATTCTCCCATATCATCTCACCCCTGCCCTCTTCCACAGAGTCCACGAGTCTGTTCTATACATCTGCGTTTCTTTTGCTGTCTCACATGCAGGGTTCTCGTTACCATCATTCTAAATTCCATATATATGCGTTAGTATACTGTATTGTTGTTTTTCCTTCTGGCTTACTTCACTCTGGATAATAGGCTCCAGTTCTGTCCACCTGAGTAGAACTGATTCAAATGAATTTTCTTTTAATGCTGAGTAATATTCCAGCTGTACCACAGCTTTCTTATCCATTTGTCAGTTGATGGGCATCTAGGTTGCTTCCATGTCCTGGCTATTGTAAACAATGTGGCGATGAACATTGGGGTACACGTGTCTCTTTCAATTCCGGTTTCCTCGGTGTGTATGCCCAGCAGTGGGGTTGCTGGGTCATATGGCAGGTGTATCTGCAGTTTTTTAAGGAATCTCCACACTGTTTTCCATAGTGGCTGTCCTAGTTTGCATTCCCACCAAGAGTGTAAGAGGGTTCCCTTTTCTCCACATCCTCTCCAGCATTTATTGCTTGTAGATTTTTGGATGGCAGCCATTCTGACTGGTGTAAAGTGGTACCTCATTGTGGTTTTGATTTGCATTTCTCTGATAATGAGTGAAGTTGAGCATCTTTTCATGTGTTTGTTAGCCATTTTTATGTTTTCTTTGGAGAAATGTCTGTTAAGTTCTTTGGCCCACTTTTT
>ML660247.1:5875011-5910381 GCA_007570785.1 Antilocapra americana
TGGGGGGGGGGAAGGAGAGTCAAAAATGGGGAGAGAGCAGTCAAGCCAGTGATCTCACTCCCAAGTAACAATGGGCACTGAAGCTTGGATTCTTAAGGATACAAAGTTGATACCAAATACTAATAAGCAAAGATTAAAAATCTAGAGTAAAGATTGGATTCTCAAAAATACTTTTACAAAAAAAAAGAAAGAAAAATAAAGAATAAAATAAAATAAGAAATAAAAAATTCAATTAAGAATAAAAAAGGGAGAAAGAGGAGATATAAAAGGAAAGAAAAGAAATAAAATGGAAAATAAAATAAGGGAGAAAGAGGAGATGAAAAAAAGGTAATAAAAATAAAGAAAAAAAAATTACTGGGTTATAGGGGACTTAAAAATCCTAAAAATAAAAATATAAAAGTAAAAATAAAAAATAAAAAAATAGTATAAAAAAGTTTTAAAAATTTAAAAGATGGTCCTAGTAAAATTATATCTAAGGCTTTCTCTGATGCTGTTGCATACAGTGAGGGTTCAGTTCATTTTCAGATAGTTCCTTGGTCCGGCTTGTACTTCTCACGGTCTATAGACTCCTTTCTATGCAGTCTGTGCCAACTGCAGGGATTTAATCTGTTGCTCTTGTCAATTCCAAAGTGGTTCCCTCCGCTTATTTTAGCGTCTTCGGTTTGCTGGTCTCTTCAGTGTCTATTCAGCGCTCTGGGGTTTGTCCCTGCTCCTGGCGAGTGCGCTTTCCCCGCCAGCTCTGCGCAGGCTCTTGGTCGCCCCTGCGGGAGCAGCCTGAGGCGGTGGCTGCGGCTGCCTACACTTCCCAGGGCAGAGCTGCCCGGCGCGGTTGGGGGCTGTGACTTCTCTGCTCCGTTTTCTCGGCGTGCAGCTGGGCGCGCCTTCTCAGGTGTGTGGAGCGCCGATCGCTGGCGGCGTCTGTCCAGAATCCCCAGAAGTCTTGGTTAGCACCTAATTCTGCCCGCGGTTTGGCAGCGGAAGCCTCGCTGGGGTCGGGCCGCGTTGTGCCTGCCGCTCTCCGGCGGGGGCTGGGCTGGTCCGCAGCCCACAGCCGCCCAGCTCCGCCCGGCCGCCCAGCCTCGAGTAGTGGACCGGCTCCACACCACCCTTTGTTCTGTGCTCAGGCCTGGCGGGGGGCTCTTCCGCGGGAAAGCTGCCCTGCGGTCTAGGTTGCTGTCTCCGGTTAGCTCCCTCAGGCTGCCCCGGGGCATGCAGCCCTTTGTTCTGTGCGTGGGCCTGGCGGGGGCTCTTCCGCTGGAAAGCTGCCCTGGTGTAGGTTGCTGTCTCTGGTTAGCTCCCTCAGGCTGCCCCGGGCGTTCAGTCCCAGTCTCTCCCTAAGCGTGCGGCCCGCCCCTCCCTGAGCAGTCCGCGCTGGCTAGTGGGGGATGGGGCGCCCGGGGCGCCGCTCAGTTGGGAGTTACAGTTAGGGACGTAATCTGGGGGGCTTAATTATTTATCTGTTTTTACTCCCAGTTATGTTGCCCTCTGAGATTCGCCACAGATCCGCCAGGGAGAATGTTTGCTGGTGTTCGGAAACCTCTTTTTTGAGACTCCCTTCCTGGGACGAATCTCCGTCCCTAACTCTTTGCCTCTCTTTTTACTTTTTTTTTTTTTTTGTCCTACCTTCTTTCGTCCGCAATGGGCTGCCCTTCCAGATGCCTGATGTCCTCTGCCAGCATTCAGATGTTGTTTTATGGAGTTTGCTCGGTTTTTAAATGTTCTTTTGGTGTATTTATTGGGGAGAGAGTGGTCTACCCATCCTATTCCTCCACCATCTTAGTTCCCCCTCTCCAAGGTTATTTTCTTTAAGCAAAAAGTTTTTCTTCAATATTTTAAAAATATAGTTTTATCATACCTTTTAAATAAATTCCTGTTATAATAGTCAAATATATAGAAATAAATGATACTTTTAAAAGAGAAAACAATGACTAGAGCTTATCTCCAGGTATATCTTGTTGTGGGGAGGTTCATGTTCATGCATTATTCACAGTTGTTTTGGAGAAAAGATGTTATTGTACAAATAGGATTCTAAACACTTAGTCTTGCTTGTTAAAAGTGATGTTTTTCTGGAGCAAGTGTTGGCAGCTGTGGCCCAAAGACCAAATTCTGCCTGTTGTCTGTTTTTGTAAATAAAACTTTATTGGAATAGAGCCTTGCCCATTCGTAGTGTTTATGACTGATTTTGCCCTACAACTGCAAGGGTGAGTGGTTGCTCCCAAAGCCTAAAGTATTTTCTACTCGGCCCTTATGGAAAAAGTTTGCCAGTGCCTGTTCTAGAGAATACAATTTAAATGTCTCATACTTTAAAGAAAACGATTTTATCCCAATCGATGTTAGTAATACTCCTTGGTGGGGAGAATTGGGGAACATCTAGATCATTGACTGGTGTCACTGATACATGATCAGCTGCTCCAAGTGCCCGAGGCGTCTGCTCTAACCTTGTGAAGTGGGCTCATGACAGGCATGCAATATAATTGTCATGAAAAGATAGTATAAATGATTAGCAAATGTTAACACTACTTTTGCTACTTCTGTTTTGAGTTTCCCTGGTTTAGGAGTATCCCAAATATCTTTATAATTTGCACCTGATCTCTTGGACTAGCAACTGTGACTACTTGGCCTGAAATTGGATTTTTTAGAGCAACCTCTTAACTTCCCTGGTGTCTGGGCCTGGAGTATGAAGACATCTGGGCAGTGGAAATGCCCTGTGGCATTTGTCTTACTACTTGTCTCTTATATCCTTCTTCCTTCCTGACCAATCTCTTTTTGAAGCAGATATAGCTTCTTCTACTACTTCCTGGCTGGCTGCTACTATCACTTCCCTGAGTGCACCGTCTGTGAAATCTGTCTTGGGTGTCCCTAAGTGAAGGTGAAAGTCACTCAGTCGTGTCTGACTTTTTGTGATGCTATGGACTGTATAGTCTGTGGAATTCTCCAGCCCAGAATACTGGAGCCTTTCCCTTCTCCAAGGGACCTTCCCAACCCAGGGATCCAACCCAGGTCTCCCGCACTGCAGGCAGATTCTTTACCGGCTGAGCCACAAGGGAAGCCCAAGACTTACTCCTTTCTTCCTGGAGTGACCGTCTTCCTCTTTGTCTTTGATCTGCTGTGGTTTGTGTTCAGGGGTAAGCCCGCTGGCGCCCCTCTTTACTCTCTGGTGGGCTTTGTCTTATTCTCACAGATGGTCCTCCTTCAGGTCCTCCCAAGCTGTTGGTGAGAAAGCCCTCTTACTCTGGGTGGTGTGTTTGCCCCTGGTATGGTAGTTTCACGCTGGAAGCCTTCTTGATCATGTGTATCTCCCCCAGCACAGCCTTGGGCGTGAGAAGAGAAACCAGCTCCTCATGATGATCTAGAGCAGCGGTCCCCAACCTTCTGGCACTAGGTTTTGTGAAGATGCTTTTTCCGTGGACTGGCATGGTGGGGGGTGATGGTTTTGGGAAGATTCAAGCACATTACATTAATTGTGCACTTTATTTCTATTATTATTACATCAGCTCCACCTCAGATCACTGGGCATTAGATCCCGGATTTTGAGGACCCCTGATCTAGAGTAACATTGTCTACCCTCTTGGGTTTGGTTTGTTAACATTGGTTTAAGCTTTTTTGTCCTATGTTCAGGAATAGCTGTTATTTGTTTAATTATCCGATCTCTGTCTGCTTTGTGTTTTTTTCTCTGAAAAGTTTACCCTGTACTCATAGACTGAGTTGGAGAATACTCTCCTCTCCTTTCCAGTGCTCTGGACGGCTTTCCTGGAAAAGTTGACAGAACTTCTCTCTAAAGTCACTTAACCTGGTGTGCTCAGTGTGGGAGGGGTACTGAGTTCAGATTTCCATGGTCATATGATAGTTTAGTTTTTCTGGTTTTCTATGAGTCAGTTTTTGTGGGTTGTATTATCTTAGGTGGCTTCCCAGCCTAGGTGGTGCTAGTGGTAAAGGACCCACCTGCCCAGGCAGGAGACTAAGAGACGAGGGTTCGATCCCTGGGTCAGGAAGATCCCCTGGAGGAGGATGTGGCAACCCACTCCACTATTCTTGCCTGGAGAATCCCATGAACAGAGGAGTCCATAGTTTCACACAGAGTTGGATCTGACTGAAGTGACTTAGTGTGCGTGCACGCGCACACACACACACACACACACACACACACACACACACACAACCTTAGAAATTTGTTCTTTTCATCTGTTTTCAAGTCTATCAGTCTCCAGTTATTTATCATTTTCTCCTACCTTTTAAATTTCTGCCACATTTGTAATGGTATCTCTATTTTAATTCCTAATGTGCTTTATGAATTCTGTCCTCTTCCCTGCTTTAGCAACACTTGAATTTTTTAAAAAATACTTTATGTTGTATCCTTGTTTTCTTTTTAATTCAGTTCTATCCTGTTGTCCCCTTCCCTGTAATTTCTTTGCTGTGGCATTACCACTCCCCATGAGCTGACAGGAGGCTGCTGGGCAGGTGTTCTGACAAAAAAGGAGCCAAGTCTCATGTTTTTAACCTTTCTTGGCCCTGTCAGCTGCCTTGTCTATAAAGTGGGTAGCGTGGGTGAGGTCATGGCTGGGGTTCCTACCAACTGTTCTGTGCTGTGTGGCTATGTGGTTTCCTTGGGTTTTATATTCTGACTATGAGTGGAGTCCATTCATGTGCAACCAGCTTACTGCCTCAGCCAGTACAGAGTCAGGCTGTAATATTCTTATTAGAGTTAATTAATATTCTTATTTAAAGGCAATTTGGTTGGCTTTGGGAATGGAGATGGTTTTATTTGACCAGCATGAAGGCGTGATGAGCCTTCATCACGCCTTCATGTTGGAGGGCTGGTGGAGTGTTCCTCTGTGCTGCCCCAGATTTTTATTTTGAAATAGTTTTAGTTTTACAAAAGAGTTGCGAAGGTAGGGTAGACTGTTATGCCCTTTAGTCACCTTGACCTAATGTTAGCTTCTTATATAACCATGACACAATGGTCAGAACGGAGAAACTAATACTGGTTGACTTTTCCAGCAGTGTCCTTCTCTTGTAGCCTCTGACCTAGGATTCTTTGCTGCCTTTAATCTTCAGGTCTTCTTAGCCTCCTCTACCAATCTGGGACCATTCTGTGGTTTTCCTTGTCTTTCATGACTTGGACACTTTGAGGAGTTCTGGTCTCTATAAAGAGAGTTATGGAATGTCCATTAATGTAGGTTCATATGATATTTTTTTATGATTCACCCAGGCTTATGGATTTGGGGCACACCGAAGGGCCCTTTTCCTCAAGTGCTCACATCAGGTGTGGGGACACAGGCTGCCAGTGCTGCTACTGACGATATTCACCCTGATCACTCAAGGGGGTGTCTATCCCTTTACTACACTGTGAATTTTTTATTTTTTCCTTTCCTTAATTGTATCTTTCTAATACAATTTATTATATCTTTTCAAGTCAATTTTATTAAAGTTTAAGTTTACATCCCATAAACGTTGCCAATTTTAAGTGTACCATTCAAAGATATTTTAAAGCGAACCTAGAGAGCTGTATAACCATCACCACAACCCTGATTTTGGAGATTTCCATCACCCCCAGAAGTTGCCTGTTTGGTGTCAGTCTCTTTCCATCTCAGCTCTGGGGAGCCACTGTTCTGCTCTCTGTCTCCATCAGTTTGCCTTTCCGGGATGTTTCATGTAAATGGAAAGATACAGTGTGTGGTCGTCTGCATCTGGCTTCTTTTACTTAGCGTGGTGTTTTTGAGGTTCATCTAAATGGTAGCAAATAGTAGTGTTTCACTCCTTTTTGTTGCTGAGTAATGTTTCGTGGTGTGACTACACCAGGGTTTGCTTATGTATTTACACGTATAGTTTGCAGTTTTGGCTGTTATGAATAATGCTGGTCTAAATATTCATATACCCATCTTTGTATGGACATGCATTTGTTTCTCTTAAGTGGGATTCTGGGAGTAAGAATTGGTGGGTCATTTGGTTAGCATATGTTTTAATTTTTTAAGAAACTGCCAAATTATTTGACAAAGTTTCTATATCATTATTTATCCTCCCAGCAACATATGAGGCTTCTAATTTCTCCATGTCTTGTCAACACTTGCTTGTCCTTTTTTTAAAAAAAAATTAATTTACTTTAATTAAAGGATAATTTACAGTATTGTGATGGTTTTTGCCATGCATCAATATGAATTGGCCACAGGTACACATGTGTCCCCCATCCTGAGCCCCCCACCTGCCTCCCCACCCCATCCCTCCAGGCTGTCCCAGGGCACGGCTTTGGGTGCCCTGCTGCATGCGTCCAACTTGCCCTGGTCACCTGTTTTACATATGGTGATGTATATGTTTCAATGCTATTCTCTCAAATCATCTCTCTCCTTCTCCCACTGAGTCCAAAAGTCTGTTCTTTATGTCTGTGTCTCCTTTGCTGACCTGCACATAGGATCATTGGTACCATCTTTCTGGATTCCATATATATGCGCTAATAAATGACATTTGTCTTTCTCTTTCTGACTTACTTCATTCTGTATAATAGGCTCTAGGTTCACCCACCTCACTAGAACTGACTCAAGTACATTGATTATAGCCATTTAGTAGGTCAAAGGTGACATTTCATTGTGGTTTTAATTTACATTTTAAATGACTAATATATTGAGTATTTTTCATTGATTATTAATAATTTATGTCTTCTTCAAAGAAATGTCTGTTCAGATCATCTGTCCATTTTTAATTGGTTGTTTATTTTTTTTTTGTTGAATCATAAGAGTTCCTTATATAATCTGAATATGTCATTTATCAGGAACATGATTTGCAAACATTTTCTTACAGTTGGTGGCTTGTCTTTTTATTTTCTTGGTGGTGTCTTTTGAAGCACAAAAGTTAATTTTGCTGAAGTCGGATTTGCCAGTTGGTTGTGTCCATTGATGTCAAAGCTAAGAACTCTTTGCCTAACTCAAGGTTGTGAAGATTTTCTTCTAAAAGCTTTATAGGCTTAACTCTTATATTATGTCTAGATACATCTTGAATTAATTTTTTATATGATGTGAAGTAAGGATCCAGTTTCATTTAAAAAATACCTTACACATTAAAAAAATTGGCAGACTTTAATTTTTAGAGCAGATTTTAGGTTTATAGGAAAATGGAGCGGAAAGAACAGAGTGCTCCCATCCCCTTCCACACACACTGAGTTTCCTCTCTTATTAACATAGTGCATTGTGTGGTATGTTTGTTGTAATTCATAAGCCAATATTGAGGCATGTGTTAGTCCACTAGGGCTCCTGTAACAAAGCACCCACGTTGCATGGCTTAAGCAATTAATTTTCACATGATTCTGGAGGCTGGAAGTACAAGGCCAAGGTGCAGGCAGGTTTAGTTTCCTCTGGGGCCTATGTTCTGTCTTGTGATGGCCATCTACTTACTGTGTCCTCTCCTGGTTTTCCTCTTCCATTCTTTGGAAACCCTCTTGTGTCCAAATTTCCTCTTCTTATAAGGATACCAGCTGGCTTAGACTAGAGTCCATCTAAAGACCTCATTTTGAGTTCATCACCTCTTAAAGGCCCTTTCTTCAAATACAGTTGTACAGTTGTCCTGGGGGTTTAGGGAGACACAATTCACTCCATCAAGGATACATCATAGTTAACTAAAGTCCATAGCTTACATTAGGGTTCATTCTTCATGTTATACATTCTATAGGTTTTGACAGCTGTAGAAAGGCGTGTTTCATCATTGTAGCCTCATACGGAGTAGCTTCATTGCCCTAAAAATGCCATGTTCCACCTAGTCATCCCTTGCTCCCCCCACCCCTCGACCATCACTAATATCATTGCCTTCATAATTTCACCTTTTCCAAAATGTCATATAATTGTATTAATAATTATATGGCCTGGGTCAGGAAGAGCCCCTGGAGACCAGGGATAGGCTGCCCACTCCAGTATTCTTGGGCTTCCCTGGTGGCTCAGATGGTAAAGAATCCACCTACCATGCAGGAAACCTGGGTTCAATTCCTGGGTTGGGAAGATCCCTGGAGGAGGGCATGGCAATTCACTCCAGTATCCTTGCCTGGAGAATCCCCATAGTCAGAGGAGCCTGGCGGGCCACAGTCCATGGGGTCACAAAGAGTCGGACGTGACTGAGCCACTAAGCACCCAGCACATCCTCTGCAGGTGGGTTCCTTTCACTTGGTAATACGCTGTAAGAGTCTCCATATCTTTTCGTGGCATGAAAGCGCATTTCTTTTCAGCACTGAATCAAATTCCATCATCTGGATGCACCGTGGTTTATTTACCCACTCTCTCGTTGAAGCATATCTTGGTCGCTTCCAGGTTTTTTTTTTATTTTAACTTTTTTTTTTTATTTGGCCATGCCAGGTCTTGGTTGCAGCATGCGGGATCTAGCTGCCTGATTAGGGATCGAACCTAAGCCCCCTGCATTGGGAGCACAGAGTCTTAGGCACTGGACCACCAGGGAAGTCCCACTTCCAAGTTTCGGTGGTTATGAATAGAGGCGCTATAAATATTTGTGTGCAGGTTTTTGTGTAGATGTAAGTTGTTAACTCCTTCAGGCACACATAAATGAGCACAATTGCTGGATCCTATAGTAAGAGTGGGTTTAGTTTTACAAGAAGCCACCAACCTGTCATTCAGAGTGGCTGTACCATTTGCATTCCCAGCAGTGAAGAAGAGTTCCACTTGCTCCACATCCTCACCAGCATTTGGGGATATCAGTTTTCTGGATTTTGGCTGTTCTAATAGGTATGTAGTAGTATCTCGCTGTTTTTAAACTTGCATTTCCCTGATGACATATGACGTGGAACATCTCATATGCTTACTTGCCACCTGCATAACTTCTTTGGTGAGGTGTCTATTAAGGTCTTTGACTCACTTTTTAATCAAGTTCTTTGTCTTTTTATTCTTGAGTTTTATGAGTTCTTTGTATATTTTGTATAATAGTTGTTTATCATATATATCTTTTGCAGACATTCCACACCCTGCCCCCCAATTTGTGGCATTTCATTCTTTTCACAGTGGCCTTCACAGAGTAGAAGAATTTGATTTTAATGACATTTAGCTATCGATTATTTTTCATGAATCATGCCTTTGATGCTGTAGGCACAAGTTTATTGCCAAACCCAAAGTCATCTAGATCTTCTCCTATGTTATCTTCTAGGAGTTCCGTAGTTCTGCATTGGACCTTTGTGTCCGTGCTCCTTTTTGAGCTACATTTTATGAAGGGTTTCAAGTTGATTCATGGTTTTGCGTGTGGACGTCCAACGGGTCCAGCATCGTGTATTGAAAAGGACTGTTCTTCCACTACTTACTTTGCTTTCCTCCTTTGTCTGAGAGCAGTTGACTGTTTGTATGGATCTAATTCTGGGCTTTGTTGTGTTCCAGCTTTATTTATTCATTTTTAGTTAATTAATATTTGGCTTATGGATGTCTAGTCATACTACCACTATTTGTTGAAAGACTATCTTTTCCCACATTGAGTTACCTTGGTATTTTATAGACATTCAGAGTATATGGGTTTACTTCTGGCACTGCCCTCGGCTCCACTGATCTGTAGCTTACCCTTGCCCCATGATCACACTGTCTGATTGCGTTGATTTTATAAGAAGCTTTGAATTTGGGTAGTGTAAAACCTTCCAACTTCATTTCTCTTCTTCTCCCCCGCAAACAGTTTTGTTTATCCTACAGACCCATTTCATGCGAATTTTACTATCAGCTTGTCAATTGCCACAAAAAAAGCCTGCTGGGATTTTGATAGAACTAAACTTACAGATTTTCTTGGGAAGAATTGCCAGCTTAACAGTATTGAGCCATCCAGTCCTTGAACTTGGAATTTCTCTTCATTTATTTAGATCTTCTTTGATTTCTCTCAATAATGTTTTATTGTCTTTAGTAATTTAAGGCTCATGCTTCCTTTGTTAAATATATTGAGTATTTACTTCCCTTTTAATGCTGATGTGAGTGGAATTGTATCTTTATGTAATTTTCAGCATTCTTGGCTTTGGAGGACTTTGCTATTTGGGGAACATTGTCATTATCATCTATAAAAGTTGGAAATTATATAATTCCAACCAAGTTGGTGCTGTCATTTCAGGTACATTGAGGGAAAAGTACAAATACTTTATAATTGCCACCTCAAGTGACTTTCCCTGGAGAAGGCAATGGCAACCCACTCCCGTGTTCTTGCCTGGAGAATCCCTGGGACGGGGTGGTCTGGAGGGCTTCCATCTATGGGGTCACACAGAGTCGGACACGACTGAAGCGACTCAGCCCCAGCAGCAGCAGCAAGTGACTTGGGGGATGCTTGTTGGCCATAGATTATTTATTCATTCATTTTGGGCACAGAACCAGCTATTCATTTAGCTCACATTCTTTAGGTTGGTGATTTTGGTGAGGCTCAGCTGGGTGGTTTTCTGCCCTAAGCTGGGTTGGCCTATGTGTCCACCGTCAGCTGATCACCTGTTTCTTAGGAGCAGCTGGATGTTGGCTGGCATCATGAGGGTGCCTGGGCCATGTTTCTTGCATGGTGGCGGGCTAGCCCCGGTTTGCTCTCATGTGAGTGGTAGAGATCTGGGAGAATGGGGGGCCCTGGACCCCACAGGCCTAGGCTCAGAGCTGGTGTGCTCTTGCCAGCTTTGTTCTGCTGCTCAGAGTGAGCCGCAGGGTCGGCCAGGTTGGAGGGGAGAGGAGATAAACCCCACCTCTTGATGGGAGGAGCTTCAGAATCACATGCAGAGGTGTGTGGATATAGAAAGGGGGATAGCTGGCCATTTTTGCAAATAGTTCACTACAATAGTGTGTACTTCCATAATTCAGCCTGGCCAATTAGTCTCTTGTTTGTTTCTTTGGGAAATTACTTACCTTGAATTTTTGCAGGTACAAATAGCACCTCTTCCAATAGGTGCTGAGTAGGTGACATATTTCTTTTCTTAGATTCTGGGGCACTCAGAGCACAAGCAACCATGTAGTTGGGAAGTGAGGAAGGTGATGCAGTTGGGTGCATGTGGCATTTTCTAGCTTAGGGTGACAGCAGAGGTGAGTGACTGCAAGGGCATATTCCTGTTGCAGAAACAGCAACTGGGCTGGTATTAGTTCTGGTTGCAGTAAAGTTAAATCAGTGTGGAAAAGTGGGAGGGGGGCCAGCGGTAGGCCGTCTTGCTCTGCAATAGCAGTCTCACTCATGTTCCCTGGAAAACGGGACTTGGTCTGTTTGTGGGAAATGTGCTTTGCCATAGTCGGCCAAGGTGAACTCTGAACAAGTCCGTACCCTGGAACAAGTCCTAGCCCATTTTCCTGGGTTCAGGGGGCACTCTGATGTTGCCCAGATGCTCCTCCTTGGCTTTGGGGGTGTCTGAACTGTGTACAGTGAGGGAGGGGTGTGAGGAGTCACGTGCTTCGTGGCCTCACCCTGCCTAGTCCCTGGCTTTGCTGTTATTTCAGGGCAGTAGCCCAGTGTCTTGCTCGCAGCAGTTGAGGGTGTGTGGGCTGCCAGTCAGGTGGAGCTGGGGGTTTCGAGCAATCTGCTGTCTCGTCTTTGGGGGTTTGGTTTGTGAGGCTGGCGCTGCTTCCAGGGGTACCAGGGACCTGGCCATGTGGGGTCCCGCCAGATCCCAGCAGGCTAGCCTGGCTGGGGGACAACCTGTGTCTCTTGCCTTCCCACAGGCAGCCTGTGTGGTGACGGTACTGGTACCTGCTACCTTCTGCCCGTCTTGGACACCGTGTTTGTCCGGAGGCGCCACCGCCGGCAGGGCCTGGGCCTAGCCATGCTGCGAGACTTCTGCCAGACCTTCCGAGAGGATGAAGCCCTGGGCATCAGCTGGCCCATCTCGCCCACCATGTACCAAGGTGACGGCTGCGTCAGGGAGGAGTGTCTGGGGAATGGGACACGTAACTCCTGTGTGTTCCAGATGATTCTGGGGCGGGAGGTACCATAACACGCCCGTGGGTTTTCTTTTCCTTCTGAGAAACCTCCTGTTGCTTCAGCACTGAGACCACAAGCTTGATTACAAGGGGCAAACCTTGCCCAGCCCCTGAGAAAGAGCTGGATTTAAAAAATAATAAAAACCAAACCAGCCCAGCATCAGAGAGAAGCACAGCGCAGGAGCTCCGTTGCTGGTTGGTGCTGGCCTCAGAGAGCCTTTGCTCTCTCACAAGAAGACGGCAATCTTCACTCTATCCATCCAGCCAGGAGCCCCAGGGGCACCAGGAGTTGAGGGAAGCATGCTCTGAGTGCTCCCCAGTTTCCCCTGGGGAGGAGCAGGCTTCAGAGGACAGGGGCTGCCCCCGTCCAGTGCTGTAAAGACCCTCCCAGGGCCTGTATCTCCACCGGGCAGGGAAGGAAGCTCTGAAGGTGCTGACTGAGAATCACACTTGGGGTCTCAGTTGCTTCTGTGTCACCCTCGCTGTGCCTGGGCTCGGGGGTGAGCAGGCAGCTTGTGGACACAGCAGAAGCTGGTGGCTCAAGGCCGGCTGCTCCATGCCTCCCTGACTGCCTTTTATCTGGTACAGTCCTGCCTTGGAATGGCCCAGAGGGCCCGCTGCCCAGGACCCAATGCTTTAGCACCCTCTTAATGCTGAACCTCTGTCCATGGAATGAGGAATCTGTGGGCCTAAGGGGATGTTCTCAGCCGGGTCCAGGCCACTCCTGAACCAGCTCAGGCTACTGGAACCCCAGGATTCTTGCCAGGGGCTGCCAAGGGCCTGAGTGGACTCCCATCTTGGACCTTTACACCTAAGGGTGGACCATAACACCCATCTGCATGTCCTTATTCTGGTGGGGTGTCATGGGGTGTGGGTGTGGGGTCCACATTCATATGTCCAGTGTGTGGGGAGCCGTACAGGGACAAGAGGGTGGGCTGCCAGCTGGGGGCTGGCTCTCTTGGCACTGCCACCTTCAAGTGCAAAATAGCCAGGAGTCTAAGAATTTTAAATTTAAAACTAGCTTTTCCTCTTGTTAAGACAGGAGGGCAGGGCTTTCGATCTAGCACTCGACCAGCGTGGCTTCCACCTTCCAGGTATTTAGCATCATGCCCTCTGGGTTTCCACCTGTGCTTTTGCCCGGGGCCTGGTGCAGCCCCCAGCACTGGCAGGACCAGGGCTGTTTCCATTCTGCTGGCCTGGGGCCCCTACCATGTGGAAATGCTCACGTGGCATAGATGTCTATGACATTAAGGGGGTTTGGAGTCCGGGCATCTGTGGATGAGCTGGAAGGTTCCCTGGGAGAGGAGGGCTGCGCAGCTCAGAGGGCGGGGCAGTGTCTGCAGAGGAGCCTGGGTGGGGGTGATGTCATGGGGCTGAACTGGGTCCCCCAAAGTCCATCCCCCAGGGTGACTGTATGTGGAGATGGGGGCCTCAGTCATGTCCGACTCTTCGTGACTGCATGGACTGCAGCACGCCAGGCTCCCCTGTCCTCCACTGTCTCCCGGTGTTTGCTCACACTCATGTCCATTGTGTCAGTGATGCCAGGAGCTATAAGGAGGTGACTAAGGCTGGACGAGGTCCTAAGGGGGGGCCTCGATCCAACAGGACTAGTGAGAGGAGGCCCCCATAAGAAGAGGAGATAGGGCCCAGTGGGTACAGGGGGAGATGGCGTGAAGACGCAGTAAGAGCCATCTCCAAGCCAAGGAGGGAGGTCTCAGGAGAAGGCAAGCCTGCTGACGCCTTGATCTGGACTTTCCAGCCCCTAGAGCTGTGAGAAGAGACCTGTCTGTGGTTTAAGGCCCCCGTTCCCCCCGCTCCCCATGCGTGGTGTTTCACTGTGGCCGCCTGAGCGGTCTAGACGGGGTGGGTGAACGTGGGAGGTGGTGGGGGGCACAGAGGGGTCTGTGTGGGGCAGAGAGCACCGGGGGTGGGCTGGCAGGGCCAGCAGCCCCCCTAACTGCTGTGTGCACACCCCCCCAGTCTGCAGGAAGTTCCTGGCCGCCCACCCAGCCGAGCGGGGACGCCTGTGGGAGGTGGAGCCCCCTGGAGCCTGGGGCCAGCGAGGCAGCATCTGGCTGAAGGTTCAGCTCCAACAGTCAAGACATCCGGACTGTGAGTGGGGGGAGCTGTGCCCTGCGGTCTGATCGCTGCTAGGGTCGGTAGCAGAAGCACAGGTTCGGATCGAGCCTGGCCAGGGAGGCCATCTCTCTGTCGCTGCTGCAGCAACAAGCGAGGGAGTGAAAGCCAGGTGGTGGCATCCTGGCCTGCTCCCTCCTCCCTTCCCGAAGGAGCCACACCATCCAGACCCTCTTGCTCAAATATCAGCTTTCCCTTAGTGTAGCCAGATCAGAGAGTCCCTGGGAGTCAGGGTCCCTGTTCTGATTGGAAGGATCATGGAAGCAGGCAAGAAGCCGCCTTGGAGACGCTGGTTCCCGCAGGCGGAGGGCGTCATCTGTAAAGATTCTGAGGCACACAGGGGTTCATGGGGGAGCGGACTCTGTCCCTGGTCCGCCGCGAGGGTTCACGCGGGCAGCGCCCCGTGTTCTGTGTCTGTGAGACCTGCCTCGCTCTGGGTGCTGGGCAACCCTGTTGGAGAGACATGTGCCACCTCCAACAAGCGTGCAGTGGGTTTGGCGATGGATGGCATCTGTGCCCGGGTCGAGGGTCTCAGATGGGGAGGCTGACCCCCCCTTCCCCCAGGCCAGGTCTCAGCGGCAGCTGAGGGGCAGGGCTGCAGTGGGGTGTGGGGGGCTCTGACTGTTTAGATTCACTGGCTGCAGTGAAAGCGTGGCTGCCCCCTCCTCCTGGCCGCCAGCTCCCTTCAGCGTCTGTGCCACCCCTGAGGCTGCAGGCAGCTCATCAGGGATGGGTGCCCTGGGTGCCAGGCCTTCTCTTCCCCTGGGAGATGGATTCCTCTGAGGTGGTGACAGGGGAGAGTGCCCGGGAGCTCATTGATGATGATAGCGATAGGTTTTGCTCCTCGGCTGCCTTTCGGCCAGGAGGCTTAATGGGTCTTTGCAGAAATTAATGGGTTGGCCGGGCACCTGGGAAGGAGGCCACGCAGGGCCGTGACTGCGATTCTTATGAGGCAGTTAATGACTTGCCCTGCGGCGCAGAGTCAGAGGTGAAGGGATGCCCGCCAGGTCCTGAGCGCTTGGCCGGGCGGCTGTGGGCTTTGTCACTGGGCTTCACAAATGAGCCTGTGGCCCCCACGCCAGCCCAGCCTCTGCGGCTTGGACACTGAAGTTCCTTGGCTGGAAATGGGGGAAAAAAAGGGGGGCTGCCCTTCAGAATGTGGAAATAGCACTGGCTGGAGGGGGTTTGCAAGGGAGGACATTGTCGCATAACTGGGGAGATGGTTTCCTCTGAGGAGAATTCCCCTGGGGGTTATTTCAAGAGCTGAGGAAGCGGGTGTGGTCTGGTCAGGGGAAGTAAGCTAGGATCCCCATGCCATCCCTGCCACTGTAACTCACTCCGAGATGCACCAACTCTCTCCTTAAAACAGCAAATGAACTTCCACAGAGAAGGTTCTAGAAACATGCTGGAGTCCCTTGAAGGAAGAAGGGTCACTATTATAATTAGGGCTATAATTAGATTACTGGAACTGTAATTTTTTGAAAAACTTTAAATTATGGTCTTCTCACTCCCTGTGTAAATCATGGTTAGTTCCCAGTGTCATCCACACCTCCTGTCTCCCCCAGGGCCGGCAGTCAGCATTTTAATTCGCTCCGGAAGGTTTTCCGCCAACCAGCTTCATCTTGTAACAATTTTGTCAGTTAGCGCTGACACTCAGGTTTTTTTCTGAGTGGGGGCCACAGATGCAGTCACAGATTAGCCCAGATGCTTGCAGTTTCTCAATTTTTAGTCTGTTTTTCTCCTCACAGAAATCAGTACATGTTAGCCCACTGGGGTTTCCCAACCATCAGCAAACAATGCAGGTATTGGAAACTTCCCTTCCCTGGAGATCTCATGAGACCATTAATTTTTAGTTTTTAATTATTCTTGGGGTCATTTTCTTGATTTGTTCTATTTTTCAAGTTCTATCTTTTGTCCCTTCATTCCTGACTATCATTTAGGAGGTCTCCCACAGTTTCATGGATCATAGGAATAGAATTTTAGCAAGAAGCCCGGTGGGGCCGTGGGCTTTTTACATTCTAAGTAAGGCGTAGACATTTTACAACATTCCACAACATCCCAGCGGGAAATTAACTTCTGCTCCTTTCAGATGTTTTAAAATCTATTTTTGAAGCTGTTTCATTTGTGAATTGGGGCTTTTAGAGTTTGCATGGTCCTGACTGTTGATAACATCTGTGGCTTATAAAGGCCCTGAAAATATTTTCAGGGTTATTCAGACCTTTTGAGAGAAGGAGTTTGTGGGAAACTTTTTCTTCCTACACTCAGTTGCAGATGAAGCCTTTGAAACTTGACCAATAGGATCAGAATTCTGTCTTATGTGACTTCCCCGAAAGCCTGCACATGCCTAAGTTTCTTTTCTGGAGGAGAAGAAACTGAATACATCAACAGTCGAGTTTTTTTTTTAAGGAAAAAAAAAAAGTTGCTGGAGGCAGGAAGTAATTACACACAGATTAATTTTTTTTTCATTTCTAGGTTATATTTTTGCTTTCTTCTTCCAGGTGAAGTTTTAGTAGATTCAATTGTCATCCTCAGGGGAAAAAATTTTTTTTTCCTGTTGATATGTGATTTTTAAGCTGGAGGGAATGGACATTAAGAGATGTCAAATATTTGCACTGAGGAGGTGGGGTCATTTTCCAAAAAGGCTGATGCTTTGCAGCCTGCAGCTCTAACTCGTTCCAGCTTGCTCTGGAGCGTCGGACGTTACATGGAGCAGGGTTATGGGGGAGAGCTGTGCTGAGAGGGGCAAAGGGCAGAACCACCGCATTGGAAGGGCTATTTGGGCTGTCGCTGCTCTTTGAAAGGTTGTGTGGCTCCCTCTAGTGGCCACTGTCGTCTTCGGCAGCCCCAGACGGGAACGGGTTGGCTCTGCCTTTGCCCTGTGTGGCTGCTTCTCAGTTTCTCATCCTTGTGGGTCCAAACTAGTGCGTTCATTAATAATAAAAAAAAAGGTATTGCACCTTCATTGCCTAGGAATAAAACGCAAGTGAAAGTCTGATACCTATTGGCATACCTTCATCCATAACACTGGAGAGGAAATGGCCACCCACTGCAGTGTTCTTGCCTAGAGAATCCATGGACAGAGGAGCCTGGTGGGGACAGTCCATGGGACTGCAGAGAGTTGGACACGGCCGAAGCGACTTAGTACACACGCACGCATCCATAACACATGAAAAACAAAGGTTCACTCATCAGGAAAGGAATTATCTACTTCATTCCCTCATTCAGTTGATGACTGTCAACGGAGCATTCATTTCTCAGCATTTCTCATTGTCCAGGTGATCAGGATACAGTAGTGAACAAGGCTGGTTTTTGTTAAGGAAGGTACATGGGCAACTAGGACTGTGTTGTATAAAATCTTTACATATCAGAGAGAGCTAATGAGGGCTGGTGTTTTTAAATGCTTACAATTAAATTTTGCCAAACCAGAGTTTGCTCATTTATGATGTCTGGAAATGAAACTTAACACATTTATTTATATAGGCAAAATGTAGTACAGGTATTCTTTATTGGAAAAATCTGATTTGTCTTTTCAGCTCAAATAGAAAACTGCCCATTCTTTTCCTAAGGTATCCGAAGCTCCCTCCACACCTTCACAGATGGATTTTGAGGTGTGGGGACACGCACAGTAGGATAAGAAAGTCACCCCCTTCCAAGCTGGTGCTGGTTTGGTAGGATGAAGAGGGAGGCTGAGTTAGTGTGTATGAGTCTGGTCTCTCTTGTGAGTGAGAATTCCAGTGTGCAAAGAGGAGGGCTGAGGAATAGAATGGGAAACCTGACTCCAAATAATGCCTGAAAAGCTGGGAGAATAGATCTAAATCCCAGCTCAGACATGCTTGAGTACAGCTGCCCTCCCAACAGCCTGGCAGGTTTCCCTGTCCTAGGAGGGCGCGGCGGATGTCAGGGCGAAGGTCAAAGAGGACGGAGCGGGGTTGTGGGGAGCCATGCTTTAAGCGGTCATAAAGGGCCCCCTTCTGTTATTAATCATTTCGCTGTCTGCGCCCATGCAAGTCGCTCCGTTTGCTCACCTCACTCTCTTGCTTGGGGAGGGCAGCTCACCCAGGACACTCCGAGGAGGCCGTGGCTACTCGTGAGCAGACTTCTCCGGATGATGGACCCAGGCTCTCCCATAGCGGAGAAGAACATGAGGTACCATGACAAACGTGTGTCATTCTAGGCCTGGTCCTCGGGCCGTGCTCACCCAGCCTCCTGAACACCTCTGCTCTGGGCTCCTCCGCGGCAGTGGGCCCTTGATTTATGCTCAGAATCTCTGAGCTGTGGGGGCTGGAAACACCATCGCAATCAGAGCTCTTCTCTAAGCTAGACAAGCTCCAACGAAGCCAAGACTAAACAGAACACATGGGAATCAGCCGTAACTTTACATTGTTAAGGAAATACGGAAAAATCTGAATTTCAAATTCTGCGACTGGACCAGTGTCTTTCAAGCAGAACAAATGTGTGGACAAATGTGTTTTTCTTTCCTCCCTAACCCCTCCAGTCCACATACTCCTGCTCGGTCCCTTTAATCCTGTCCGACTCTTTGTGACCCCACAGACTGCAGCCCGCCAGGCTCCTCTGTCCATGAGACTCTCCAGGCAAGAATACTGGACTGGGTTGCCATGCCCTCCTCCAGGGGATCTTCCCAACCCAGGGATCGACTCCTCATCTCCTGTGTTTCCTGCATTGCAGGTGGATTCTTTACTGCTGAGTCACTGGGAAAGCCTAATCCAGATGCTAGAAAATGGAATAGGGCCTTAGGTTATGAGATGGTCCAGAGTGATGGCAGATTGAACCGTGGACAAGGTTGGGCTACTGGATGTTTCTTGGTGGCCTGCTGTCACTCAGTATTTTGTAAGATTTTGGCAAGATATGATTCCACGAGCATTTTCTTGAGGCCTCGCCAGACACTTATCCCCACAAGGTGATGGTGCTGGCATCCATTCGCTGGCTCTGCTCTCGAATCCCTAGAGAAGTGATGACGATGTCAAACTCCAAACCTGGCAACTGCGCACGTGGGGCGTGCTGCTTAGCTTGGAAAGCAGGTGGTTCTGGGATAGAAGACTCAACACCAAAGGCAGAAAATATCCCGGAAACAGCTGGACTGTCTTGGACTTGGACTTGGACTGCCTGGTGTCTGATGTCAATTCTTGTCCTCTGGCAGAGAAAGGCCTTCATGTTCCTTGAGTCACAGTGGAAAGATGGGCTGGCTTATGATGGCTGCTGAACCGAGTGTGTGCTGTGCCTCTTCGCTGATCTCTGCCTCTCCTTTTCAACCTTGAAGGTTGTTAGAGGGAGCAGGAGGTGTTCAGGGTGCCCTGGGCGTGCATGTCTGGGGACATCTGCATTTTCCAATTTTTGAAGTAGTGCTTCCTTAGGCTCATTCTTTCTTTGATCTCCCTGGGCCGGGACTTCATGCCCCACCGGTAAATACATTCCCATCAGTAAATCTGCACACAGGGCATCTTATGTACAAAATATAAGATGGCTTACCCTGTGGCTGGCCTGCCATTTGAACCTGGCTTGCCTGCTCTGAGCTCGTAGCACCTTTCAGCATTAACTGAGATGTTCTGTTGATTCTCTTCTGGTTTTAGGAGAGGATCAGCGGAGAAGACCGGGAGCAGACGGATGGAGACCACACAGTGAAGGCGGCAGCGGGGTGGCTTGGGCGAACCTGCCGGGTGGGGCAGGAGGGGCGGAAGGCCAAGAGGACAGCGGCGGACGCTGGACTGCCCGGGGGAGTGGGCATGCACCCCTGCAGGCCGAGGTGATCCCCGCAGGCCGAGCTGACCCCCGCGGAGGCCTGCCCTGCCCCTGAGCCCCGCAGGCCGAGCTGACCCTCGGGGTTGGAGAGCTGCCATCACCCCACGCTCCTTTCGCGGACGCTGGCCTCTGTCCTTGCTGAGCTGTCCTTTGAGGGACAAACGACCACACGGACCCCCCACCTGAGGCTTGATGTGTGGGGTTCAGGTGACGCGAAGTCTGGGAAGTGCTGCAGTTAATCCCGAAGCCCTGTTTGGGGCAAGTGATTATTTTCTTGTGCTGGAGCTTCAGAAGCCCGTTTGTTAAGCCTAACGGGGTTTCTCTAGCTCAGGACGAGTTGGTGAAGACTGCCCCGGGCCCATGTGACCGGACCCTCTTGCCTTAGCACCAGGAAGCACTGCAGAAACCCCCGGGGTTCCTCCATCAGCCCTGCTGTAACAGCAAGACTCCAGACATCAGAGAGGTTTCCAAGCAGATGTGTTTCTTTCCAGAGAAGCTTCAGCCCTGTCGGCCGCTCCCTGAGACCAGGCCAGGCCACCTGGTGCACCCCGGGCCTCCAGCCCCTGTCCGGCAGGTGTGGGAGGTGCTCAGGGCTGGCTCTGGGCAGCAGTCCCTGCTTCGAGTGCCTGGGGGTGGGGGAGGGGGGGTTGGGGCCAGTGGCCCTTCTGGCGCGATGGTGCCTCCAGGGTCAGGCTTGTGCTAAGGAAGGTGAGCCTCCAGGTGCCGGCCTGGCCTGCTTGGGACAGCGGGCTCCCCTCTCTGCATACTTGCCCAGCCCTGCTGGGGGCAGTTCCCGCCCCGCCGCGGCCCCCAGGGAGGACAGGCGAGCTCGCCCTGGCCGTGCTGCTGGCGGTGCTCAGGGCGAGGCGCAGTCCCGCAGCCCCCCGAGGCCCCGGAGCCCGTCTCCTGAGCTTGGGGTGACTCTCCACGCGTTGGCCTGGCCTCACCCAGGGTCAGTGGGGTTCTTCCCAGGCAGTCCGGGCAGCCGTCTTGGGGGGTCCTGAGTGCTGCCCTGACTCCTGGGGAGTGTCCGTCTGACGCATCACCAGTGACCCCTGGCCCCTCAGCTTCACACTGTCCTTGCAGCGCCCAGGGCCCGTCACAGAAGCCCTCCGGCCTGCGTGCTCCTCTGTGCTCGCCCGCCCCACCTTCTGTCTCCAGGGTCTCCTATCTGCAGACGCACAAGGGTCTCACTCAGGGTCTGCCGGGGTCTCTGCCTGCCCTCTCTCACCACTCCCTCCCGCACACGCATGCACACACAGGCACATCAGTCAGGCTCCTTCCTGTACACACACATGTGCACACACGCACACACACACACACATACCAGTCAGGCTCCTTCCTGCGCGCGCACACACACACACACACACACACACACACACACACACACCCATCAGTCAGGCCCCTTCCTGCTCACACACACACACCAGTCAGGCCCCTTCCTGCTCACACACACACACACACACACACACACACACACACACGCACACCCACACATCAGTCAGGCCCCTTCCTGCTCACACACGCGCACACACACACACCCATCAGTCAGGCTCCTTCCTGCTCACACACACACACACACACACACACACACCAGTCAGGCTCCTTCCTGCGCACACGTCTGCTCTCAGCTCAGGTATCCCCTGTAATGTGGCCTCCACCCTTCCCGCGTGGCCCTCGCACCCTGGTCTCTGCTGGGCCTCCCTGAGCCTCCACTAGGGTCAACCCTGGGTGGGCTGAGTTGTCTCTCGTGTCCCCAGTATCAGGGCAGAGCTGGGCGGGGAGTGGATGGTAACAGGTCTGCTAGGGAGGGAGGGGTTACACCTTCCTTCTGTTCCTCTGTTGCTGGACCCTCAAGAGGTGGGCGGAAGGACGGTTTCAGTTTTTTAGGGACACAAGGAAGCCCATCCTGGAGCCTGAGGTCGGGAAGGAGACCCCTGGTGCCGAGTGTTGGTAGATGCTGACCTGCTGCTTCCCTGAGTGATCTGAGGGTGCGGGGGTGGGACACGGTACTCATTCACTCACTCACGTGTCCGTCTGTCCGTCTGTTCACCCCTGCACTCTCCCATCCCTCTCCCTGGCCCTCTTGCTCTCTCCCTCCATTTCTCCACTCATCTGCCCACCCGCCCGGTGACCCAGCAGCCCACCCGTCTGCCCACCTGCCATCTCTTCACGTCTGTCTATCCACCCGCCCACGGTCGTGGTGCTCGGGGCCAGCCCCACATCTTGCAGAGGAGTGGGGCATGGTCCCTGGAATCAAGGAACCTGTTCTCCGAAAGCGTCCTTCCCAGAGTCCCCAGCGTGCGCATCTCTCTTATCCCGTTGGAAAGAGGGAGGAGGCCAGCTGAGTAGAGACAGAGTTTAGGGCCCCGCGCAGAGATGCCAGAGGCCACCCGCAGGGCACGTCGGCGCTCTGGAAGGAGGCACAACCCTCCAGGGGTCTCGGGTGTGCAGCCGAGGGGCAGCTGTGAGTGACGGCGGATGGACCCTCCCACCCGTGGCGATGTGAGCTGCCTGCATCGCACTGTTTGAGATCCGTCATGGGTGCGTTGTGTTCACGGGGACATGAACTGATCCCAGTGGCTCGGGGGTTTGATAAAGTTACTGCTCAATAAAGGAATCCTCCCAAGGAAGAAAAACCCATCTGTTGATGTAATTCATTTGAAGACGAACAAATGAACTGCATTGGAGGGACGCGTGATGGTCCCAGAGCAGCCGCTCCGGGGCAGTGCAGGGCTGTGTGCACGAGGAGTGTCAGTGAGGTGGTGCGCGCGGGGTGTTGTTTTATTAAACCACCTTTTAAAATATTCAGTTCTTCATGGTCTTGCATGTTACCATATAACAGCTCATTGAGATATAACGTACAGCCCATAAACTTTCTTTCATTTAAAGCATATACTGCCATGGTTTCAGTATTTTTGCAGAGTGCTGCATCCATCACCGCAATCAGTTCCTCAAGGAGAAGCCCTGTACCTGTGAGCAGTCTCTCCCTTTCCACCCCTGCCCGGCCCAAGGCAACCATGAATCTACCCTCTCGCCGTGGAGCTGCCTCTTGTGGACACGCCGTACAAGTGGGCTCACCCAATGCGTGGTCATTTACACCTCTTGTTTAAGCATAATTTTTTAAGCTTCGCTCATGTTGAAGCATGTATCACTTCATTTCTTTTCATAGCAGAAAAATGTAAGTCTGGATACAAGTGTCTTATCACATGCATCATTTGCAAATTTTTTTTTTCACTTTCTTGGTGGTGTCATTTGAAGCACAGACTTGAATTTTGATGAAGTCCAGTTTGTCTGTTTTTCCTTGGGTTACTTTTGGTGTTGCGGTAATAATGGTTGTGTTTTATAAACACAACTATTTTATTCCCATCTAACCGCAGTTATTGGGGAGAAAGTTATTTGACTTTGCAATGAATATAGAAACATCCACAGAGGAGTCATTCCTTGGAAGAAAGCTGTCCTTAGATCCCAGACCCACACCGTGAGATCCAGAAATCCCACTCTTGGAAAATATGCAAGGGAATGGAAGGCATCTGTCCACACAAGAACTCATACACATAAGTTCATAGCAGCATTGCTGATAATAATAAAAATTGGAAAGCAGTTAAAAAGCCCCTCACTTGGTGTGGGGGGGAGATGTGGAGTATCCACGTGATGGAATATTCTTCAGCTATAAAAAGGGATGAAGTGCTAACGCACGCCACAGCATGGATGAACCTTAGCAGCATACTCAGCGAGGAAAACCAGACGCAAGGAGGGCAGAGCATGTTGGGGACGCAGGGCCCTGCGGAAGCTCACCTCAGGGGTGCAGGGTCCGGCGGCGGTGGTGACACGCATCGCCCTGCACTGGACCTCAGGTGGAGTTTCAGTTTTCGGCCACCTCAGTATTGGGCATCTTGTGCCAGAGGGTCTTTGGGAACAAGCCCTTTGGGATGAGGGACAGGTGAATCCAGCGGGCTGGGTGGGAGGCCAACGCGCTGTGAGATGGTCTTGAGAATCCCTGTTTTCCATGAGAAAGAATGTAAAATTTCTGATTTTGATTTACTTCTCTTTCTGAGGAGAAAATGGTCAGCAGCTGGAAGTTCTGGAGGTAGGGGCTGAGTGTCCACGTTGAGAAGCCGTGACGTCCCGCGGCCGCTTCCCCGGCTCTGCCTCTGTCTCTCTCGCTCCTTCACAGGGCACAGAATACCATCAGGGCCGTGCCGGGGCAGCAGAGCCACAGAGCCGGGGCATGCGGACGCAGTCCCGTGAGGCCCACAGGCCCGGCGCCCAGCCCGACAGCGAGGAACAGGGGTCTCTATCACTGTCAGCAAGTGAGACAATCAGAAAGAGTGGTTTCTTTTCCTGTCAGAGAAACCCTGGACGTGGCCACAGCAGTGGGAAGGCTTCCCTGAGCTTGTTTGAACACTTACTGGCTTACCTCACTGAGCCCTCCTTTCTACCAAGCAAAAGTCACCTTCAGACTTGCTAGAAGGCAGTCTCTGCACCCGGGACCCTGTCTTGCTGGGGGTTTTTACTTTTGTTTCAGATTCGAAGGAGTCGTTAACAAAAGGAGCCACTCATTATGCACAAATAAGCAACTTCAATATTTAACAGAGAATTATCTAACTTACTTTCAATATGCCATCATTTAAAGGAAGGAGAGGTAGGCACAGTAGAGGCACGTCACAGCACAGGCGTCGCTGAACTGGGCTGACAAGCACCAAGATTCCGACAGGGCCGGCGAGTCTCGTGTTAACAGCAGTCTGGAGTCCCTTTTGGGGGTCCTGGGCAGTGTGTCCACCCCATGGGCGGGACTTCACACTGCAGCTTTGGGGGTTCCTGTTGATAATCCCAGGCCACAAACTGACATCATCTCCAGTTTGTGAGCAAAATGCAGCTCTTGTTCCACTTTAACCTTTTTTTACAATGCTTGTGAGTGATGAGATTTTCCAGGCACCCAAGGGATTGGCCAGACCCTCAGGGCTCAGGAGAATTCCAAGACTCATGCCCGTTCTCATCCATACTGTCTCTTAGCTTACTGGGATCAACTGGTGCACTTGTTGTGGGCAGGCAGGAAGTCAGGGCAGTGTCCAGGCAGGTCAGAAGCAAGGTCAGAGGCCTGCTCTGTCTCCGATCTCTGAAGCCTGAATAAGACCACTTCCCTTTTGGTTTCCCTAACAGGCTCTTGGCCGCATGTGGCAGGCTGCAAAGCTTGCGGGCTCTCTCGGCCTTGGGTGTCCACAGCCTGAGGCGGCTCTCGGGTGCTGTACAGGGCAGACACTCAGCAGATGGAAGCTTGGGTGCTCGGGATCTGTTCAAATCCTGTGGGGCAGGGCACTCTGGAAGATTTGTCCTGGTGCTGCTCGAGTTGAGGGAGTTGGCTTGGTTGATCAGCATCATTCCTTCTCTGCTCTTCACTTGCAGACCAGGGGGCTTTGATGTGGGGAACGTTTGCTGGGTTCTCTTGACCGACAGAAGCAGATAAAATCAACATGATCATGTATATTTATGTATGTGTACATATAGACAGACATATCTATAGATATGTGCGTGTGTGTGTACACTGAGTCCCCTCCTTACAAACCGTGGAGTTGCGGACTTCCAAAGCAGTGAACCTGTGTTCACATGTGCAATCGTATGCTAATTCATGTGTCTGGTGTCCATCATCACGTGCACACATTCCTCCCACTGGCCGCGCTGTGTGTCCCTTGCCGTACAGCACTGAATAGACCACAGCAGCACAGCACGTTTACCCCAAACCCAGGACGTCCAGAAGCAAGCGTGAGAGCAGCAGAGATGTAGCCGGTACTGCGAAGAAGCACCACGCGACAGCGACGGAACTCGTGTGCAGCAGGAGGGGCCTGCTAACGAAGACCGGATGGAACTGGAGGCCCAGAGAAGGGACAGAGGCGACAGGAAGGAGAAGCAACCGAAGAACTTCAGAGCCGAGGGGACGGCAGGGGGTTGTCTTCATTGAAGGAAGCACTGCTAGACCCGGATGTGGAACGCTAAGTGGAGGCCACTCAGCATGCGTCCAGCGTGATGAGGACAGATGAGCCACTGCCCAGACGCCACTGGATTGTTTTTTCAAGAGGTGGACAGAATCAAATCCAGCGAGGAGCCAGAACCCGTGCCATCAGCCTGGGCATGAGCGACACTCAGCTGGGCCTCCGTCTCCCGTTGCTGAGGACCCTTCAGCTCTCCCGTCTCCTGCCACCCAGCCTCGTCTGTCAGTAACTGCTGGCCTGTTCACTGGATGCCAGCCCATGTGCCAGCTGCTGTACTGACTCCTGAACTTTTCAAGGTCCTGTACTGTAAGATTAAAAATGTTTTCTTTTTTTTGTATTATTTGTGTGAAAAGTGTTATAAAGCTATCACAGTACAGTACTCTACAGTTGATTTTGTTAGTTGGGTACCTGGGCTAACCATGTGGGACTCACGAACAAACTGGACTCAGGAGCACGCTATCGGAATGGAACTATTCGTATGTAGGGGGCTTACAGGATTATATATGGGCTTCCCAGGTGGCCCAGAAGTAAAGAATCTACCTGCCGAGGCAGGAGCTGCAGGTTCAATCCCTGTATCAGGAGGATCCCCTGGAGGAGGAAGTGATGGCAACCCCCTGCAGTAAGCTTACCTGGAAAGTCCCACGGACAGAGGATCCTGGTGGTCTATAGTCCACAGGGTCGCTGAGAGTCAGATATGACTTAGTGACCTAACAACAACTGTATAGAGTACAGAAGTACAGTAACTTTATTTCAAACAGGACTGAGTGACTGAGCGTGCACACACACACACACACACACACACACAACCAACTACACAGGCTGTATTTATAAAACAAGTATGAAAACCCATATAAACTAAATCCATGTAAGCTACATTAAAAGGATTTTGCTTTGTGCCGCTTTCCTCCTGGGATCAACTCTAAGCCCTGGGCTTGTGCAGAGCAGACAGGGGTGTCAGTGAGGAGGAGGGTCGGTCTCTGGGCCTGGGTCTGTCATGCCCACACCAGTGCCAGCTCACAGCATGCTTCTCCCATCTGGGTCTCTGGCTCAGGCAGCCAACACGGCTCTCTGGAGCTTCCATCCACCTAGTCTCCTGCTGTGGTCCTGCTGCCATCCACTGACGCTTCCCCTGGTCCCACAAGGAGGTGGCGCTGGGGCCCACAGGTCTCTCAGCCTGGTCCTCACTGCTCTGGCCTCAGGGGAGTCATTTGCATCCACCCAAGGCAAGGTGGCTTTGTGAGGGGCAGGCCCTGGTGTCCCACGTGGCTCTCTCCTGCGGTCTGGACCTCATGGGGGGCCCTCTGGGAACTCCCGGCTGGGGTGGGCCACACTTTCTTTGTACCCGCTCTCAGTTTCTCTTTAGTCGCTCAGTTATGTCCGACTCCTTGGGACCCTATCCACGGGATTCTCCAGGCAAGAACCCTGGAGTGGGTTGCCATTTCCTCCTCCAGGGGATCTTCCCAACCCAGGGATTGAACCCACATCTCCTTTGTCTCCTGCATTGCAGGCAGATTCTTTATCTGCTGAGCCATTGAGGAAGCCCCCTTTTCCACTCCGGAGCCCCCAAATCTATTAGAGAGTTTCCACGAGCTCCTTCCTGTCCCTGCCTAACTGAACTTTTTTTTCTTTTGGACTTCAGGGCCAATTAACTGGACATTTCTTTTTGGTTTCCTTTACTAAGACCTTGTATCCCGTCCTGAGCACAGAGTTGAGCTCAGATCCCGTGTCCCCAGTGAAAGCTATGGTCCCCATGCTGTTCCCACATTGAATCCCTTAGGCAGGGCAAGCCCCAGGCTGGTGTTTGTCATTTCAGAGCCTCGTGTGGGGCATGGGCCGTAGACGGCCATGGGGCCATTTCTCTCTCCCAGGCCTGACATGCATCATGAAGTCACACCGTTAGAAATGACTTCCTTTGGGGGGTGGCTGGAAACCAGGATTTGTGACACAGGATGGGGAGGACATGGGGTTGTTTCCCTCCCTCTGGTGGGCTCTGGGATCGTCACTTCCCTTCTGGGGATCAGAGGACGCTCACTGGGAAAGTAAAGGGGTGAGTCAGGGTCTGTGAACTAGCAGCTCAGTTTGCAGATGAGACTTGTTTGGGTCACCTAGGGCTTAGGGATGCGGGCGCTGCTGTCCTTTTCAGTGAGTCCCATCACCCCCTGGCTGTGTTGCTGACCTGTGCTCTCAGCTGTGCTGGAGCCAATTACATTTGTATTTACTTGCTGCAGGTTGAGTAACTACCCCCTCAGCCAGCCCCAGTGCCCACGTCAGGCTCCTCAGACCCTGTGGCTGTGTTCCCTTAGGTCGTAAAAGGGGCTGTGCAGGTTAGTGATCTCAAAAGGGGGAGATGGTCGTGGGTTATCCAGATGGGCCTGCTGTCATCACATGGCCCTTACACAGGGAGGCAGAGGGAAATCTGACTACAAAAGACATCATCACAGATGTAGTGTGAGGAAAACTCCACCCACCCCTGTAGCATTTTTATTTGGAGGGAGGGGCCATGAGCCAAGGAATGCAGGCGGCTCCTAGGGTCTGGAAGAAGTAAGGATATGGAATCTCCCTTAGAGCCTGGAGAAGGGATACAGCCCTGCGGATGCCTTGATTTTAGCCCAAGGAGACCCATTTGGACGTCTGACCACCAAGACTGCGTGATAATCCATCCATGCAGCTTGGGGACACTAAATGTTCGGTGATTGTTAACAGCAGCAGTAAGACCCTAGCAGACCCTCGACAGTGGTTTTCGGCTGGTGCCGACTTGACTCCAGGGGACAGCTGGCTCCATCTTGAGGCATTCCTGGTTGTCACCATTGGGTGAGGAGTGGGGCTAGTAGGTGGAAACCAGGTATGCTGTAACGTGAGGAAAGCCCCCAGAGCCCCAGGAATTATGAGGCTTGAAATATCACCCTAGGTTGAGAAACCCTATCCAGACTAACAGCGCCCTTAGCTCTCCAGCCCTAGGTATCTGCAGATTGTTAATATCAAGGTTGTCTAGTTAAGGCTTGGCAGGAAGCTGAGAATTCTGCCTGGAGGAGATGTCTGTGAAACAAAACCACTTTTAACTGAGCACTTGTTCTGTGCCGGCAGGGTTCCTACACAAAGTGGGTTCCAGGGACTCACAGGGCTGTTTCCATCTTTGAGCCTGAGGGCATCTTGGAAAATGACTCAACAAGACCAGGCCAGTCTTATGGATGCTTTACCTAATTGGACCTTCTGTATGTCCTGATAAGAAAGTCCTTCCTTGTTTCGAGGAGAAGTCACTGCATGCCTGTGAGTTCCGTGGGAGGGCCCACGAGATGCTCTGAAGAAGATTCAGACCTGGACGGGAACCTTAGAACTTGATTTTCGTCTTACTCATCTCCAGCGCTCTTTCTGACCGTGGCAGAGAACAGTGACCTTAGATTTGCGGAGCGTGGGCCGTTTTCCCAGGGAAATACCCGCAGCGGCCACACGATGGCAGCCTTGCACAAACCAAAGCCCGCCTGGCCCCGGCGGCCAGCGGCTCCCGGCGTGTGTCCCCCGCAGGGCACCCAGCCTGCCTCCTGCAGAGTCCGCGGAGGAAGCCCAGCCCAGCCGGCATCTCTACTCGCAGCTGGGAAGTCGGCGCTTTGCAAGGCAAAGAAAGAGCGGTGCAGACTGCTCATGCCTGCCTCTGTTGATTTTCAATATGGAACTAGTTTGCCACCACCCCGCCCCGCAGCTCTGGAGTTGCAGTGAGCAATACGACAGAGAATAGGTTAGACTTACTCTTGAGAGAGCTCAAACCTCTTTCTTCCTTTTTAAAGGAAAAATTGTGTAGCTTTTGTGAGTCGAGGAGTGCAGACAGGAGCCAAAGTTTCCTGATTTCTTCGCTCACCCCGTAGACTTGCGGGGAGGGGGAGAGGGAAGACTTGGAGCCACCAACCCACTAAAATGCACCGTCTCCCTCCTCTAGGTTGAAAGAGGCCTGCCTGCTCCCTGGGTTGCTCACAGAGTGAGTGCTTCCATGATGCTGTGAAAGGGAGGGAATGAAAAATGTTGCGGATGCTGTGCACCCGGCAAAGGCAATTGCTCCCTTTCGGTTTCCATGCACCGCGGTGGGCGATTCACACCATTCCATCCCCACTGGGAGAAACAGTGAGAAATTCCATTAAGCTCTCTTGTTAAAAACAGCTTATTGAGATGTAATTGATACGCAGTAAACTGCACATACTTAACATATGTAATTTGGTGAATTTGGACATAGGCACACACAGCTGTGAAGCCATCAAGGAAATAGACGGTCCATCACCTGCAAACGTTGCATGTGTCTCTTTTTCTGTGGGGGTTGGGGGGAGGCTAAGGATAGTTGACATGAGATGTGCCCTCTTTGTCGGTTTTGAGGGCACAGACATGACTGAAGGTGCCGCTGCATGTCAGCTGGAACGGATTCATCTTATGTGACTGAAACTTTACACCAGTTGAATAACAACTTTCCCATCCCTGGTCCCTGGTCCCTGGTTGCTGTTCAGTTGAGAAGTCGTGTCCCACTCTTTGTAACCCCATAGACTGAAGCACACCAGGATTCCCTTTCCTTCACTATTTCCCAGAATCTGCTCTAACTCATATCCACTAAGTCGATGATGCCATCCAACCATCTCATCCTCTGTTGCCCTCTTCTCCTGCTCTCAATCTATCCCAGCATCAGGGTCTCTTCCAGTGAGTCGACTCTTTGCATCAGGTGGCCAAAGTATTGGAGCTTCAGCTTCAGCATCAGTCCTTCCAATGAACATTCAGGCTTGATTTCCTTTAGGATTGACTGCTTTGATCTCCTTGCAATCCAGGGGACTCAAGAATCTTCTCCAACACCAGTTTGAAAGCATCGATTCTTCAGTGCTCAGCTTTCTTTATGGTCCAATTCTCACATCCATACATGACTACTGGAAAAACCATAGCTCTGACTATACTGTCTTTTGGCAAAGTGATGTTTCTGCCCTTGGTAACTGCCATTAAATTTTCTGCTTCTATGAGTTTGACTATTTTATGTACCTCATGTAAGTGGAATCATGCAGAATTTGTCCTGTGTCTGGCTTATTTCACTCAGCATAATGTTCTCTAGTTCCATCTGTGTTGTTACCAATGGTAGAGTTTCCTTATTTTTCAAGGCTGAATAATATTCCATCATATGTGTGTTTATATATCACTTTTTAAAAACCTATTCATCCATAAATGGACATTTGTGTTGTTTCCAGGTTTTAGCTATTGTGAGTAATACTTAAGTGAACATGGGGGTTCAGAGATTCACAGCATTGTAAATCAGCTATACTTTAATAAAATAAATTGGAAAAAGTCTTGATTGTGATTCTTTCTCTTTAAAGATATGGCACAGAGCAGGATCTTTCAGGGAGGCTCAGTTTTGCCAGATAGCAGTATTTTACTTTTCTTATTCCACCTTTTTCCTTCTTTCTGTGCATCACTGTACTGAGGGGGTTATGGGTGGTACAGCCCCCACGTCTGGGGAAGGGTGCACTGAGTAACCAGGAGCGGAGATCTGGGGAGGAGCACGGGTGGGCCCCTTGGTGTTCCTGACAGCTCCTGCCCCCCCCCCACACCCCCGATTCCCTGGTCCATCACCCTCCTCTCTCCTCCTTGGTGAGGGTTCAGGAAGCCCTGGGGACTGGCCTCCAGAGGCAGGTCACCATCCAGCTGTGACGTGGATTCCCTTCTATGTCATCAGTGTGGTCCCAGTTTCACCTTTAGTTTTTCTGATATGCTACTTGGCCTTTCTTCTCAGCAGCAGCATCGAGAACATTTGAGGGTCAGTTTTGCTCATTATAAAGTGGGAATAACATTCCCCCTTGTAGGATTCACTGAGAGGCCCATCTTTTTGCCATGAAGTGATGGGACCAGAGGCCATGATCTTAGTTGTTTGAATGTTGAGCTTTAAGCCAGCTTTTTCATTCTCCTCTTTCACTTTCATCAAGAGGCTCTTTAGTTCCTCTTCACTTTCTGCCATATTGGTGGTATCATCTACATGTTTGAGGTTGTTAATGTTTCTCCCGGCAATTTTGATTCCAGTGTATGATTCACTGAGTCCAGCATTTTGCATGATGTACTCTGTATATAAGTTAAATAAGAAAAGTGACAATATACAGCCTTGACGTACTCCTTTTCCTGATTTTAAACCAGTCAGTTGTTCCATGTCTGGTTCTAACTGTTACTTCTTGACTTGCATACAGTACTTTCACAGCATCATCTTATAGGATTTTAAATAGCTCAGCTGGATTTCTGTCACCTCCACTATCTTTGTTCATAGTAATTCTTCCCAAGGCCCACTTGACTTCATACTCCAGGCTGTCTGGCTCTAGGTGAGTGACCACATCTTCATGGTTGTCCGGGTCATTAAAACTTTCTTGTACAGTTCTTCTGTGTATTCTTGCCACTTCTAAATCTCTTCTGCTTCTGTTAGATCCTTACCATTTCTGTCCTTTATCGTGCCCATACTTGCATGAAATGTTCCCTTGATAGTTCCAACTTACTTGAAGAGATCTCTAATCTTTCCCATTCTATTGTTTTCCTCTCTTTGTGTTGTTCATTTAAGAAAGCCTCCTTGTCTCTCCTTGCTATTTTCTGGAACTCTGCATTCCTTTGGGTATATCTCTCCCTCTCTCCCTCGCCTTTTGCTTCTCTTCTTTTCTCAACTATTTGTAAACCCCCCTCAGACAGCCACTTTGCCTTCTTGCATTTCTTTTTCTTTGGGATGGTTTTAGTTACTACCACCTGTACAGTGTTCTGAACCTCCATCCATAGTTCTTCAGGCACTCTTGTCTAATGGATATAATCCCTTGAATTTATTTGTCACTTCCTCTGTATAACCATAAGGGATTTGATTTAGGTCATCCCTGAGTTGCCTAGTGGTTTTCCTTATATTCTTCAATTTAAGTCTGAATTTTGCAATAAGGAGCTCATGATATGAGCCATAGTTAGCTCCAGGCCTTGTTCTTACTGACTGTGTAGAGCTTCTCCATCTTTGGCTGCGAACAACACAATCAGTTTGATTTCTGTATCAACCATCTGATGATGTCCATGTGTAGAGTCGTCTCTTGGGTTGCTGGAAAAGGTGTTTTCTGGGACCAGCATGTTCTTGTGACAAAACTCTGTTAACTTTTGCCCTGCTTCATTATGTACTCCAAGGCCAAACTTGCCTGTTATTCTGGTTATCTCTTGACTTCCTCCTTTTGCATTCCAATCCCCTATGATGATAAGGACATCATTTTTGATGTCAGTTCTAGAAGGTGTTGTAGGTCTTCATAGAGCTAGTCAGTTTCAGTTTCTTCAGCATCAGTGGCTGGGGCATTGACTAACACCCGTGAAAAGAATTAAGTGGCTGGCTGAAGAAGAAACAATGCTAGTAGTGGACATGACTGGTGATGGAAGTCAAGTCCGATGCTGTAAGAGCAATATTTGCAGAGGAACCTGGACTGTCAGGTCCATGAATCAGAGTAAATCGGAAGTGGTCAGACAGGAGGTGGCAAGAGTGAACACCGACATTTTAGGAACACAGGAATGAGTGAATTTAATTCAGATGACCATTGTATCTACTACTGTGGGCAAGAATCCCACATAAGAAATGGAGGAGCCCTCACAGTCAACAAGAGAGTCTGAAATGCAGTACTTTGGTGCAGTCTCCAAAATGACATAATGATCTTTGTTTGTTTCTAAGGCAAACCATTCAACATCACAGCAATCCAAGTCTATGCCCCAGCCACGGAAGCCTGGAAGTACACTGCTATATTTTGGTGTTTATCCTTCTAGATCAGCTGCTTTAAAAGTAAAGCCGTAGTAGTTAATGTTGTACATGCAATTTGCTTCCTACTCCTTTTTTTTTAATTGAGCACTACCTGAGTTATTTAACCCCAATGTTTTAGCCATCATACTTTAGTCTGCCTAAGATGTGGGATAGGTGTAACACAATTTACATGACCATGTTCCTCTTCTTGGATGTTTAGGCTGTTTCCTATTTTTAGTGGTTATAAAGAACAATCTGCCAAATACAGAGACCTTATCCAAAGAAATAAAAGCAAAGTGTGGTGGTGGGGGCAGATTTTTGGTTGGGGAGGATTTCCGATTTCTCTCAGACTGTTCGCTCATGAGACCAACTTTCTGTAGGATTCTGTTTCCTTGGCACAAGCTTTAGGGCTAAGAGTCTACTCCTGCACCACCCCCCTCCCCTGCCCCAGCCTCTCTCTGATTTGGCTTTGTGTTCTGTGCCACTCTGCACACAGGTGGTCTTGGCTGAGTTTAGTGTCTCCGGGCCTCAGTTTCCTCATCTGGGAAATGGGGATACTGAGATCCTGGTTCCCAGGGTTTGCTGGGTGGTCCCATAAACTGATGCATGGGAGGGCTTCTCAGCTGTAAGCTGTGTGCCACTGGGCTGTTACCTTGGCTGTTCTGAGTGCAGAATGCCCGGTGCAGTTTGAATGTGGCAGGTGACCCAGACCTAAGCCAGTCAGAGCAGGAGTTGGTTGAGACAGAATGAATCTGAGTAGACGGAGAAGAGGCTGGCGGGAAGCGTGTTTCCCACAGCTGCCATCTTGTGTCTATAGAGGAGCGCCAGAAGACAGAGTTGGAGCAGAGGGAGAGATACTCGATTCCGGTGATTGAGTCTCTGAATCCTGCTGTGCCTGAAGCTAGCGCTCTCCCGAGAGGGTTCAGTCGTGAGAGTTAAAGATCTCCCTCTTTCGCCTAGGTCAGTCTGAATTGTCCCTTTCTTTCTTTCTCCCTTCCTCCCTCTCCCTTCCTTCTTCCTCCCTCCCTCCCTTTCTCCCTCTATTTCTTTTTTGGGTTACTTGAAACCAAGAGTCCACACTGTTAATTTACTGTCTTTTGTGATAATGGAAGAAAACAGAAGGTGACATGGACCGACAGATGGTTGGTGCTGTACACACCTTCAGGACCTGACACATGACTTTCATGGGAATTGTCATTTTTGCCTCCGTGGGTCTCTTCCTCCATAAAAGACAAAACCGCAAAACCCATTTTGCTACTGTATTAGCATAAAGAGCATAAACCAGGACAGACTGTATTCATTTTATTTCTTATTTAAAAATAAATTAAAACATTTCTTTGGGTCCCTGGCCCGGTGCCTATTGAACTAATGGATAAATCAACTCTAGGGAGGTTAACTTTTCTCCTGCTTGTATGCACTTTTTTGTGTGGGCATTCATTTGCAGTGAACACATAGTTCCTAGTTACAAGGAAGTTGCTTCTTCAGTTGATGTATGATGCAACTAAGAGCCACATCAGCTGAGATCCGGTTCTTGATTTTACAGGTATAAGCTGTGTTGGGTAGGGGCTCAGACCACGGATCACTTCTGACTGTGGTCATTTGTGGTCTGATTTACTGTGATGGGATGTGTATCTCTCTGTGTGTGTGTGTGGCATACAGATTAGTAGCTCATTTCTCACTGGCTGAATGCTTTTGTGGTGTATTTGACTTGAAGGGGATGGGGCGGGGCTCAAGGAATGCTGGCTTTTGAGGGACTGAATACACTTCTGGTCTGATACCAGAATGTAACAGGCTGTTATTAAGAGCACTACTCACTTCTGATTGGCTGAATGCAAACACTGGCTCATTGGTACTC
>ML660247.1:5913875-5928469 GCA_007570785.1 Antilocapra americana
TGTGTGTGTGTCTCTGTATCTGTGTGTTTCTGTCTGTGTGTCTGTCTGTGTGTGTCTGTGTCTCTCTGTGTCTCTGTATCTGTCTGTCTGTGTGTCTGTGTGTCTGTCTGTGTGTGTGTCTGTGTCTCTGTATCTGTGTGTGTGTTTCTGTCTGTGTGTCTGTCTGTGTGTGTGTGTCTGTGTCTCTGTATCTGTCTGTCTGGGTGTCTGTGTCTGTGTGTGCGTCTCTGTATCTGTGTGTGTCTCTGTATCTGTGTGTGTCTGTGTCTCTGTATCTGTGTATGTGTTTCTGTCTGTGTGCCTGTCTGTGCATCAGCTCAGCCATGACAGGGAGTACAAAGCAGAATCTGCGCAGAAGGGCAAGGGCCCTGCCGCACGGGGAAAGCACGCCGCCGGGTGTGAGGCGTCGGCCGGAGCAGTGGGGCAGGCAGACCGGCCCGGGCTGAGGGCCGGCGCGGGGGTCGGAGCCCGGGACGCTGGGCGCCTGGGGACCGCCCGCGGCTGCAGAGCGCCGGCCGCATCAGCGACGCCCGGCAGGGCGCTCTCGGTGGAGGGCGAGGCTGTGGCGGTTGTAAGCAGCAGCGGCAGCGGCAGTAAAGCTTAGCACGCACAGGGCGAGGTTCAAAAGCGCCATCAGCTGTGCTCCCCGCCCTACCCCTGTGAAGGGGGCGGTGTGTGCTTCAGTCTTGTTGTTTAGTCCCTAAGTCGTGTCCTGTGACCCCGTGGACTGCAGCCCGCCAGGCTTCTCTGTCCATGGGATTCTCCAGGCAAGAATCCTGGGGTGGGTTGCCATTTCCTCCTTCAGGGGATCTTCCCGACCCAGGGGTCGAACCCACGTTAATGGCATTGGCGGGCAGATTCTTTACCACTGAGCCACCGGGGAAGCCCTGTCTCCCAATCCACAGGTGGGAAGATAGAGGCACCTGTATCTGTCAGGTGAGTCAGGCCACACCACACGAAGGATGGAGGCAGGCTGCACCACCAACCTCCTTGGCTCCAGAACCTCCTGGACACACAGCTGGCGGCCATGGGGTCCAGGAGGGGTCCCTGGAAACGGTGTCCTGACTGAGGGGGGCTGCCTCTGTTGGGGCCTCTTGGGGTTCATCTCTTCTCACTGGGTTCAGGTCAAAGAGGAGCCAGAGGGCCCCAGCACTCTGGGGCCACACTGCTCTGGGGGAGGCCCCCCCACCATCAGCTCCAGCGTCCTGCGGAGCCGCCTCGACTCCCACAGGCGCAGCTCTGGTTCCTCCGCAGGGATCTTTCAGAAGTGCTCAGCGCCCCCCACCCCAAGGCTGCGCTGAGCAGGATTACTGAAGCTGCCACTTTGGAGGGGGCCTCCTCTCAGGAAGAGAGCCTGGGCCACAGGCGGGGGTGAGACCAGGTGAGGGCGAGACCAGGCGAGGGCGATAGGGAGCCCCGGGTCAGGACAGACAGTCTGCCAGAGCCGGGCACGTCCTCGGGAGTCTGCGGTCGTCTCAGCCTGGTGGCTGGCACCCCTTCACCTAACTGCTCTAGCCCCCATCCCTCCCTGGCTTTTGCCCCATAGCGGATACAACTCTGAGACTGTCAGGATCACCCCCAGACACCTAGCTCCTCATGCCTCCTGATGTTGCTGAAGCCAGCTCGGGTCCGCTCATCCACGTCCAATAAGTCCAATAAAGACAATGTTCCAACGCAGAGTTGTGGGGAAGGCAAGTGCAGAGTTTATCGCAGGCGCCAAGCAAGCTGTCCAGGCAGCTAGTGCTCGGGGGCTTGAACTCCCCAAAGGCTTTCAGGGAAAGGTTTCTAAAGGCAGGGTGAGGGAGGGGGAAAATTGTGGCAGGTAGGATCAGCTCACGGACGTTCTTCTGACTGATTGGTGGTGAGGTAGTCGGGAGTCAGCATCATCAACTTCCTGGTTCCGACCTGTCTGGGGTCTACGGGGCTTGTGGACAGCATGCAGTGCGCTTCTGCCTGATGGAGGTTTCAATATCTGCAGAATGGCTCAAAGGACATGGCTCAGAATATTATCTATGGTCAGTGAGGAATTCAATTCTTTGACTTTCATTTAATAATGAAACCATTGTTATTTTGCCTTGCTTTTCTGTTTTCCTTTTTTCCCTGCATTTTCTCACTTCTGTAATTAAACTTACCCTTTGGAACTTGGGGAAGCCTAGCAGGCTAAAGTTTTCTACAGGCAAGAGGCAGGCAGAGGACAGGGGCCAGTGGGTTTGTCCCAGGGAAGGCTGAGACGTGATCTAATTTACATTTCCGAGTTTACTTCCTCACACTTTCTTATATCTTTCTTTGAACTTCTCCCTTAGAGTTTCCAACGGTTTGGGATGATGAATCTGCTTGTGTGTTCTCTGGTTTGTCATCTGCCTCCTCTTTCCCCCTAAGCTCCATGACACTGTCGATTTTGGTCCCCACTGTGCTCAGGTCTAGGGAAGATTCTGGAACCTAGTGGATCCTGGAGAAAGTTGGAGTTGGCCTCTTCCTGATCTCCGTGCTGGTCCCATCCCTGTCAGACCGCTCTTGGGTGCTGACTGATGGCTCTGCTGACTTGAAATCCATGGTCCTTCAGCCCTGTCTCCACGTTCTTTCTCTCTCTTTTTTTTTTTAATGATGTTGACCTGTTTGAAGCGTGTAGTAAGGCTACTGTTCCTTCTCAAGTGTCATGTCCAGAGGCACATTTAAAGTCAGAACCTTCCTGAGTGCCTTCCCTCAGTGCCCTCTTCCGATTCCTCTCTGCTTCCACGGTTTCTGTACAAATGCTCTTGCTTCAGGAGGCTGTTCTTTTCCTATGTGGGCTCTGGAAAAAAAACAACAAAAAAAGTCTTTCTTCTCAGCTCTGGTTGTCAGACCTGAAGGCGCCTCCTGGCTTCTGGCAGGAAGGCCTGGCTTCGGACAGGAGTGATGCTGGCGGCCCCCGCGGTTCCCTTTCCACTGCTTCGTCTGCACCGGCTGCCAGGGTCTTGGTGTGGAGCCGTCCCCGAGGAGTGGATCCGGGCTGCGACCCACCTACCTTCTGCCCCCCTGGTGGTGTCACTGCACAGTGTTGAAAACACTCCAGTGTGTACTATGTCACAAACAGCAGGGGGCTGGTGGGAATGTGGGGGCCCAGGGAATGTGCTCACCCCGCAAGGAGAGGGGCTGCTGGAAGCTGTTATCCCCCCGCGGGGTGCGGGGTGACCACAGGGTCTCTGGAGGAGGGATGGGGCGTGCTGGGCCTCAGGGGCTCGGGGGCTCGGGGCGGCAGCAGGGACATCCTTGCGGGCAGTCTTCTGTGTGTTGCTTGCCAGTCTAGGAAAGAAAGAAGACACTTCTGATGTTTGATGCTGGGACAGCAGTCTGGGGAGAAGGAGAGGCATGCTTGAGTCCTGAGTTCACGTCTTGGTTCTGCCTCTGACATCGTGGGGCCAGAAGTACTCCTGAGCCTCTTTCGGTTCAAAGTTGGCATCAGTGTCAGAGAAAGTGTCTGACGGGCATTGTGCCTGACCACAGTTGGTGTCTCCGAAGCGTGGTGTCCTTGCCTGCTCTCGCCTCTGGGTTGCCTTTCCACTCGCTCCTCTGTGGGGGCATGGGGAGAGACCCAGCCGAAGGGCCGGGTGCTGGCTGTGCTGCCAGGACCCAGGCCCGCGCGGATACGGTCATCCGCGGGCTCCTGCTGCCCTGCCACCTTTGACTGTTGCTGTTTGGCACTGTTTGCGGGGTACCCAGGACTTGCTACAGACCTGGTCCAGGAAGACATACAGAAACGAAAGTCATCACCCTCCTGTAGCAGACTGTGATCATGCTCACCGTTTTTGAGGAACAGAATGCCCAGGACCCGCCTTGACCACGGGGGAAGCCCCGGATGGATCCGGAGGAGAGGGGCCAAGGGGCAGGGTCAGTAGCAGCCTTTACTGTGGTTTCCAGGGTGGCAATGATTGAGGCAGAGCATGCGGCCTTGGGCTGGCTAGAGTCCTTTCAGTGCCCTGGGCATGCAGGGCTCTCTCTGATTGTCTGAGGCCTGGCCCTGGGGTGGGTGGGGTGGGTGGAGAGTGGGTCCGAGGGGAGCACCTGGTAGGGTGGTTGAGGCTGCGCCGTCTGGATTGGCCGGTCTTCCAGTGTCGTGAAATTGCGGCTCATCTGGAGGAAATGGTGAACCCTGGAAGGGACAGTCCCTCCAGGGTCAGCAAGGCCCGAGATGTCAGGGCCTCAGGAAACAGAGAATAAGGGACCCGGTCAGTCCAGGGCCTTCTACCCCCAGGAAGGAGGAGGGTCTGACTCTGAGGATCCCAACTCAACCAGGCTGTGCTCTGGCCCCTCAAGGCCATGGCTTGAGTTTGTGGTCTTCTAGAATACATGCTTTCTGGCCACAAATAAAAACTTCCTGGGTAAACACAGAAAGGTTGGGCATTTCAGTCAAACAGAGATGCTTCTGGTATCGCGCTAATCTTGGCAGGCAGAGCGGTGCATACGGATACCTTGTGCAGAGCCGTTCCTCCTTTTCTTGCTCAGTCATCAGCCAGGCAGTCACCAGGGATGCCAACCTCAGATGGGCTGATGAGGCCCAGGAAACAGTGACCCCTCTGGAAGAAGGCAGCATGGTGAGGGTGCCTTGCCTTGTATCTCACCTGAGTTTCTGCTCTTTCCGATGGCAACTCGGGAGGAGAAGAAAGAACTGTTTGGACTCTGGAATGGCAGAGATCAGAATTTACCTGCTTTTGATTGCAGCTGGGAATGAGCCCGTTCTAGGTCACCAGCTCCAGGGCAGGGTGGTAGAATCGAGTGACCTTGCAGGTTAGTTTGTGTGTGCACACAGGCGTGTGCAGGGGTATGTGTGTGTGCACAGGCCATGGGTAGCAGACCTTTGTGGGTTCTCGGGATGAGGGTGAAGGTCACTCCTGGGCTCCTATGAGCGCACATCTGGTGTGGGGAAGACAGACCCTTCTTTCTCAGCTCTCTGACCAGGAAGGAGGGGCTTCTGATTAGCAGTGATGCTGCCCACTGTCTGGGAGTGGGGTCTGGCTTGATAGCATCAGTGGGTTTGGACTGAGGAAATTTTACAGGAGTTCAGACTCTCGGGTGGGGGACTACAGCCTGTCTGTTGAGCCAGAATGACTAATGGCTCTTCGTCCAGCCTTAAGTTTCTGCAGAGAATGTGTAATGCCTCCTTGCTTCTCACCCTCCCTTCCTCCCTCTTGCCTTCCCTTCTCTGCTTCCCTTCCTCCCTTCTGCACCATCCATGAACCAGTCACAGTGTCAGAGGCACTGGGCACGAAACAATGAACAAGGAAAGGCCCAGTGCCTGCCTGGCTGGAGTGATAATCCGGACCAGGTTTTTCGGTCTCACGTTTGGGGCTGGATGAGTCTTTGCGGTGGGGCCTCTGTGCCCTGGAAGGTGTTTAGCAGCGTCCCCGCCTCTACCTGGAAGACCCAGTGTCCCTGGGTGACCTGGCAGCGCACTCCTGGAGCACAAAGGGCCTCGATGGCGTCTGTCCAATGTCACCTTCTGCTCACAGTCAGGCCGGTGGAGCTGGCGGATGGCGCTTAGTTTGTTCCTGTTGAGAAAGTGGTTGACCACGAGTCCCCAGATAAATCGCCAGTCCAGGAGAGGACCTGTCTTAATGACAGGGGCAGGATTGTCATGGAAGCTCTTAATTGGCATCACCCGAAAAGGTAGGTGGAGGTATTACTGGATAAGATTAAGAACAAAATGACCTGCCCTGTGATTCTGTTTTGTCCTTTCCTTCACCTTGAAATAACTGTGTGTAAGAGAAAGTATTCATTGGCGAGCAGACCTACCATCTGAATTTTTGTCTATTTTTTGCATAAACCTCAAATTCCCTCTGGGTTTCCCTCTGGGTTTGCTTCCCCCTTGAAGGGGAGGCAAAATAAAGTGTGCAGATGGATTTCTTTGTGCCTCATCCAGGGGGCCAGCCTCAGCTCTTGCCAGGTGTTTGGCTGCATCGTGAGCTTGGTGAAGGCGTGTACATATGCTTCCTGTGATGTCCAGCAAAAGAGGACCGTCTGGTTCAAGAATCCTTTACAGGGGATGCTGTCAACACCCGCTGCATGGCTCTCCCCACGTCCAGCTGGGTTGCTTTCTCTTTGCTCAGCTCCAAAGTGTTGATGGGTCAATCAATCCGTGCTTGCAATTTTATCTCAGCTGGGAGTTCTGACGGGCGCCTGTGTGCCCGTGTGCATACGTGCGTGTGAGCTTGCTTCTTCTCGGTCAACACATACTCGGTTAAAGTGCTACAAGATGCTGCTGGAAAGGATTTCACTTTGCTCATTTCAGTGTCGAAAGAGGCTGTGCCTGCTTCAAGTTGCTCAGGAGCTCAAGGATGATTACAAGCATTTTCGAAAGCAAGACCTGAAAATGGAAACTTCTTAGTGTAACAAGATATGCTTTGGCCATTTCAGTCATTGAAATGATAAGTTTGGAAACCCCTTTAAGTGAAATCAAGAACACCAGTTTTGAGATGATGTTTTTGACAAAGGAAACCTGTACTCTCTCCCCAAACTAACAATGGTGATGGTGTTCACAATGCCAGTGACAGAGCCACATAATTTCCATTTGCAAAGGCCTTCAGGCCCCTCTCAGTCATTCAGTCTCCAAACCTCCGAATCATCTTTTTGATCTTTCTTTTCTGTTTTCTCATCGTCAGCCAGTTACCCAGATCCACAGCGTTTCCATCGTTCATCACTCTGGTTCCCGCCCTTTCTGTTCCCACCACCCTCACCCAGCCCCTCACGTGTCTGCCCTAAACCTTGGGAAGGGCTGTCTACCAGGTCTCCTTATTCCCTTCACTCTGTCATTCACTCTCTCCAGGACTCCTGTAGGAGCCTCCGCTCTGGACTCACTTTTCAGTTTTGTTCACGTCCTCACCAATTTCTGGAGACACTTTTGCACATGATCTGTCTACAGTGGACATCTGATCATGTTCACTCCTTGCCTAAAATCCCTGCTTGCCTTCCCACCAAGGGCTGTGTCACGTCCCGCCTTCCTCAGTGGCGCCTGGGACTCTGGGCTGCAGCCCCTTGTCTGCTCCTGGGAGTCTTGAAGCCACATGGTGTTCTGCAGCACCCTCACTCCAGGCTCTCCCCTTAGCCTTAGCATCTTGCTTCTGTCTCCCTTTAGCAGGTGGGTGAAAGGACAGGGGAGAGGGGAAGCAGAACAGTGGGGGCCCTGTGAACCTAAGTCCCGAGAGTCCAGAGACATTTGGGGAGCACTGAACTTTACAGCTGGTGAGGAATGGGGGTACTCAGCCGACTTCATGTAGGCCTCAGAGGACCTATATACTCTGAACCTGAGCAGAGATTCTGAAACCAAGGTGCTAATTAAACTCCCTACTGATCTTGGCCTGGAGGCGAGGCCCTGCCCTGAGCCCCCTGTAAGCTGGGCAGCATCTGAGAACCCACAGCCGTCCCTGGCGGAGGAAGGCGCCTGAGGAATTTCTGCTGCTCTGAGCATTTTAAACACACTTTCAAATCAGGCAAAGAGGCGCTTTGTCACCCCTATGCAAGAAGCCAAATTCTCCGGGGTGGTCAGTCCTATTCCTGCTCAATACAGACAGTATTGTGGGTGGCGTGTGTGCTCATTAGAATGAGTAAAGTTTTTTTTTTTTTTTCAAATTTTCTAAATTGAAGTATAGTTAAATTATAATGTGTTAATTTTTGCTGTACAACAAAGTGATTTAGTTATACATATATATACATTCTTTTATAAAAGCAATATGGATGCAGTTGACTTTTATATAGAGCAGCTGGCCAATGTTACGTGGCAGTCTGGATGGGAGGGGAGTTTGGGAGAGAATGGATACAGGTATATGGAAGGCTGAGTCTCTTCCCTGAAACTATCACAACATTGTTAATCAGCTATACCCCAATAGGCAAAATGAAAAGTTTAAAAAAAGGTTGAATGTTTTGACAAAAATTTTAAAGGCACAGGACAAAGAAAAAAAAAATAAACAGAGCATTTAACAGATTCAGAGCTCCCTACCATTTGCTAAATGCAAAATATCAGCCTTCCCCCCCACCCCCCCAAATTGAAGTATAGTGGATTTACAATATTGTATTAATTTCAGATATATAGCAAAATGATTCAATTGTATATATATTTGTTGGTGTCGTTTAGATGCCAAGTTGTGTCCGATTCATTTGTGATCCCATAGACTATACCTACCAGGCTCTTCTATCCAGGGGTTTTCCAGGCAAGGATACTGGAGTGGGTTGCCATTTCCTTCTCCAGGGGACCTGCCTGAACCAGGGATCGAACTCGTGTCTCCTGCATTGCAGGTAGATTCTCTACTGACTGAGCCACGTGGGGCTTCTCTGGTGGCTAAGTGGTATAGAATCTGCCTGCCAAAGCAAGAGATGTGGATTTAATCCCTGGGTCAGGAAGATCCCCTGGAGGAAGAAATGGCAATCCACTCCAGTATCCTTGCCTGGAGAATCCCATTGACAGAGGAGCCTGACAGGCTACAGTCCACAGGTCACAAAGAGTTGGACATAACTGAAGCTACTGAACATGAGCACACACACACACACACACATAATATATATATATATATATATATATATATATAGGTATACTTCAGATTATTTTCCATTATGATTATAAGATATTGAATATAATCCACTGTGTTATACAGTAAATCCATGTTGATTATCTGTTTTATGTATAGTAATTTGTATCTGTTAATCCCATGCTCCTAATTTATCCCTCCTCCATCTTTTTCCCCTTTTGTAATCGTAAGTTTGTTTTCTATGTCTGTGAGTCTGGTTTGTTTTGTATATAGATTCAGTTGTATTATTTTTTAAATTCTACAGATGAGTGATATGATATATAATATTTGTCTTTCTTTATTGGACTTGCTTTACTTAGTATGATAATCTCTAGGTCCATCCATGTTACTGAAAGTGGCAAGAATTAATTTTTTATGGCTGAGTAATATTCTATTGGGCTTCCTAGGTGGCTCAGAGGTAAAACAAATCCACCTTCCAATGCAGGAGCCGCAGGAGATGTGGGTTCAATCCCTGTGTTGGGAAGATCCTCTGAAGGAGGAAATGACAACCCTCTCCAGTATTCTTGCCAGGATCCCATGGACAGAGGAGCTTGGCTGACTACAGTCAGTGGGGTCACAAAGAGTGGGACCCGACTGAGTGACTGCACACACACAAGCATTCCATCATGTATGTGTATATATATTTGTGTATCATATATATATATATATATACATATATATGTATCTGCATATAAACATATATATCTCACATCTTAAGCCAGTTTTATGTTGATATGAACTTGGGTTATTTTCATATCTTGGCTATTATAAATGCTATGAAACACTGGGATGAATATATCTTTTCAAATTAGAATTTTCACTTTTTTCCATATGTATATCCAAGGGTGGGATTGCTAGATCGTATGGTAGCCCTGCTTTTAGTTTTTTAAGGAACCTGCATACTATTCTCCATGGTGGTTGCACCAATTTACATTCCCATTGACAGTGTAGGAGGGTTCCCCTTTCTTCACAGCCTCTTCATCATTTATTATTTGTACACTTTTGGATGATAGCCTTGCTAAAGGCAAAACAAAGCTGTCTTCTGTACCAACCCTCTTCCATGCTGAGTTTGCAGATATTGGGAGGGACTTGATGCTTTTGCCTTCCAGTCATCTCTGTTGCCACTGGTCAGGTTTGAGTGGACCTTCCTAGGTATCTACTTCTGTTGCAGTATATGGTGCTCATCAGTGTGATCCACAAAATATTTCCCTTTTCTCCTACTCTGTGTATATGCTGAGACTGCACTTCCTGGCTCCCCGGAGGTTGGGTGGTGCCGAGTGATTAGTTCAAGCTAAAGATTGTGGTTCACCCATGGAGGAGACATTTTATTGCCAGTATGAAACCCAGCAGGGCTTGTGTTCTTCTTGGCGTTGGTGATTAGCACCATCTGAGATACTAATTGCTCAGTAAGCCTTGATCTCTGAGAGGAGTCCCCTTGCTGACCTGCAAGGGATTTTTAACCCATTGAGATTTTGGAGCTGTTTGTTACTGCAGCACAACCTAGCATTCCCTGACTGATGCATAGTGTTGATATTTTTGGCAACCTAATATTTGTTATAAGTTCACTTACACAGAGAAAATATGTTTGCCTTTCCTGGTTTACCAATTTACATTCCTTGAGAGAATTTTCACTGATGATCTATTGGATGTTTAGAATTTACTGTCCTTTGCAAGATTTGGAAAAGAGGAGTTGCACTCTGTTTTTGGCCACTCAGCCCAGTGGTCTAATAACCACACTTTGTGTGGTTAATCTTTCTGGCTCGATAACAGATACCCCAGCTTTGGACATGCCACTCCATGGCAGAGCTTGGTTAATGTTGATAATGACTACAACTTGGTGAGTGCTGACCACGTACCAGGCAATAAGCATATCTTATTTCTGATTCTCTGCATAGGCCTTATTCTCAATGATAACTTTGAGGAAAAAGAGGCTAAATACCTTGCTTGAAGTCACTTTGCTAATGGAACCAAGATTTGCACCCAACTCTGGATGTAAAAGTCAATCTTTTTATTTATCTAGCCTCTTCTCCTTTGCAAAATTTCCAGGAAAGGGGTGAAAGGTCCCCTTTCCTTAGGGCTATTATCCTTGGGGATTTAGTACTTTGATGTTCTTTCTTTCGTTGGATGCCATATTTTCTCTTGTCCACTCACATTCACACCCTCTTTTATAAATTTGTTTACTCACTCATTCATTCATTCATCTATTAAATAGACTTTTTGAGTCTTTTAGGTGCTGGGTTTCATTTGGGGCTGAGACTGAGATGTGACCAGGTTATGATTCTTACTCTCAACCTTGATTAGTTCACAGCCTTGAGAGAATGGTAATATGCATATAGACCCACAGAAAGTATTACAGACACATCCACTGCAGAGGCAACTCCTGGTATAGATGGGGTATCAGGTAGTGTCAGGGTTGACTTTGACACCAGAAATAGTTGTAGAAGTTTTGTCTTCTATGTGTCATTGAGAGTCTTTCACTGTTTGCACCCCCATCTCATCCCACTAAATCCATATCCTCGGGATCAATGTCATTATCACCAGCCCAGTCCTTCTGTTTTTGAAGGTTGCAATATCAGGGCCAAGAACTACCAGATGTACAGGCTCTATTTAGAAAAGGCAGAGGATCTAGAGGTCAAATTGCCAACACTCCTTGGATCGTGGAGAAAGCAAGGGAATTCCAGAAAAACATCTTCATTGACTACAAGAAAGCCTTTGACTGTGTGGATCACAACAAACTGTGGAAAATTCTTCAAGAGATAGGAATACAGACCACCTTACCTGCCTCCTGAGAAGCCTATGCAGGTCAAGAAGCAACAGTTAGAAATGAACATGGAACAACCAACTAGTTCAAAATTGGGACAGGAGTAAGACAAGGTTGTTTATTGTCACGCTCTTTATCTAACTTATATGCAGAGAAATGCCAGGTTGAATGAAGCACAAGCTGGAATTAAGATTGCTGGGAGAAATACAAACAACCTCAGATATGCAGATGATAGCTCTCTAACGGCAGAAAGTGAAAAGGAACTAAAGAGCCTCTTGATGAAGGTAGAAGAGGAGAATGAAGAAGTTGGCTTAAAACTCAGCTTTCAAAAAACTAAGATCAGGGTATCTGGTCCCATCACTTCATGGCAAATAGAAGGGGAGAAAGTAAAACCAGTGAGAGATTTTTTTCCCTTGGGCTCCAAAATCACTATGGATGATGACTGCAGCCCTGAAATTAAAAGACACTTGCTTTTTGGAAGAAAAGCTTTGACAAATCTAGACAGCATATTAAAAAGCAAAGAAATCACTTTGCTGACATAGGTCTGTATAGTCAAAGTTATGGTTTTTCCAGTTGTCATGTATGGATGTGAGAGTTGGACCCTAAAGAAGGCTGAGCACTGAAGAGATGATTCTTTCAAATTGTAGTGCTGGAGAACACTCTTGAGAGTCTCTTGGATTGCAAGAAGATCAAACCAGTCAATCCTAAAGGAAATCAACCCTGAGTATTCACTGGAAGGATTGAAGCTAGCTGAGGCTCCAATACTTTGGCCACCTGATGTGAAGAGCCGACTCATTGGAAAAGACCCTGATGCTGGCAAAGATTGAAGGCAAGAGAAGGGCTTGACAGACGATGAGATGGTTGGATGGCATCACCAACTCAATGGACATGAGTTTGAGCAAGGTCCAGGAGATGATGAAGGACAGGGAAGCCTGGTGTGCTGCAGTCCATGGCATCACAGAGAGTTGCACACGACTGAGAGACTGAACAACAGCAGCAGCAACTGGGCCCCTGGAGTCCATCCTCCTCCCCCAGCAGGCGCTCGACTCCCTTTCTGTTCTCCTGTCCCCATCGATTACTGTTTCTCTCTCTCTGACAAAGAAGGTTAGGTGGCCCCGCCTAAAGAATCCTCGCGCTTTGGGGGCATAAATAGATTTTTCCAGACTTTGGACTGTCACTTATTCTTAACGGCTTGGGGTTGGTTGCAGAACTCCTTCTCCAGCAGGAAAAATGAACAGGCCTCTCTGATTGTGGGCTCCTGAGACAGCTGGGGTAATTTGAGCAGAAACGGCTTTGTAGCTCTAGGGGAAAATGTAATTCTCGTGTATGAAAAGCATGAACCAGAGTTGCCATGTTCACTTCTTGTTTTTAAACCCCCCACAGGCCAAGTCACATATCTGGGTCAGAGGGTCTATTGATTACCTGTCAGGGCCTGAGGTGCAGGTAATCAATAACACTAACCTACAGGAAAGGTGGCCTTGAATGCAGAAATCCCATCACATTGACCCACTGTTTCTTTTGGTCTGTAAGTGCTTTGCAAGGAAGCAAAACTCTCCAAACTAGAGCCACAAACTTCCCTGATACTGACCATGTTCCTTCAAGTCAAGGCTTTAGAAATGCCCCCTCTGAATGAAGCCAAGGAGTTTGCTCTCTGGGTCCCTCAGCTCTTAAATAGCCATGGGGCGGGGTAGGGAAGAAATATATATTGCAACAGGAGAATTCCTCAGGAAGAGAAATGAAGAGGGATTTTGTCAGGAGGTCCCTAGGACCATAACCTTGACCTTTTATTAATGTTTAATCAGGTGCTTAGAGCAAAGCATTTAAAAACTCTGCAGATCCATAGGACTAATGAAGAGTCCTGTGATGGAGGAGGCTGGCTTTCCCTGGGTCAGCGTCTGACACTCCTTACCCTTTCCTTCTGGAGAGAAATGTCGCCTGGAGCTGGTGCTGGCTTCTTACTGCACGTCTGCCTGGAGGTCTGATCCAGCACTTGTGTTGAGAAGAGCTGGTGCCATAGCAGCTGCTGTTACTCTTACTTACCCATCACCCAGTACCTCTTCCTCCTTCCTCAGGGACTTGACGCCCCAGGGGCAGCTGTGGGAGGCGGGAAGTGTGACTGCGGAATCTGTGTGTAGCATCCCCTAGTGGCTGAGCCGAGTTGCGAGGGGAGCATATGACCTATGCTGGCCAATAGGAGGAAAGTTTCAGGGTCCACAGAGGGAGGAGGGGCTCTCTCTCTTGCGGGATCAAGAGTCTACCTTCCAGTCCATTTATCTGATGGACAGCTGCTGCTGGCTGCCATCTTTCGGCTTCCTGGAGACCAGAGTCATCATGAAGTTGACTATGGACAAGGGAGCACAATCCTCAAAGATACTGTTGAACTGAGAAACCAGTGCTCAATCTAGGCACCCTATTATAGAAAGTAATGGATGTTCATATTTTAAAACCAGTTTGAATCTGGGTTGTCTGCTACTTAGAGTTGAAAACAACCAAACCGGGCATATATCATGGTATAGCTGTGATCCTGGATTGTGGTCGAATAATGCTGGTTAACATAAAAACCCACAATCTGGGCCACTGGATGTGGGGAGGGAGATTGAATTACAGAAAGTCTGGAAAAAAGGCATGTGTTATCCATAGGGAAGCCAGTGAGACTAATTACAGACCTCTTGATGGGGGTGTTCCTGGGTGACATTCTGGGCAGGGATGGAGTGTGGGTGTTGGATGCCACAGAGCTGGCTGGGCGAGTTGTTCAGAGTGGACAGTGGTCCACAATATCAGTTCCACTCTTTAATGGTTTACCATCCCACAACTGATAGAAGTCACATGTAATGGTGCTTTACAATAGCTTCTTCTCTAAAGAGCAGCAGAACCTCAGATAGTCAGAGACCAGCATTCTAGCACCCTCAGTATCAAGAGCAGCTCCACATTGGGAGCACAGGGAGAGAGCAGAAGCTTCCGAGGGGCAAGGGAGGTAGTGATCCCAGTGCCTCTCACCCTCCCTCCCTAAACCATCAGTGGAGACTGCAGACTCCCAACCCCAGGCTTACAGAAAAGTGTGGTCTCCCAGGATGGGGTTCAGGAGTCTGTCTTTTCAGCAAGTGTTCCCAGGAGTTTTTAAAATTAATTATTTTGTAGATAAAGCCTTTGGATAATTGCCTTGAGGATTACCAGTGACAGTGGGAGCAGGCAAGCTGAAGATGACAGGGTCCTTTCTGGAAGGAGGAGACTAACGAACTTGAATGAGGGATTAACTGTGTGTGCAATGGGAGGGGCAGAGGAGGGAGATAGCACATGTT
>ML660247.1:5943469-6076095 GCA_007570785.1 Antilocapra americana
AGCACTGTGTACAGCGTGTACATGTATGACTAGTGTAGTTACAACCCTGTGTACAACGTGTACATGTGTGACTTGTGTAATCACGGCATCATATGCAGTGTACTTGTTTGACTTTTGTAGTCACAGCACCACACACAACGTGTACATGTGTGACTAGTGTAGTCACAGCACCGTGTACAGCGTGTACTTGTGTGTCTCGTGTAGTCACAGCACTGTGTATAGCGTGTACTTGTGTGACAAGTGTAGTCACAGCACTGTGTACAGCGTGTACATGTATGACTAGTGTAGTTACAACCCTGTGTACAACGTGTACATGTGTGACTTGTGTAATCACGGCATCATATGCAGTGTGTACTTGTTTGACTTGTGTCGTCACAGCACCACACACAACGTGTACATATGTGACTAGTGTAGTCACAGCACTGTGTACAACGTGTACATGTATGACTAGTGTAGTCACAGCACTGTGTACAGCATGTACTTGTGTGACTAGTGTAGTTACAGTACTGTGTACCATGTGTACATGTGTGACTAGTGTAATCACGGCATCATGAACAGCGTGTAATTGTGTGACTTGTGTAGTTATAGCACTGTGTATGCATACATATCTAACTTGTGTAGTCACAACAACGTGTACATGTGTGTCTTTTGTAGTTACAGCACTGTGTACAATGTGTACTTGTGTGACTCGGGTAATCATGGCACCATGTACAACGTGTACACGTGTGACTTGGGTAGTCATGGCACCATGTACAATATGCATCAAACTTGGATTTGTCTCTGAAAATGGGAAAGGTTACTGACTGGTTTTGGCAGGAGCCTGGGCTGGATGGGCAGTGAGACCCAGGACAGCGAGGAGCAGTCCCCATAGTGGTAATTGTGCTAGTTGGGAATCAGGCCTTGACCCTGCAGCCCTGCGCTTGTACAGGTTAAGCCCTCCCAGGTGAAGCCTGAGTGGTGGATTCGGAATCTATTAGGGACACATTTCTGTGGGTGAAGAAGAAACTCAAACAGGCTGGCACCAGGCCCTGCAGCCTCACCTGACTTTTTCTAGAAATGTGAATCCCCTAGGGATGCCTGGACTCAGTAGGCCTGGCCAGCTCTGGGAAACAGCATGGGCCCTGACTTGCATGGTGCATTTTGTCCTTCCAGTTTAAAACAGTTGTGGTGAAATACACAGAACATTAAATTGACCATCTCCACCACTTTCAATTGTTCCGTTCAGTGGTGTTAAGTCCCTTCATACTGTTGTACAACTGTCCTCGCTGCCCATCTCATGCCCCCTCCATATCCTTGGCCACCACCGTACTTCCTGTCTCTATGAACCTGACATCTATAGGACTGGCATATATTCACTACTGATACTGTGCACAGAATAGATAACTCATGAGAACCTGCTGTACAGCACAGGGCACTCTACTCACTGCTCTGTGGGGACCGAGATGGGAAGGAAATCCAGAAAATAGGGGATTTATGTGTACACATGGCTGATTCACTTTGGTGTACAGCAGAGACTGACATGGCAGTGTAGGGCAACTATATTCCAAAAAACGTTACAGAAAAGGGAGAGGAAATAATCCCTGACTGTTTCCTGTCACATGGGTCCCTCAGGCTCCCCTCAAACCCTCCAGAGCGTTGGGCTGCCTCTGAGAGGAAGCCTCCAAGAACATCCCAGGGCTCACCCTAACTCTTCTGCAGTGAAGCCCCAAGGGGGTGAACGTCATGGCATCTGAAGCTGAACTTAAACCCGGGTCTGGTTGAGTGAGAGCCCGGGGGCCCCACGCTGCGCTTCTTAGAGATGTGCAGATTTAATTCTTGCCTCCCGATAGTCTGATGACCACCCAGGTGGCAGCTGCTCTTGGTAGATCGGGTTAAGTTTGGTCTTGAACTAAAAGCTCAACAGACTTTCCAGTCAGGTCCGAAGTAGCATCTGTGGGGTGTGCACCGAGTCCAGTCATCTTAGAAGTTCCCTTTGCTGACCGCTTGGTGACAAGGCTCCATCTCAGCAGGGGTGGAACATACCCTCAAGTAGACAGGATACATACGTGGTCTCCAGATGTGGTCTCATAGTTCTGGGGAGGCGTGGGAGCCCCTGCTGGGAGCCAGCTCACATCTGGGGCAGGTGGGGGCCCAGAGAATGAAGCAGAGTGTCTCCATGGGCTCAGCCAGCACCTCTCACCCCTGACCCTCCTGTCTCACCTCTACTGCCCCTTCCCTGCCCGATGCTGTTGTTTCCTTCAGAGCCTGGTCCACCCGTGTAGAAACAAGAGCACTATGACTAATTATAAAATCATTATGTGATTAAACTCAATTAACTTCAAATAACCCTTGAAATTTGCTTAATGTCAGCCCTTGGCCCCACTTGAACTGCTAAATATTGCTCTACTTCGAAATCCTGCGGAGAACGCGCTCTGGTACCTGGTGCTCTATGGGCCGCTCGTGTCTCTGTGTGCAGGGCAGGAGGTGGTGATGGTGGTGAGGGTGCTAGAGCGGTGGCGGGGAGCTTTTGGGAGACAGAGGAGGTGAAGCTGGGGGCGCCTGCAGCTCTGCTGGGTGTTAGACCATGAATGCTGGTTGTGTACCCTGAGGGAGGCTTTCCCCTGGGTCCTGACAAGTTTTTTCAAACCTTCGACTTTGGACTTGGTGCTTCTTACAGGCTGAATTGGGTCCCTTTACCCCTAATTTATATGTTAGAGGCCTGACCTCAGTATCTCAAAATGTATTTGACTGTATTTGGAGATAGGACATTTGAAAAGGTTCAGTTCAGTCAGTTCAGTTCAGTCACTAAGTCCTGTCTGACTCTTCGTGACCCCATGGACCACAGCATGCCAGGCCTCCCTGTCCATCACCAGCTCCTGGAGTTAACTCAAATTTATGTCCGTTGAGTCGGTGATGCCATCCAACCATCTCATCCTCTGTTGTCCCCTTCTCCTCCTGCCTTCATTCTTTGCCAGCATCAGGGTCTTTCCCAATGAGTCAGTTCTTCACATCAGGTGGCCAAAGTATTGGAGTTTTAGTTTCAACACCAGTCCTTCCAGTGAACACCCAGGACGGAGCTCCTTTAGGATGGACTGGTTGGATCTCCTTGCAGTCCAAGGGACTCTCAAGAGTCTTCTCCAACACCACAGTTCAAAAGCATCAATTCTTTGGTGCTCAGCTTTCTTTCTAGTCAAACTCTCACATCCATACATGACCACTGGAAAAACCATAACCTTGACTAGTTGGAACTTTAATTAAGTTAAAATGAAATCATTAGGGTGGACCCTGTTCCAGTTGGACTGCCATCCTTATGAGAAGAGGTCAGGACACAGACATGCACTGAGGGAAGACCCATGAGGTCCCAGTAAGAAGGTGGCCATCGACAGGCCAAGGAGAGAGGTCTCAGCAGAAACCAGTCCTGCCTATACCTTGATTGTGGGCTTCCAGCCTCCAGAACTGCTGTGTGAGCAGCCAGTGTGTGGTACTCTGTTACAGCCACTTGAGCAGATGAATACAGGACCCTTCACTCTTCTTGATTTGGGCCAATTGTCTTCCACTCAGCCCTGTGTTGGGGGCCAGCAAGTCACCTCATTGGATGAGGCGTCCTGTTAGCCTTTAAGGAGGTAACCGGAGCCCTGATGCAGAGGCAGGCACCCCTCAGATTAGTTGTGAGTAGAAAGATCAAGAGTTGGGAAAATGATCAGGAGCCTTTCAGCGGGGAGGCCGGCAGCCACCTGGAATCTCAGTCCTGACTAAAGGTGAAAACTCAGTGTTCAAAAACTAGGATTGTGGCATCTGGTCCCATCACTTCATGGCAAACAGAAGGGGGAAAGTGGACATAGTGACAGATTTTATTTTGGGGGTCTCAAAAATCACTGTCGATGGCGACTATAACCATGAAATGAAAAGACATTTGACCTTTGAAAGGAAGGCTATGACAAACCTAGACAGCATATTAAAAAGCAGAGACATCACCTTGCTGACAAAGGTCTGTATAGTCAAAGCTATGGTTTTGCCAGTCATCATGTAGGCATGTGAGAGCTGGACCCTAAAGAAGGCTGAGCACCAAAGAATTGATGCCTTTGAATTGTGGTGTTGGAGAAGACTCTTGAGAGTCCCTTGGACTGCAAGGAGATCCAACCAGTCCATCCTAAAGGAGATCAACCCTGAATATTCATTGGAAAGACTGATGCTAAAGCTGAAGCTGCAATATTTTGGTCACCTGATATGAAGAACAGACTCACTGAAAAAGACCCTGATGCTGGGAAATATTGAGGGCAGAAGAAGGGGGTGATAGAGGATGAGATGGTTGGATGGCATCACCGACTCAATGGACATGAGTTTGACCAAACTCCGGGGGATAGTGAAGGTCAGGGAGGCTTGGCATGCTGCAGTCTGTTGGGTTGCAAAGTGTCAGACACGACTTAGCAACTGAACAACAACAAAAATGTTAGGAGAACAGGGTAAGAAGACATAAATGACCAAAAGGTACATGAAAAGGGGTTCACCATCATTAATTGGCAGAGAAATTCAAATTGAAACTACAATGAGACGTTACCACACACCTGTTAGGATTGCTGTTTTTAAAAAGACAGGAAATAATGCACATTGGTAAGGATATAGAGAAAAGGGAACCTTTGGGCACTCTTAGTGAGAATGTAAATTGGTGCAATCACTATGTAGAACGGTATGGCTGTTCCTTAAAAAATTAAAAATAGGGCTACTCTATGATCCAGCAATTCCGCTTCTGGGTATTTATCCTAAGGAAATGAAATCAGGATCTTGAATTCACATTAGCTAAGATGTGAAACAAAATAAGTGTCCATCAATGGATGAAGAGACAGAGCAATTTATAAATATATGAGTACAATGAAAAATTATTCTGCCTTAGAAAAAGAGTTCCTTCTATTTGTAACAATATGGATGGAACTGGAGGACCTTACACTGGGTGAAATAACCTGGTTGCAGATGTAGAATCTAAAAAGGTTGAATCCATAAAAGCAGAGAGTATAATGGTGATTCCCAGGGGGTGGACATGTGGGGGAAAAAGGGAAATGTTGGTCAAGTGTATAAAGCTTCAGGTATGTCAGATGACTGAGGACAGCAACAAGAACATGGAAACTGTGTGAAGAGATGGCCAGATTAATTAGACTGTAGTTATCATCTCACTGTGAGTATGTGAATCCAAACATCAGGTTGTACAAATATAAAATTTTTATTAAAAGAAAAATAAAAGAAATGGATAGTTCAGTTGAGTTCAGTTGCTCAGTTGTGTCCGACTCTTTGCGACCCCATGGACTGTGGCACACCAGGCCTCCCTGTCCATTACCAACTCCCGGAGTTTGGATAAGAACTGTCTAAACACTCAGTGGCCTGCCTGGTTTCCTCACCTATAAAATAGGGATGGTAAGTGTCCACCTCACAGGGTCCTGAAACTTAATTGAATTAAGTACAACTTAGAACTGGCTGTCAGAAGTATTAGCAATTGTATTAGTTTTCTGTTGCTGCATAATAAATGAGTATGTGAAAGTCACTCATCATGTCTGACTCTTTGTGACCCCCATGGACTGTAGCCCTCCAGGCTCCTCTGTCCTTGGTATTCTCAAGGCCAGAATACTGGAGTAGGTAACTGTTCCCTTCTCCAAGCTATCTTCCCAACCCAGGGATCGAACCCAGGTCTCCTGCATTGTAGGCGGATTCATTAGCATCTGAGCCACCATGGAAGCCTGTGTAATAAATGAGCACATACTTAGTGGGTTCACATGATGCCCTTGTGGTAGCTCACAGTCCTGCAAGTCAGAAGACCTGACACGTCAGGGTTGATTCTCTGCTCAGGGTCTGACAGATGGAATCAGGGTCTTGGTCAGGCTAAGTTCCCTTATGGAGGTTCTGAGCAAGAATCAGCCTCCACGCTCAGTCAGTTTGTTGTTACTGAGACCCTAAGGTGTGTCTGACTCTCTGCAATTCCATGGACTGTAGTGTGCCAGGCTCCCCTGTCCTTCACTATCTTCTGGAGTTTGCTCAAACTCATGTCCTTTGAGTTGGTGATGCTGTCTAACCACTTCATCTTCTGCTGCCTCCTTCTTCTTTTGCCTTCAATCTTTCCCAACATTAGGGTCTTTCCCAATGAGTTGGCCCTTTGCACCATGTGGCCAAAGTATTGGAGCTTCAGCATCAGTCCTTCCAATGAATATTCAGGGTTGATTTCCTTGAAGACTGACTGATTTGATCTTCTTGCAGTCCAAGGGATGCTCAAGAGTCTTCTCCAACACCACAATTCAAAGGCATCAATTCTTTGGTACTCAGCCTTCTTTGGGGGCCAACTCTCACATCCATACATGACTACTGAAAAAACCATAGCTTTGACTATACAGACCTTTGTGAGCAAAGTGATGTCTCTGCTTTTTAATATGCTGTCTAGGTTTATCTTCACTTTTCTTCCCAGGAGCAAGTGTCTTTTAATTTCATGGCTACAGTCACTATCCACAGTGATTTTGGAGCCCAAGAAAATAAATAAAATCTGCCACTATTTCCACTTTTCCCCCTTCTATTTGCCATGAAGTGATGGGACCAGATGCTGTGATCTTAGTTTTTTGAATGTGAAGTTTCAAGCTAGAATTTTCACTCTCTTCTTTCACCCTCATCAAGAGGCTCTTTAGTTCTTCACTTCCTGCCATTAGAGTGGTGTCATCTGCATGCCGGTGGTTGCAGATATTTCTCCCAGCAATCTTGAATCCAGTTCGTGTCAAATTCACTTCTTTACCATTATGGGAATGAGCCCCCTGTCTCTTTAGGCTAGTCTTCAGCCAGGGGCTGTTTACCGTTGTGGGAATGAGCCCCCTGTCCCTTTAAACCAGCCTTCAGCCGGGGCTGCTCTCAATGGGGTCGCCCACATGCCTCACTGTGTGGTCCCCTCCACCTGCAAAGTCACCCACAGAGATCTGCCCTTGTTTTGCTTCCCTTTCAGACTTTGAATCTCTTTAGCCAGGCGGAGCTCTGTCTAAGGGATCACATGATTTACCCAGTGTGATTGCCCTTTCTTTAGATCAGCTGATTTGGGACCTGAATTGCATTTATGAGACCCCTTCACAGGGGCACCTAGACTAGTATTTGATTGAACATCTGCAAGAACATATGAGTACATACCATCCCAGAATTCTACTGGCCACAGCAGTACTTCTTATCTTAAGCAGTACTTCTTATCTTCCAGCTCTATTTGGGGAGCTCATGGGGATGAAAGCAGCCTGGTTTGCTTTCCTCTAGAAAAGTCTCCTGCATATAAGGCTGCAGTGATGTGAAGAATGCATTATTCTCTTGAGTCATTTCTATACACTTTCTACTGACCTACTGGGAAGGGGTCCTCACTGTTCTCTTTTACTCCCAGCTCCTTTCCCCGCTTATTGATTACATCCCCCTTCTCTCTCCTTATAGGGGTTACTATACCATGATAAGCAATGATCTTTGCTGAGATTGACACTGTGTCCCATAGTCTGGGTGCTCATCTCTCTTAAGTTAATAGTGGAGTCATGGTCGGCTGACAGATACAGTGGGAAAGTTTCCAAAGACTCCACTGAAAGGCTGTGACTTTTGTGTAGCAGGTTGGGTACCTCGGCAGGTTTGGGTGACGCTCCTCTTGGTGTCTGCAGAAGTCACTCACCTGGTTCTTTAAGAAATGTGTCCCCAGTCCTTGGAGGCTGAAAATGTTATCATGTCTGCTCCAAGGGGAGCAAGCAGTTACCATGCCTGGGGACAGTGGAGCCCGATGGGGGCTTTGATGATCCTTGTGATGGTTAATTTAATGTATCAGCTTGGAAGGTGTTTTTGGATAAGATTAACTTCTAAATTTGTGGGCTCTGAGTAAAGTGTCTAACTCTTTGCGACCCCATGGACTGTAGCCTACCAGGCTTCTCTGTCCATGGAGTTTTCCAGGCAAGAGTACTGGAGTTGGTTGCCATTTCCTCTTCAGGGGATCCTCCTGACCCAGGGATCGAACTCGAGTCTCCTGCATTGCAGGCAGACACTTTACCATCTGAGCCACCTGGGAATCTCAGCTTTTAAATTGGTGGGCTCTGAGTAAAGTAGGTTGCCCTGCATGGTGTGGGTGGGCCTTTCCCAATCAGCTGAAGGCCAGGATAGACCAGGAAGACTGACATCTCCAAGCCAAAAAAAAAAAAAAAAAAATTCTCTAGCAGACTGTCTTTAGGCCTGGAAACACACCATTGGCTTTCCAAGATCTCTGCCTACCTGTCTGCAATGCAGAAGTGGACTCCCCAGCTTCTGTGACTCTGAGCAAATTCTGTGTAATAAAATCTGTCTGTGCCAGTACACCTTCTGCTGGTTCTCTTTCTCTGGAGAACTGTGATTGGGGCAGGTATTTTTCTCAGATCTGTTGTTTTCTCCCTCTATTCAGTGGTGTTCCACTTTCCAGTGCTCCAGGCTGGGAGCCACTGGCTGCCTTTCTCTGTCACCTGCCCTCCCCAACGCCTGCTCAGCCCCCAGTCTTGGCTGAGTCCCCTCTGAATGTATCAGCTGTGCCTGCTCTCTTCTGTTTATAATTCCATCCCTTGGACCTTAATACCTTCTTGGCTAAAGAATTTTTAAGTTGTTTAACCTGTGTCTTTTCTTGCAGCTTAACCTTCTCATTCTCTGTGGAGATACTGTCCCCAAACATGGCTCACCGCATGCCACTTCCCTGCTTAGCCTGGTTCACATTATGGCCACAGTTACCGTTCCGTTTCCTGTCCTCCACCACTTCCCCACCACTGACTTACGTGATCTTTTTCATGCCCCATGACCTCACTCAAGGCCACCTCTCCAGTGGGAGGCTTTTCCAAAATCTCTGATCATTTTTTTTTTTTTGAACACACAAGGCTTGGGGATGTGGTCAAAACACAGCAGGGTTTTCTGTCTATTTCTTGCCTCGCCTGGACTCTATGACCTCACCAGCCACTCTAAAGCAATGGAACATCTTCAGTGTTGCCAGCAAACAGGGTTTCCACGCAGGACTGAAGGTGCTCTGTCCTGAGCCAAATCCAACGCTGTGAATCAGATTCAAGTTAATAGCTCTCTCCTCCAAGTGTCAGGGCCAGCTGGCTGCCCCATCGTGTGGGGACAGGAGCACCTCGCTTGCCTTCCCTGTTGCTTTGCCTCCCGGTTTGCTGTTTCTGCTAGAGCATGGAGAGAGAGTGGGAGGGAGCTAAGAGCAGCTCTACCTGATGTTTCGGTCAGCGTGAGCTTCATAATCCACAGGGAGGGTTATATATTAGAACTCTATTTCCTCACAGTTCTGGAGGTTGAAAGTCCAAGATCAAGGTGCCATCAGGGTCTGTTTCTGCTGAGACCCCTCTTCCTGACTTGCAGGCAGCCACCTCCTCACTGCTTCTCACATGGCAGAGGAAGCTAGCCCTCTGGAGTTCCTTCTTGGGTGCTAAGTTGCTTCAGTCGTGTCCGACTCTTTGTGACCCCATGCACTGTAGCCCACCAGGCTCCTCTGTCCATGTGATTCTCCAGGCCAGAATACTAGAATGGGTTGCCATGCCTTTTTCTCCAGGGGATCTTCCTGACCCAGGGATCTAAACTGCATCTCTTATATTTTCTGCATTGGCAGCCAGGTTCTTTACCGCTAGCACCACCTGGGAAGTGGCACTAATCTCATCATAGGGACTCCACCCTCATGGCTTCATCTAAGACTATCTCCTGAAGGTCCTTGCTCCAAATACCATTACACTGGGGTAGGACTTCCACATGTGGATTTGCTAGGGACGTGATTCAGTCCATAGCCCTTATCTCTGGGAGATGTTAGCTGCTCTCTGGATGTAGCTCCTTTCAGAGCTGCCTCTCCTTCATCCTGAAGATGTGGGTCTTCAGAGGCGAAAGCCCTTGTGATGACGGGATACTTCCCTCCAGCTCTTGCCCCCTCCTCGGGTCCAGTTTCTTCACTTTTCCCCTGCACAGACTTCTGTGTGGTATTGTCCCTTGAACAGTGTTACCAGGATCAGCTCCCACTTGTGGATTCTTGTCTGGGTCCTTAAAACTCACCTGTGGAGGGAAGACCCTCTGCCTTGGCTTCAACCTCTCTCCTGACCCCTTAGACACCAGCCAGACTCAACCCCACACATCCTATACTCCAGAGCTGTCCAAGCATCTCCTCGGAGCCCCCCACTGAGAGAGAGACTGAAGCCTCAGGGGAGGTCAGCACCCTGGATCCCGTTTCATTTCATGGAGGTCATAAGGCCACCCCCTGCTTGGGTTGTGCCGGCGTGACCTTCCACACGTCCACGTTCACCTACCCTCCTCTGCAAACCCGAGTCCACATAGTCTTACTGCTGCTGACTGGACCACATCTACCTGCTTTGTTTTATGGTCCTGCTCCCTAAGAAAGATGACCACTGGTTTCTGCCAGACCTTAGAAGGGTTAATTTCTTATCTAGCACCTGGAGTTTGTCCTGTTGAGCCCAGCTATGGCTGGGCCACAAGACCACCAGCCTGAACGTGGCCACTGAAGCCATAGGCGAGGTGGGATCTGGACCACTCCTCTGGAACATGCCTTCTGCAGCCTGGAGCTAGACTGTATTTTCCTAGACATCCAGTTCCTGGCCTCCAGCCCATCATTTTGCTTGGAATAGGTACATAGTTTACCAGTGAGAAAAATGTACACCTTTGTTGAAAAAGATGTGCTTGCTTGTGTCCAATGCCCCCACAGCACCTTGCAGCATGTTTTATATGACAGAAGTGCTTAATAAATATTTTTGACTGATGCACTGGGGAAAAGGTGGTCCAGACATGCCTTCTGGAAATGTCCAATAAGCCCCATTATTTCTGTTTTGCAGTCAGTGAAATGGACCTTTTGGCATTAATTCCGAAAGGGCAGTAAACAAAGATGGCTGTATAATTTTATTGTCTCTCATCTTCTAGAAGAGCCGACTTCCTCACTTCCATCTGCAGCTCTGCCTCATTGCGTCTGGGTTCACCCCTAGTACAGCTGTTGGATCACACTAATAGCCCCTGGATCTTCATTTTAAACAATAATGTTTGTTTCCAGAATAATTGAGTTCAGCAGGGACACAGAGGGTGTAGAACACTTTATAACACTTGCTATGAAAAGGGGAAATCAAGAATTTGCTTGATGGCATTTAGTTCGGGGAACACAATTTGTCAGAGCTGTCTTTATCTACTTATATTTTAGTGATTCAGGGCTGGGGGAAAAGAGCCTCAGACATAAAATTCCAGGAACACTTTCGGCAAAGCCTGCTGGTTTAATTCAGATGTTAAATATTTTCAGGAGGGTCAAGCTCTCAAGGCCCAGTATGTTTTGTCCTTTGAGTGAAACTAGCTCAAATAAATCGGAGATAATCAGTAGCCCCAACCTGGGATACACTTCACCGTTGAAGGGTCAGAGGTCCCAATTTCACAGGAAACTAATGTTCCAGCTCTGGGGCTCTGAGAAAAGAGTTTGAAATGTGAATAATTTCATTATGTAAAATGCACCTTAAGAAAATCTTTGTTCCTGGAAAATAGATGCTTTATTTAAGGTTGATGAAGCTGGAGCTCTATCTGTCTGCAATGTGCCCGACCTAGATGAGTGGACTCTCCCACCAAGGAACTGTGCAGAGCGACTTTTCCGAAGGGGCCATGCCATGTTTCCCAGTGTGTGTTCAGTTGCTCAGTAGTGTCCCACTCTTTGTGACCCCATGGACCGTAGCCCACCAGGCTCCTCTGTCCATGGGATTTTCCTGGCAAGAATACTGGAGTGCATTGCCATTTCCTCCACCAGGGAACCCTCCTGACCCAGGGACTGAACCCGTGTCTCCTGTGACTCTTGTATTACAGGCAGATTCTTTACCCCTGAGCCACGGGGGCTTCCTGTGCTTCCCAGTGTCCAGGGCTAATCACCAGGAATTGGTGGATGTTTGTTGGCTCCCAGGTCTTAAGGAGTAAATCTGTAGGTTCCCGGAGAGAATTTGGGCTTCTGAGGGCTCCAGGTTGCTTTGCAAGGTTTATACACAGAAGGTTCTCTATTTCCTCCGTGGCACCTCTTGCCAATAGAATTGACTTTGTGATCCCTTGGATTAAGATCCAAGCCAGCAGCAGGTTCTTGCCACAAAAGTATGCCCTTGACACAGAGGAATCTTCATCACACCCATCACACACAATGGGCTAATTACAAACCCAAACACTACATTTAAATTTTACATATGTAAGATTTAGGGAATTAAACTTCTCTGTGCAACTTTTCTTATGGACTAGCTATGGCGTCTGGAGGTAACTGGAAAGAATTCTGTTAACTGGGACTCTTTATTAACTCAAATTAAGTATAAACATTAACTAGTTTTAGTATAAACATGGTCTTAAACTATAAAACTAGAGTAAGATGTAAGTAACTAGCTTTTTTATTTACTAGCTGCATGTAATGGAATACCTTTGAAAGAAATGTTGGAGGTTGGAGCATATATGTAAAGCAAAACAGAGCCAAACACATGGACTTACATTTCAAAACAGGAAGTGACAAGGTCTTAAAACGATTCGGAGTGGTCCTCCACTCTCCGGATCCTGGATATGTGAGTGTTGTATAAAGTGAACATTTCGATTACAGAGAAAGACTCTATGGGCTTCCTAGCTGGCTCAGCAGTAAAAAATCCGCCCGCCAATGCAGGAGATGTGAGTTTGATCCCTGGGTCAGGGAGATCCCCTGGAGGAGGACATGGCAACCCACTGGAGTATTCTCACCTGCAAAATCCCATGGACAGAGGAGCCTGGTGAGCTATAGTCTATGGGGTCTCAAAGAACCAGACATGTCTTAGCGACTGAGCACGTATTCTAATTTACAATCCCAATTAGGTTTAAAGACTTGGTATCTAAGAATCTTACAGCCTGAGGTCAAGTCTGCCCAGGGCTTTTGCAGAGAAAGAGTAGTCAGTTTCCATAACGGATACCTGTTGGAATTCCATTTATTATTCATTTAAAGTCTATATAGCTTTGCAAAAGTTTTAACCTTACAGTGAACATAGAGTTTATCATCCAAGCCTGGCTATTCTTAACATGAAAGGGGAAGCTATTATTAATAGTAATTAAGCAGACAATCAGATATTAACTGGGACTATCAGGAGAGGCGTCTCAGGACCAGTGTAACCATGGCCTCTTCTTTCTCTGTCTCTACATTTACCATCCTGATATTTGCTTCAGGTTCTCCACCGAGCTATTCCTATGGGTCTAAAATGTGTAAGGCAGTTGTGCTAAGTTCTCCCGAAGAAGTGCTTAGAAGGCAGAAGAACTCAGTAGTTAAGGGGACACATACCGCTGTTCCCCTTTATTAGCTCTGTGACCTAAAGTGACTTATTTCACTTCGTGTGCCTTGATTTTCCTCATCTGTAAAATAGGGATTGCTATGAGGGCGACAGACTCTAAAATGACACTTATTATTGCATCATAATATATAGTGTCCACTCAATGACTGTAGCTATTATGGCGTGATTGTTAAAAGCTTTAACATAATGGATTTGGTCAGCTTCAAAAACCACAGAGACTAGGAGTCTGACTTCCCTAAAGACTGAGCTTTGCAAGGACTAGGTAGTGTCGGAAGGAAGTACATTGAAAAAGTTTTCTCATATTTTGTTAAATATTAAAACGGTTTTTCCCTTGGAAGAAACACTTTGGAAGGCAAGTCTAGGGAAGGCCTTTGGTTTCCTGAATTTTCTCAGATCTGGGAAGGTTCGGGTTTGTACTTTCCTGGGCAACAAGCCCCAAGAATACCTTGGTTTGCAAGCCCCTTTATGGAAACCTATTCATCTGCACTCCTTGAATCCTTCCTTAAGCCATGCAGGGAAGTGATGTGGAGACGTTTTGCAGATGAAGATACTGAGATTCACTTGGTAAAGAGAGGAAGCCTCAGGCAGAGCTAGGACTGGTGGCAGATCTTGTGACACAAAGTTGGATTTCTTTCTGTTCATCATTGCCCACCGGCTTTCTTTGAGGTTTAGCATGCAGGACAGCCACAAGGACATACCCCTGGTGTGTCAGAAGCTAAACTCGGGAATGTGGAATGACCAAGGATCCAGGGACACACGTCACCTTTGGGGGTTCCTCCAAGCCGCCAACAGGGCGCCCAACCCACAGAGGCTCAGCTGAGACATTTTATTCAAAAGGAACTTTATTCTTAGAGACTCTGATTTGTTTGACTGTAACAAATCAGTATGATACACAATCATAGTGATTTCCAAGGCTTATGGGATGATTTCTTTTTGAAAGAGGAAGAAGAGCGACTGCTTTGTTGGGTATTTCCACAGCATACCCCCATCCCATACAGATGTCAGATACACATATGGAATTGCACATTAAAGCAAAAGACACATGTCACTTCAGCTGGCTTGTGCGGTAACTGATATGGTGTGTGTGTGTGTGTGTGTGTGTGTATGTGTGTGTACACGAGCACATGCCCACTGAGGGGGGTGATTCAGAATCATGTAAGGACCTCCAGATGTCTGTCTGGGCGTGAATGGCCACACTCACCACGCGTATATAGTGCTGTGAAGCTCGCTCTGCAGAGTGCATTTTGCTGGCCAACATCTTTTATTTCTCAGCCACTTGGTTTCAAACTTGAAAAAGCTGCATCTGATGTTGAAAGCTAAGTTCACACCAGACAGCGTATTTTAAAACCCAACATCTGATGCCTGAAGTGTGAAAAAATTCTTTTTCATCCTTTACGTGCATACCAAAAGCTGGGAAAGTTTTTCTTAACTTACCAGGGAGCATAAAGCCTGGATTGAAAATGACGGTATTGTGAGGGCAACTTATTTGATGGTCCAGAATGTATTTAGAAATGATCCCTGACATTTCAGCCACGAAACTGTTTCAATAGATATTATTTGCTTAAAAAAAAAGTCTAAATCTTCAATGACAGGGGTATCTTTTGAGAAAAGTTACTCAAATTCAATAAATAAAGATAGCTTTATCTGACTTAAAAATGATGTAATTACATACATAGATTTTGAAGCTTGCAAAGCAAAAACAAAGCCACAAGAATCAGATGAAGAAATCAAGGCTGAAGGAAGTAAGCGCAGTGCAGTCGTTAAGATGGAGGGCATGTTATTTTGCTGGAATAATTACTGCACCCTCCAGCTCACTTGGGCCTCCTGAGGGGCTGGTCACAACTTTCTCAAAGCTGTCCCAGGGCTGGAGGCTCTTCCCTCCCAGTCCTCCATCTTTCCTTCCCATCTTCTCTCACGGTCAGACCTGCATCTTTAGCTGAAGGCTCCCCATCCTGCTCCTGATTCCTGTTCCCTTTTCAGATCTTTTGCATGTTAACTCCGGAGGAGCCAGCTGACACGGGTGCTCGTCAGTCACCTGCCCGTGATTCCCAATCTCTCACCAGCTCCAGGTGTGGCTGCTGGTACCCACGCTACGTGGTAAGCGTGGTGAGCCCGCCTTGGCCACATGGGTGGCGCTTTGTATCACAAGTTTTATTTTATGTGTGTATTCCTTGCCAGAGTGTAGGTGTCAAGGAGAAAGGGAACCTTGTCTGGCTTAGCTTTGTTCCCTTCCTAGTGTCCTTCATAGCATAGCGCCTTTCCCACAGAGTCAACTCGCAGCTAAAAGGTGACAGTTTATTGAAAAAAGTTACAGAAAGACTGCCTCAGTCAAAGGATCTCCCAGGAAGTAGATTCTGTGTTTGCACAATTTAAACCTGGTCTCATAGAGGGCTTCAACTTTAAAGATGTTTTTTTTTTTTTTTTTTTAAGTTAGGGTAGTTCAGAAAATAAATGATGGAAACTAAGAATTCTAAATCCTGCATCCCCAGTTGAATGGGGGTATTAGCCATGGTATCAGCTGAAGCCTTGTTTCCAGGCTGTGCTACAGCCAAGGTGGGGAAACTCATTGGCATCATACTTAGTCCTCCGACCGTGAGGGTCTTCAGCCACCACCCAACACTAGACGGTAAGAGAGATGACATGTACCAAGCCCTGTGGCTTCCTTAGTCTCCTTTGTTCCTTTAGAAGAGCAATTGGCAAACTTTGTCTGTGAAGAGCCACATGGCAAATATTTTAGGTTTTGAGGGCCAGAACTCAAAACCTGATTCAAAACTCTTACCACTATTCCACTCTGCCATTCTAATGAGCAAGCAGCCACACACGATAAATGAATGAGCGTAGCTGTGTTTTCACAAGCAGAGGGCAGGATATGGGCCATGGGCCATAGTTTGCTGACTGCTGCTCTTAAACTGTTTGTGGCAATAGAAGAGGCGTATATGGAACAGATTCTTGAAGACCTCTCCTGAAAAGAATGCTTTCCTCCTGATCTCTTATTTAATATTCAAGGGAGGAGGTAGCTTTGCGCCGTTTGGTAGACAAGGATATTGAAGCTCCATAGCATCAGCCAAGTTGCCCATGGCAACAGAGCTGGTAGGAGATGCAGGTGAGAGCTGAGTCCAGATCTACTGAGTCAGAAGTGACTCAGTTCTGTGATTCTCAGAAGTGACTCTACTGAGTCAGTGTTCTTTTTACCCTATGGTTTCCTGGGTCTTGCCTTGGAGTGTGGGCAAACTAGCTCCAAATGCCACTGTGTAGTGCAGGGTCACCCCACCCAGCTCTCCTGGAATGAATATCTGTCCCATGCTCACATACATGGCAGGAAGCTGACTCTTATTCAACTCTTCTGCTTATACCAACAGGTCTGGTACAGATGACAGCATGTTACCTTGAAGCATGTGGAAACTGGCTGACTTTTCTACAACAGGCCTTTGTGCACAAGCCAGTGAATACCAATAGGAAAAAAAATAACCTTATCTCAAATTAAAAGAACAATCTTTAGAAAATAGCTGAAATGTAAGGTTAATTGGAGCCAGAAATGTCAAATTAATGCAGCAATGCCCCGGGGAGCCTGCCCTGGCCTTTGTGCACAGAATCAGTGCACATGGCGAAGGGAAGCAGGAACGACATAATAGGATTTTAGGGAATCCCCTGTCACATTAAACAGGCTTTGCAATTAATTTCTTGCTGCAGTGTTATTTTCATTGGCCTATATTTTCTTTGACCTCTCACATTTTTTAAGCTACCAATGCGGGACAAGTGGGATTTAGGACTGAAATGGGACAAACCCACAAAACTGTTCTGACTTAAAATCAGTAGAAATGTGATAAAACTGCACTGGGGTGAGTGGGTAGTCAGAGCGCTCCTGGGGTGAGCTAGGGTTCCTAGGTCCTGCAGTGGGCAAGCACTGACTTGGGGACAGGGGCCTGCTCTGCTTGGTCAGTGTTTTTTAATATCACTCCCAGGTCCCATCCTGCACCCCTTGCTTGGGGTGCTCATAAGGTAGGCAATGGTCTTACAAGCCAAGGTCTTGCATTCATTGAGCATGAAACCCAGGCTAAGTACTTTGCAAAAATATTATGTTATTTAATCTTCATAAAACATCATGAGATATATCTTATAATATTGCCATTTTCAGATAGGGAAATGGAGGCACAGGGTAGTAAGGGCCTTGTGGAAGCCACATAGGTAGTAAATATCCCAGGCTCAGATTTGAACCCGCATCTTCCTGATTCCAGGGGCTGTGTGTTTAACTGCCCTGTCACATTTTCTCTTCCTTAGGATGATGCCAGTGTTTACCTGGAATGCCTGCAGCCCACATAATTGAAATTAATTTTATTTGCATTTTCATCTTTTTATTTTTAATCATGGTAAAAATATACATAGCATAAAAATTTATCATCTTGACTGTTTTTAGGTGTACACAGTTCAGTAGCTCTGTGTATTCACATTGTTGTAAACCAACCCCCAGAGCTTTTTTGTATTGTAAAACGGAGCCTCTGGGGCCATTAAACAATTACTCCTCATTCCTCTACCCATCCCCAAACCTTGGCAATCACTGTTCTATTTTATGTCTCTATGAATTTGACTAGGTATCTCATACAAGTGGAATCATATAAGATTTGTCCTTTTGTGAGTGATTTTTTTCACTTAGCATGATGTTATAACAGGCATCAGAATTTCCTTCCTTTTAAGGCTGAATAGCATTTCGTTGTGTGGATGGACCACATTTGGTCTACCCATTCATCCATCAGTGGGCACCTGGATGGCTTTGCCCTTTTATCTGCTGTGAATTATGCAACTGTGAATGTAAAATGGCTGAGTAACTGGTGAAAAGATGAGAGACATTCTACTCCTGGGATTCATCTTTGCAGGGAACAGGAGCATTTAAACAAAATGCTGTGTAATGTGGCTGCTTTGGGCTTCATGAGAAAGAATACATGTATCTGAAAATTCTTTGGATGGGCTTGGGGTAGAGAATTTAAAGGGCCTGTGTATTTTAAATACTCGTAAAATACGGGTATCACAACTAAAATGGGCCATCCTTTTCTTGGACAATATTGGTCTTGGAATTGTTGGAATGCCTGTATCTTCATTCTGGAGTAGTTCATAGAAGAGACTGCAGTCTCCCTATAGATCACATGTGTTAAAGCATTTGTCCTATGTTAGGCTGATTTGCAATAAAACATCCCGTTAATTTAGAAATGGGTCCTGGGAGACATGAGTGGCTTTCCAGGGGCCACTATCAGCAGTGTGCTCCAGGACTGTAGAGATAACTCCTTGCCCTGTGATAAAGTTCTCTTCAAAGACTAGGAGTCCTAACAAAGGCAAGGCTGCAGAGATGGCTTCCTTCCCTCTGAAAAGAAAGGAAGGAAATGAGTTTGGTTTCATCTATTTCAATCCTCACCACTGCCTTCTAAGATAGATACTGTTTTGTCTACTTTGTTGTTGTTCAGTCGCTAAGTCATGTCCAACTCTTTGCAGCCCCATGGACTGCAGCAAGCCTGACTCCTCTGTCCTCCACTCTCTCTCAGAGTTTGTTTAAAGTTTGTTTAAATTCATGTCCACTTACTCAATGATGCTATCTAATAATTTATTCCTCTGCTTCCCACTTCTATTGGCTTCAGTCTTTCCCAGCATCAGGATCTTTTCTAATGAGTCGGCTCTTTGCATCAGGTGGCCAAAGAATTGGAGTTTCAGGTTCCACATCAGTCCTTCCAATCAATATTCAGGACTGATTTCTTTTAGGATGGACTGGTTTGATCTCCTTGCAGTCCACAGGACTCAACAGTCTTCTCCAGCACCACAATTTGAAAGCATCAGTTCTTTGGCGTTTAGCCCCAAGGAGGAAATAGAAGCTCAGAAGGGTCAGTAACTCTATAAGTCTGTAAACAAAATAGCCTGACACGGCCCTACATCCTGAGTTCCAGTCCAGCTCTTGTTCCTGCGAGCTGTGCTAAACTTCTTGTCATTTCGTTTGTAAACTTAAAAAATATTCACAACCTAAAAGTTGCAAGTTATGTTTTATTTGGTGCCTGAGAGAACTGCTCCAAGGAGGCAAGGTGGGAGCAAGGTTACACAGAGGTTTGGCAACAAAGAGTAGGTAGTCACAACATCAAAGGACGATTGTTAATGAAAGAAAGCCAGATATCCCAAGTTACAGAATTTAGCACTTTTCTGTGTATCGGAAGATGGAAGAGTCTGGGTTCACAGAAATCATCCCTTTGATCTGCACTGTAGATATCTGATTTTGATGCTGTGGTACTTTTGATTCTGCTTTTGAACTGTGGTGTTGGAGAAGACTCTTGAGAGTCCCTTGAAGAGTAAGGAGATCAAACCAAGCAAGTCTTAAGGAAATCAACCCTGAATATTCATTGGAAGGACCTGATGCTGAAGCTGAAGCTCCAGTACTTTGGCCACCTGATGGGAAGAACTGACTCGTTGGAAAAGACTCTGATGCTGGGGAAGATTGAAGGTAGGAGGTGAAGGGGACGACAGAGGATGAGATGGTTAGGTGGTATCACTGGCTCAATGGACATGAGTTTGGGCAAACTCTGGGAGATGGTGAAGGACAGGGAAGCCTGGTGTGCTGCAGTCCATAGGGTCACAAAGAATTGGACATGACTTAGTGAATGAACAACAACAGCTAGCTAACTAGGACCAGTATCCTTTATTTTCCCATGTGAGTCTCCTCAGGGCTCACCATAGGGAGTGGCTACAGTCGGATGGCTGCTAGATGGCAGGTATTCCTTCCTTCCTGTTTCTTTCAGGCTCACCAGCTCACCATCTAGGGTGGTGCGATTGGTGATGATTGTGACATCTTTTGTTTGCTGATATGGCCAAAAATATTCCATTTCTGAGGTTCTTTAGGGTAAGTTGTAAAGTTAGAGAAAATTCCAGCTTCCTTACATATTTCCATAAATGTATCTTCCACAGATATATCTTCCATATTTGTGTGTGTTTATACACACATTAACACTATTTAATATATATAATGATAGAACTCAATCTTCCATATGCTAATTATTTTTCTGACTAGGTGCAATTGTTTAAAATCCACCCAAACTGAAGAATGAGTTTGAGTGTGTTTAGCCAACTCAGTGCTTCAGGATCTCTTAGGAGACCTGACATGTAACTTACAGATGAGCATACGTAGCTGGTGTATTTCTGGCCTTTTGTACTCCATTGACAATTTAAAATTCCGAATTTCAACCTTTCTCACATTTCCCCTAAAATGAGCGCAACTGTTTGTATTTCTAGCATGCTGCAAAGGTAGATGGATTTTCGAAGGGAGGAAGGATTTTGCTATCATCTGGGCAAATCCTTAATTGGCCCTGCTAACCAGGTGGCCAGCTGATGAACCACTATATTTCAATGGTATAAGCAGCAATTTATAGTTAAATATTTGCACGTGTATCTAATTGCCTTTGTGAAATTGTTCCTGCCAAACAGAAGTCTGGTTGAGCCTTCAAAATAACTTGGCATCCAACATGCATTAATATTTTAAACCACTGCTAACACTTGGTGCTGCAGATCCAATTTTACTAATGTGTGTGTGTGTGTGTTTAAACACCTCCCACTGCAGTGTATAATTTTTGAATCTCTACAGCATGCTTAGAATACTATTGCAAGGTCCCAAGAACTAAGAATTCTCATGGCGTATCCACACTGCCCAAATAACCAGTAGAAACTACCCCGCCCTCCCAATTCAATTAATCCACTTTTTTCCCCTAAATGATGTCCCCAAACCAAGGTCACTTTGTGTTACTGCCCTGGACCAGAGGGAAGGTCCATCACTCAGTGCCCCATTGAACAGATGAGGGCATGGCAGCTGTGATTCTGGCTTTAACCCCTGAATAAAGTCCTTCATGGAGCATTTGTGTTCTTGCTCTGGGCTGGAGCAGTGCAACCAGCATTTGCAGCAAAGCAGCAGGTGGGGGTTTGGGAAAGGTGTTTCCCCTGCCTTGGGGGTGGGGCGAGGATGAACTCAGAGTCCACTGCAGAACTGTCTGGGGGTGTCCTGCAGGGCAGCGAGGAACCAAGATGGTCCAGACAGAAGGAGGAAGGAGAGAGTAGCCTCGGGGAATGCAACCACATCGGCTTGGTGCCTGGCAGGTAAGGGGCCCACCTGAGGGGATGGGGTGCAAGGCTGGTGAGGACAGGGGCTGACGGTCATGGACGAACTTGCAAATTCACAAAGAACTGTGGACTTCAGCGAGAGCTTTCCTCAGGGGCAGTGCACTAGGACCACTGATGGGTCTGTCTCTGAGATAAGCAACTCTTGGGCGGAAGCATCAATGCTCTGGGCAGGGGAACTTCATTTAACTCTGTTGAATACACTGTGATCCATTGACAATGAGGAGTAAATCACCCACGCCCGCCAACCCTGGGGTCTTAGTTACACAAAGATTGAAGGTTAAACCTCACGGCCCATTAGAATTCAAAAGCAAAATTGGCGCAGCTTCACTCTCAGACGCTGCAGCGGTCATTTATTGATTTAACAAACACTGTTTCATTCAGTGGTTTCCCAACCAGACAAGGTGTCTGGGGGCGGACAATTTTGCTTATCATCACCACCGTGGGCGTGCTCCTGGGATGGCATCGACTGGGCAGTGGCCAGGGGTGTTGCTATACATTCTGCAGTGCACAGGACAGCCCCGACAACAAAGAATTGTCTGACCCCTAGTGTCAGCAGTGCTGGGGCTGGGAAACTTCTGTTTGGCACTTGCGCGTGCTAAGTTGCTTCAGTTGTGTCCGACATTTTGCGATGCTATGGACTGTAGCCCACCAGGCTCCTCTGCCCATGGGATTCTCTAGGCAAAAATGCTGGAATGCATTGCCATGCCCTTCTTTGGGGGATCTTTCCGACCCAGGGATCGAATCCGTGTCTCTATGTCTCCTGCATTAGCAGGTGTGTTCTTCACCCCTCGTGCCACCTGAGTTTAGTACTTACCAGCTCTGAACTTTATGCCAATCACTGGGGATATTGAGGTAAATTAGACTTGCTCAGTGGCCTTGAGGAACCTGTGAGCTAAGCAAATATAGACTTGGAGAGGCATAGCTGGGTTCAAGGGAGTGCTGTGGGCTGTATGTTTCCAGAAATAGGAGCACCTATGCCTAAGTCTGTGCACGGACCAAGGTGTTTGCTCTGCCCTTTTTCATGTGAAAAAAAAAAAAAAAGAGTCATTTCCTTCCTTCACTGCTGGGCCAGCTCGTCTATGGGCCTGCATCACGAGTGAGATTAGCATGGGGAAGTTGGAATGGAAAAGAAAAGTTGAAGGAAAACAGCTAAGAAACTTTACATGGAATTCAGAATGCCTAGCTGTCCTTTACATTTTTATTTCTACGTCATATTTTATTTGTAGAGGCACATAAGGATCTTGACTGAGTTGTTTGCAATCCAGGAGTTCTTGGGCTTCCCAGGTGGCCCAGTGGTAAAGAATCTGCCTACCAAAGTAGGGGGTGCCGGTTGGATCCCTGGGTCGGGAAAATCCCCTGGAGTAGGAAATGGCAACCCACTCCAGTATTCTTGCCTGGAGAATCTGCATGGATAGAGGAGACTGGCAGGCTATAATCCATGGGATCACACAGAGTCAGACATGACCGAGCGACTACGACTGAGCGACTAAACAGCGACAGGCGTTCTAGGTTCAGAGCTGACACAAAGCAGATGCTTAATGAACATTTGTTGATGTGGAATCTCATCTTCGGTGAAGTCTGTTACACTCTCCCATGGGCGTGCTTTCAGGCAGATTCTTTTTATGGTGTCCAGAATTTCCAAACGATGGGTGAGCCCGTCCTAAAGTGAGCAATACCATGAAGAAGCAGCCTCTGCTGATGCTCTGAGCAAGGCCGTTGCTCCCACTCTGCCTGCTTTTGCAATCAGGCTAGTTACCAGGGTCCTGTTTCCTGCTCACCTTATTCTACTGGGGAGGGTGGGCTGCAGCTGCTCCCCCAGCCAGGACCCCGACAACTTCCCAGATGTTGGTGCTCCAGGGGGGATGGCGCCTCCTTGGCCCCCACACCCCCTGCAGGGGCTTCTGCCAGCCCAGGCCTGCGGTGACCCTTTCTGAGACTCCTGTTGGTTTCAGAGTCCTTTGCTGCCACTCTCGTTCACAGCAGGTCGAGTGACAGGGTGGGAGAAGCACGGGGGACCGGGGCTCACACCTAGGTGAAAGAGTGACATGAATGGAGAAGAAAATGCAAAAATTCCTCTGTGTTGGAGAGAGATTATGCTGGCTTACCCACTGGGTTCCCGCTGAGCGCAGTAGTAATTGGAATGTATTCTTTGCAAAGTTTATTGGGTCCTGGAGCGACTTGTTACTGAACTGGTCAATTAATCTATTTTTTTTGTTTTTTAATGAGTTAGGGGATTTCCTTCAGCAGAAACTCACCAGGAAGCGTGACCGAATGCCCAGAGCTCAGGGAAAGGCTGGCCTTTCCTTCTTGAAAACCCTATCCAACAATTAAAGGAGGAAATGGACGCCTCCCGCTACAGGTGGCAAATTGGGCTGATGTGGGAGCCGCAGAGGACAGGGTTCACCCCGCACAGAGGTGACTGAGGAGCGGGAGGGGGGATCACCCCGAAACAGATTACTCAAGGGCAGAAGTTTGAGGATTCGGAAATAAATCCTTTAGTCTCCCTGCTGAGAGACAAATGATTTCTATTCAAAAACCTGCTTGTTCCACGTAGCAACTCCCAGCGTAGCAATAATTAATGATATCAGAAGGTTAAGAAAGACCTGCTGCTGGAATCCCTCTGCTCCAAGCATGAAATTGGATTAAAGTGAAGATAAACTTAGACACTAAATCTGTTGAGGAAATCAGTAATTATGTGGAAATGCACACATTTTGAGCTATTTGAGGGAGTCAAGTGGCTGATGGGGTAACAGTTTTGTCCCAGGCATTTGGGCCTTGGTGGAAATGAACCCTCAGAGGCCGCAGAACAAGGCATCATACCCACTTTAGTCCCAACTCTAGATTTAATTTTTCTTTTTTCCCCAAAGTGAAGTTCTGTGGGCCTTTTGGATACATCTCATGGCCAATTCTACTGGCTGCCTACCTAATATCCATTCTCTTCTACTTTATTAGCAGATTTTTTTTTTTCAGGGAGACAGTAAACAGACTAAAGAAGGTAATTGTCAGGCAGTCTGGCAGTTAGAGGGTGACTGTGTGTATATTCTGGCCAAAGACACTCAAGTGGAAATATACTGAATGGGGCTTCCGGGAAAGTTATTTTTCTTGATAAAAAGGGACATAATTGAGAGATTGGGATCTATATATACATATATATATATATATATATATATATATATATATATATATACACTACTATGCATAAAATAGATAACTAATAAGAATCTGCTGTAAAGCACAGGGAAGTCCACTCAGCATTTTGTAGTGGCCTGCATGGGAAAAGAATCTAAAAAAAACAAGAGTGGGTACATGTATATATATAGCTGATTCACTTTTCTGTACACCAGAAACTAACACAACACTCCATATCAGCTATGTTTCAATAAAAGATTTTTTAAAAGGGACAAAGTTAGTTAGTTGACTGGCATGTGCCTTTTGCCTTCCCTTCTCCTCTTTCCCCTGTCTGGAATAGCAATACAAGGGCTGGAGGTTCAGCAGCTGTTTCGTCACCATATGGATGAAGTTTCTGTCTTAAGGGTGGTGGGGCCAGAAGGAGCCTGGATCCTTTATGATCTCCTTGGGCAAACTGGAAGGAGAAAGCTGTGCTATCAGGCATCTTAACTGATCAAGCCCCAAGCCATGAATTTTAGATTTAGAATACAGTAAAATTATGTTACTGATTTCAGGCATATGGCCAAAAGAAATTCAGTCATAGCCAGCATGGGGCTGCCATTTTGGATGACCCAGGGGGAGTCTTCCCTGAGAGGGTGAGCTGGGCCCCCAAAGATGCATTCTCTGGGCACAGGAAGGATGGAGGAAGCACTGATGTCTTCATCTGGTGTGTTGCTGAGGGATGTGGCTCTTCTTGTCCTCTCTGGGTCTCCCCAGTCACTCTTGGTATGTCATGTGTTTGCCTCCAGTGCCCTGATCAGTTCTCTTCTCTCCAGATTCTGAGTTAAACAGAAGTCATACTGTATCAAAGCCTTTAGGATTAATGGAAAGAACCCTTCAACTCCTCCTCCTGTCAGTATCCAAAGGTGACTGTCTAGACTGTTCCACATGGCCAGTTCTCTTCTTTCTAGGATGCTGCTGTTTGGATGCAGGCAAAGCTGAGCTGCAGCGTGCATTCCTCCTTCCAGGCATCCCTGTGAAGGACCCATCATAGCTGCTTACTCTCTGGGGTTAGGTTTCCTTCTCAGGGTTCCATACCTCTGCCTTGCCTCTTTGTGATGGGCTGGCTCTGCTGGGGGGCTGGGGTGCAGGGGTGTGTGCTGACCAGGCCATCCTGGATTTGGGTAGGGAACAACTCTCAGACTGGGTGCTTCCAGAAAACCCTCCTTCAGCTCCTTCACAATTGCTGGGTGACATCAAATCCTTTGTCTGAAGGATCCAGTATTTGGTGGTTCATCAATTAAAGCCCATACACTTCCACGTGTAACTTTAATCAGTCCTTATAACATCTTGAGCTAGTTATTTTTAGTTTTTTATTTTATTATTATTTAAAAATTTTTATTTATTTATTTTTGGCTGTGCTGGGTCTTTCTTGCTGTGTAGACGTTTCTCTAGCTGTAGTGAGAGGGGGCTTATGTCCAGTTGTGATGGATTCTCTTCTTATGTCCAGTTGTGATGGCAGAGCAAGGGCTCTAGGGCACAGAGGCTTCAGTTTTGTAGCATGCAGACTCAGTAGTTGCAGCTTCCAGGCTCAGCAGTCATGGCACATGGGTTTAGTTGCTCCACGGCAAGTAACATTTTTCCGGATGAAACCCATGTCTCCTGCACTGGCAGGCGGCTTCTTTACCCCTGAGCCACGAGGGAAGCCCAAGCTAGTATTTTTGCCTCTTGTCACGTATGAGGAAACTGAATATGTAAGAGGTTTGGTGTCTGGATCTCAAAGTGATTTCATGGCAGAGCTGGGCCTGAATTCCACGGAGCTTTCTTCCTTCTCCTGCTTCAGCCTCCACACTCCTCCCCCTCCTCTGCACACATTCCCTCCTGTGTCACAACCCCGGAGTCACAGGGACTGATGCCTGAACTGCTTGCATTCACACGTCCAGTCTTCTAGTCCTTCCTGGCTGCACAACTCAACTGCAATTTCCCGGCCTCCTTTGTATTGGATGCTATAGTAAATTTACCTAAGGATGTGGGCAGAAATGATTCCTGCTATTTTCTGTCCTGGTCTCTAAACATTCCTGTGTGATGAAGTCCCTGATTGTGGAGGATCCTGGAGGACTTTAACAAGTCCCTTTATCAATGGCAGAGCCACAGGTAAAAGGAATCTGAGATATGTCACAATGGAGCTGCCTCACTTATACTGGTCTGTCATGTCAGTGAGAAATTTGGGACCTATTTGTTATAGCAGCTGGTGTTCCTAACTCTCACCAATACAGGCTGCTTGAGTTGCTGACCCATAGATGTCTATGCTGGATCTTGTAAATCTTGACTGGTTAGTGGGAAGAAGCCATGTTCCAGATATTCTGAAATGGGTGTAAGTTTTTGGTGGAGATCAGTCAGTCAGTCAGTTCAGTTGCTCAGTCATGTGTAACTCTTTGCAACCCCAAGGACTGCAGCATGCCAGGCTTCCCTGTCCATCACCAACTCCTGGAGCTTGCTCAAACTCACGTCCATCGAATCAGTGGTGTCATCCAACCATCTTATCCTCTGTCAGCCCCTTCTCCTCCTGCCTTCAATTTTGCCCAGCATCAGGGTCTTTTCCAGTGAGTCAGTTCTTTGCATCAGGTGGCCAAAGTACTGGAGTTTCAGCTACTCTCTCACAACTGGAGATTCCTGTGACCACATGTCTCTGAGGATGGTTGACCTGTACAATGTTTTTAGGAAGAGAGCCACTGAAGTGTGAATATAGCCCTCAGCCCCCAGCCACCAGGTCTGTCTCCTAGAGTTTTCAACTAATGGTGACTTTAACCCCCAAACTGAATTCCTGCTTGGGTTTTTCCTGTAAACATAAAAGTGATTTTTCTCACAATCACTTCTTGGATTTAGCTTATAGAGAATCCTTCTCAAGTTGTAGAAGTTGCTCTAGAAACCTTTGTCACCTTCTGCCACATTCCCAGTCACACACACACACTCACTCAGCTTTAAACTCAACAGAGTTTAAAGCCGTATTGTGCTTTGATCCCCAGTAGTGGTATATTTGAGACTGTGTTTATATATCTGGAAGCAAGTCACTTCACTTCTGAAATTCAGTTTTTTCCATGGGGAAAATGGAGATGAAAATACCCATGTCTGTAGGTTGTTGTAAGAACAGAATATAATCACGAAGGTAAAGCACAGGCGCTGGATTTCCTGGGCTTCACGACCTGGGGGTATGATGTCTATTAATTGCACAGACTTGTCTCTGGGTTTGAATTACAGAGTGGGGAAAATTCAGAGATTCTTAAGATGTTAAAGTGAAAATGAAGTCACTCAGTCGTGTCTGACTCTTTGTGACCCGGTGGACTGTAGGCTACCAGGCTCCTCCATCCATGAAAGAGTACTGGAGTGGGTTGCCATTTCCTTCTCCAGGGGATCTTCCCAAACCAGGGCTCGAACCTGGGTCTCCTGCATTGTAGGCAAATGCTTTGACAGTGGTTTAATTAGGGGGCTTCCCTGGTGGCTCAGATGGCAAAGAACCCACCTGCAGTGCAGGAGACCCAGGTTTGATCCCTGGGTCAGGAAGATCCCCTGGAGAAGGAAATTGCAACCCACTCCAGTATTGTTGCCTGGAGAATTCCAGGGACAGAGGAACCTGGTGGGCTACATTCCATGGAATCGCAGAGTTGGTTGGACACGACTGAATGACTAACAAATGCAATGAAAAGATATACGATTTGAGAGAAAGTGCAGCTACTGATTGGCTTCAATTAGCCTATTTTTAAAAAGAAATTTTCAATGCCTTGAAAAGAATTACATTTTCTCAGGATTCCAGGACTTTTTCCCCATCACTGTTTGACCTCTGAACCTCTGTTCCAGTTAAAATGGACTTGCTATCATTCCCCTCAAGGCGGGTTAGTATACACTGTGGGGCTTGTTTTACGTGAGAAGTCCCGTAAATTTGAACACTTATTTATCATTTATGGGAGTAGAAAAGGCCTCCCTTCGCACGCTCTCAGTGGCAATCTGCTGACACTGGAGATCAGAAGCTGGATTCAGGATGCGCCTTCATCTCGGTGAACGCAGCAGCTACCCCCGCTGTCCCGGGACGCCTTCCGCTTGGAATGCTGCTTTGTGGTGCCTCGGCTCTTCCTTTTCGTTGGCATTTCAACTATGCTTCTTCTAGCATCAGTGGAAGTGGCCAGAGTCGGCAGCTCTCGCACTATGTATCCAAAGAAATATTTGGGGGCCTATTAATTCTCAGCCACTTCAGGTGGCAAGCGAAGGCCGGGAAACAAATGAGCGTGGCGAGCAGCCCAGACTCTCCAACCTGGCTGCTGTTCTTTAGCGAGGCGCCGCCTTTTGTGCTCTGGTGGGGTTCTCCTCTGCGGCCGGTTTCTTTATCTTGAGTTCCTGGGTGGCTTTGGGATCTTGGGGGCTATTACTTGACTCACTCAAGCAGGAACTGAGGTGCCAAGTTGTGTGTGAAAGGGAGGCCGCGCTGGAGGTCTCTGTGAAAGGGTCTTAACGCAGGCCTCTTGCCTGTTGTTCCTACTCCTGGCTCTCGCGGTTTGCCATTTCAATCCTGTTAATGGGGAAATACGAACTCAAAAAAATACCTCTTTTTCTTTCCTTCAGAACAAGAAATCAATTCGGACACACGTCATGTGAATTTCTCATCTGTGAGCAGAGTCTTGCGCTTCCTGGCTCTTTCGTTGGTCTTTTCCAATCTGTCCCAGTCACCCTCTTGTTCTCTGCCTCGGGGTTCCCACTGTTGAGGAGAAAAGTAGGGGGAGTTTCTGGATATTCTGTTTTCCCCCCCTTTCTTCTTTTATTTTCTTCAAGAAGATAATACTTATTTTCTTATAATAAAAGTGTTATCTGTTTTCTGTAGAAACTACAAAATGTCCTTAGGAGAAGATGCTGCAGCTGCGTTTCAACTGGGAGTGAGATATGGCAGAGGCTGATCAAAGGCAGGGGCTTCCCTGGTGCACTCAGATGTCTGTCTGCAGTTCAGGAGACCCAGGTTCGATCCCTGGGTTGAGAAGATCCCCTGAAGAAGGAAATGATCCACAGGTGGGGTGATGTGTTTCCTTTCCCCTGCCCCTGCTAGTCTATTTGTGTGAATTTACTGTTCATTTTCTTTTTAGGAGGATGCAAAGTAGGAGGCTGGCTAAGGGAGAAGAGATACCTTCAGTTCAGTTCAGTTCAGTCAGTCATGTCCGACTCTTTGTGACCCCATGAATTACAGCATGCCAGGCTTCTCTGTCCATCACCAACTCCTGGAGTCTACCCAAACCCATGTCCATCGAGTCAGTTATGCCATCCAGCCATCCCATCCTTTGTCGTCCCCTCCTCATCCTGCCCCCAATCCTTTCCAGCATTAGGATCTTTTCAAATGAGTCAACTCTTCGCATGAGGTGGCCAAAGTACTGGAGTTTCAATACTTCAACATCAGTCCTTCCAATGAACACCCAGGACTGATCTGCTTTAGGATGGACTGGTTGGATCTCCTTGCAGTCCAAGGGACTCTCAAGAGTCTTCTCCAAAACCACAGTTCAAAAGCAGCAATTCTTTGGCACTCAGCTTTCTTCCCTGTCAAACTCTCACATCCATACATGACTACTAGAAAAACCATAGCCTTGACTAGACAGATCTTTGTAGACAAAGTAATATCTCTGCTTTTCAATATGCTATCCAGGTTGGTCATAGCTTTCCTTCCAAGGAGTAAGCATCTTTTAATGTCATGGCTGCAATCACCATCTGCAGTGATTTTGGAGCCCCCCAAAATAAAGTCTGACACTGTTTACACTGTTTCCCCATCTAGTTCCCATGGAGTGATGGGACCAGATGCCATGATCTTAGTTTTCTGAATGTTGAGCTTTAAGCCAACTTTTTCACTCTCCTCTTTCACTTTCATCAAGAGGCTTTTTAGTTCTTCATCACTTTCTGCTGTAAGGGTGGTGTCGTCTGCATATCTGAGGTTATTAATATTTCTCCCAGGAACCTTGATTCCAGCTTGTGCTTCTTCCAGCCCAGCATTTCTCATGATGTACTCTGCATATAAGTTAAATAAGCAGGGGGACAATATACAGCCTTGACGTACTCCTTTTCCTATTTGGAACCAGTCTGTTGTTCCACGTCCAGTTCTAACTGTTGCTTCCTGACCTGCATACAGGTTTCTCAAGAGACAGGTCAGACGGTCTGGTATTCCCATCTCCTTAAGCATTTGAATCATTTGTGTGTATGCTCAGTCATGTCCGACTCTTGAGGCCCCATGGACTGTAGCCCACCAGGTTCTTCTGCCCATGGAATTTTACAGACAAGAATACTAGAGTGTGATGCCATTTCCTACTCCAGGGGATCTTCCCAACCCAAGGATTGAACCTGGGTCTCTTGTGTCTCCTGCATTGGCAGGCAGATTCTTTACCACTCGCCACCTGGGAAGCCCATTTGAATCATAAGGACTGCCAAAGTGTACCTGGCCTTTCTCTGTGCAACCTTTAAGGATTGTGTTTCCCTTCCTAGAACATCTTCGAAACCTGTCTTTTGTGAAGAATGTTCTGAGGACCCCTGGAAATTCCCAAACCCTCAGAAATTGTGCAAGACCCTCCTTTACACAATTACAGATCTGTGTGAGGCGGAATTTTCTTCACATACTTCAGCCAAACAACATACTGCAGCATACTGAATGCAGAGCATTTTCAGTGATACAGCTGTCTTTCACGAAACCAGATTTTAAAGAGATTTGTAAAAATAAAACCATGCTTCTTCTTCTCACTATTTTTGGGAAATACAGTTTTTCTTTCAAAATACATTTTTATGTTAACAAGTAATGGGTTTAATTATGGTTATTTTAAATGAACTAATAAAAATTTAAATACTTCTTTTCATTTTAATTTTTAGTATAGTAAATATGATAGATAAAACCTACGTGAATATAATTGCTTTGGTGTCCTCAATAAGTTTGAAATGTGTAAAGGAGTTTTTAGAACAATTATCCTAGTTTTCTCTTCCAGTGCATTAATGGATATTTTTGTGCCTTAAAAATTAATGATTTTTTAAAGCATCTTAAATGACCCTCAACTATACTGGATAATAAATGGAATACTATACAGCAATGAATATGAATAAACTACAGCTACACACACTTATATGTTGAGTGAAAGAAGTCAGGCATAGTCTAGGTTTAAAAACTGGCATACTATAGTACCCTTCTGTCAGGCAATCTGGGACATTTGCTTAATCATCTGGTTCTTAACTTCCTTCTTGACCATAAATGAGGATAAATAGTGCCCTAGGTGTGCTGTGGGGTTAAACGAAGCAATGAATATAACAAGCTCCATAAATGGAGACCTTAAAAGCATGGCAGTCATCATGCTTTTTAGTCACTGAATTGGTGACTCTCTCTGTCATGCTTTATATTCACTGAATTAGTGACTCTCTATCTGAGCCAAAGACGTTTAGCACCCAAGGTTTCATTTCATTGGAGAACCCACTGGCCTCACGAGAGGACACTTGGGATCCAGGACAGTCGCTATGATAGTGTCCAGCGACTCAAATTTAATGTCACTATGTATGTCTTTCAATACTGCTTGGAAGTGTTTTTACCGGAAATTGTCTCTCTCTTTTAGTTGATCAACAAGTTTTAAATTTGGAAACTTTTTGCCCTGTTGGGGTCTTATGTCCTGTCTTTGTGCTGAGTGTAAATATGGAAAAATTTATCTAGATTTATATCTGTACAGATATAAAAAAACAGGGTGGTGTTTTTCTGCCCTCTTCCTTTCTCTGCCTTGCATCATTTCCTGAAATATTTTATTTTGTGGTTCAAGAGAGTCAGTTAATACTACAGTTTAAGTCGTGCTGTAAGAGGTGACAAATGACTGATGGTCATGCAGGTGTTTCAGCCTGAAGGATTTGGAAGATGTCTCTAAAGAACCTCTCGGGAGTCCTCTGATCTGGTGATTGTGGGCTGGGGGTCTGTCACGCAGGGTGTGTGTGTGTGCACGTGTTTAGTTGCTAAGTCATGTCTGACTGTAGCCCACCAGGCTCCTCTGTCCATGGGACTCTCCAGGCAAGAATACTGGAGTTGGTTGCCATTCCCTTCTCCAGGGGCTCCTCCTGATCCAGGGATGGAAATTGTCTCCTGCATTGCAGGCCTATTCCTTACCATCTGAACCATCAGGGAAGCCCGCGTCAAGCAAGAAAGAAAAAGGTAAAGAACTGAATGTTGCGTGTGACCATGATCAGCTAATGGTGAGATTTCTTTTCAGCAATGGATTGTACCTTTAAGTACTTTTAGACTTTGCTCACACGGCTGAGTTTACTCATATAATCTTAATGTCTCTTTCTGTCACCAGATATTTTAAAAATGGATTCAAGTTGTTTTCTTTTTCTGTTATGAGTAGCACATAGCATATGGAGGCCAATTAAATTTTGCAATGAAGACTAGTAGGTAAAGCAGACATACCTCAATCATCTTTAAGGACACCAATGGCCCAAGCATACACTTCACACTCGAATGTTATAGAGGGAAAGGTCCTTCTGTAGATGAGGACTCAGAGGTCTTAGGGCCTCAGGTCATGCAGGAACACAAGCTGTCATGGACTATGAGCAGCCAGGGCTCAGGGTTGGGCTCTGTGGGGCTCTAGACAATGGAAAATTTAACCTGGGCATTTATACTGCTTAGTTCGCCAGATAGGGTTCTGTAGCAAAATACCACAATGAGTGACTTAGAACAATAGAAGTTTATTGTCTCCCAGTTCTGGAGTGCAGAATCCATAGCCAAGGTGTTGGTAGGGCCATATACCCTCTAAGGTGCTGGGGGGCGGTGGTGAGGGTCTATTCTTGGCCTCTCTCCTTGCTTCCAGTAGCCTCAGGCTTTTAGATCATCTTCTCCCTGTGTGTTTTCACATCGTCTTCCCTTTGTGCATGCCTCTGTGTTCACATTTCCCTTCTTAAAAGGACATCGGTCATATTGGAGTGGCAACCATTCTTATGACATCATTTTAACTCGACTGTGTGTTAAGTCACTTCAGTTGTGTCTGACTCTTTGCGACTCCATGGACTGTAGCCCATCAAGCTCCTCTGTCCATGGGATTCTCCAGGCAAGAATACTGAAGTGGGTTGCCATGCCTGCCTTCAGGGGATCTTCCTGACCCAGGGACCAAACCCACATCTCTTATGTTAACCTGCATTTGTCAGGCAGGTTCTTTACCATTAGTGCCACCTGGAAAGTTCTTAATTTGATTACTTCTGTAAAGACCATCTCTCCAAATGAGGTCACATTCTGAGGTACTGGGCCTTAGAACCCCAATACATCTTTTTAGGGGGTGCACTATTCAACCCATAACAGATGCTCATAATGGATTGGAGCTTTGGATAAGATGTGCTGGAAAAAGAAGTTCATTGCTAAATATTTTGAAAATTCATTATCTGAAAGGTGAGGAAACTAAGGTCTAATGGGGATAGATGTTTTGCTCAAGTTGTACAGTTTATGTGGCAGTTTTGGGATTTAAACTCAGGACCTTGGGAAATCTCAGTGTATTTTCCACTACAGTGGCGGTCATGCTAGTTCTGATTGCTAGCATAGCTGCTTACCCAACTTTATTCTTTAAAAATTGTATTAGTCTTTTCCAAAAATGTCCCTTTTAATTGGAGAAATTGACATTGACATTCTGTTGGTTGGAAAGAGCCTAAGGCAACATAAAGTAATTGTCTTTCATTAGATGAGTTCAGAAGTTTGATGATCTCCATCAGCTGCTGAAAAATATTCATTTCTTCCTGGAATAATTTTGAAGTGAAAAGGTAGAAAACAGTCCAACAGTTAACGACATACAATCAATACTCTATAGAAAGAGCATAGTACTATTGTTAGACTTATTTATGTATTCCCTTTCCACCTTGACAAAACTCATTGACAAATGCTAATTTAAAGGATTCAGAATTTCTGAAGGAGTGGAAGCCAGTTTGGAAATCTTGTGTAATCTTGATTCTCTTGTGATGGCTTGGGAATGTGGAGACCCACAGAATTAAATCAGTCTGTGGGACTTTTCTTGTTAGACCAAGATCTGTGTTGTACTGTTGTCATGAAGAACGGTCTGAGATCTGTCTAAGCATCCAGTTCTTTGACATGTTGGGTGGTGGGTCACATGTGTCCTGGGGACCCCTGAAATTTTCCTCATACTCCTTCCTGGTCTTTGACCATCTAGGCACCTGGGGGTCTCCTTGTTTACTTCCTGTGTCATGGCTGAGGAACTCTGGGAAGATGGCAGCTTGAATGCCTGTCCCTGAGCCTTCTGCCTCTTTGGAATAACACAATAACTCATGACTGATGCAAGCCTGACTGTGAGTTTGTCTGTGCTCTCTGTGGAAGATGGGCAAGGCACTCTCCAGGGCATGAGGTATGCAATGCCCTGGGAGGGACCAGCACAGAGACAAAAGCCTGCCTCCTCTGGTAGCCTAGAGGGGAGACTGCAGACTTGGTGTTTCCTGAGAACGCCTGGCCGGCAGAGGCCTGGGTCCTCTGTAGGGATCTTCCTGAACCTTCTCCTCTGGGGCAGCCCACAGTGCTGACCCCAGAAACCTGGAAGGGCCCCTCAAAGAGGCTGGAGAACCATTGTGGACTTCTGTTTGGGAAACAACCCATTGGCTGAGGTGGAATAATTCTGGGAATAGTGAGGCTCCTTTGGTGTTTCTCAGCTGAGAAATGAGATGGTTTGGGGTTCTCCAGGAAGCAGCTGCCAAAACACAGCTAGAAGTGCAAGCTTTTCTGGGAGTTATGGCTTGAGAAATCAAGGAGGAGAGGAGCAGGATTAAGCAGGGAAAACCTTCAGACTGTGACGCGGCATCTTTTCAGAAGAGGGGAGGGGAGAAGGGTGGAGAAGCACCTCGGGGCTTGTGAGTGGCCCCAGTGTGGAGCTGCAGCGCAAAGAATGCATCCCAGCGTCTTGGAGCGGAAATGACCCGGCCTGGTGCCTGGCTGCGCTCAGTCACTGGCTGTGAGCTGCCCAAGGAGAATATGCCCTCGACTTGAGCACTGAGGCAAATCCTAACCGCACTGCAGCTGAAGACTGCTACTTGCATTCCTGGGGTAAGTTCCCACAGGGAGACCTGACAGCTATCTCTGTGGCGGCTACGAGGGGTTCAGCTTGATCCCCTCATTTGCCACCAGCACAGAAGAGCAAGGTCTGCCCTGCCTTCTCGTTTTCTAGCTTGTGCTGCTGAAAAGATCCTAAGGACCTGAACTGTGCCTGCTCTTCACACAACCACGAGAAGATCAGCATGGAATAACTGTGCAAGGGGTAGCTTGAAGGAGAATGCCAGGTTGCAAATTAAAATTAAATGAGTGAATGCAGTTAGGACACAATAAGAAAGAGACAGAGTTGGAGATGGAGCTGTTTTATATGTATATGTATATATGATATATAATATTTTCTCTTTCCCTCTTTTTCATACATCTATCTCTACATCTATATTTAAGTCTACCTGCCTATATAGATCAATTCAATGGCATGCAAAATAGCAAAAAAAGATTTTCTAGAATTTAAAAACAAAATATTCAACTTCAAAGATTTTCTACATTTATTGCTTGTTGTTTAGTCTGTAAGTCATGTCTGACTCTTTTGTGAACCCAGTGACTGTAGTCCTCCAGGTTCCTCTGTCCATGGGATTTCCTAGGCAAGAATACTGGAGTGGGTTGCCATTTCCTTCTCCATTCTACATTTATCATCCTTGTGTAATATGTATTTATATGTTACATTTATCAGTTCAGTTCAATCGCTCAGTCAAGTCCAATTCTTTGTGACCGCAGCACGCCAGGCCTCCCTGTCCATCACCAACTCCCAGAGTTGACTCAAACTAATGTTCATTGAGTCGGTGATGCCATCCAATCATCTCATCCTCAGTCGTCCCCTTCTCCTCCTGCCCTCAATCTTTCCCAGCATCAGGGTCTTTTCAAATGAGTCAGTTCTTCGCATCAGGTGACCAAAGTTACATATATATAACAAATGTATATAAATCATATGTATATAAACAGGTATAAACAGATGGATAGGTACATATGATACTTGTTCATGTTTGTGTTTGTGTTCTCATAGGCATGGAGACATGTGTGCAAAGATAAGTACATTCATGAGAGTGTGATTTTCTGGGGGGTGAGAATAGAGAGAGAGTTGCATATCAATCCTGAATACTTTTTCACAACATGGGATTGTAAGCTTATCACCACAAATTATTTGTGCATTAACGTTTTAATTTTATCAAAGTAAAACATCCCCATTGTAAAAAATCCTGTAGTACCAAACAGATTGGTAATGAAGAAAAGAGACTCTGCCCTGCTCTTTCCAACCAGCAATCCCTTTTAATTGTTTTGACTGCCTCTTTCAATTGTTACTCCCATATTTTAAACAATATGCTCATGCTGCTCCTCCTTGATTTCTTCCCCTTTAGGCCTTGTATTCCTGGTGATGTGGGGGAGCATTTATCTCCCTGGCACCTCCCCTCCACATCCCACCAGCCTCTCCTCTGCTCTTCCCTATAAGATTTCATGGTATCACAAATGTTAGTTAAATCAATGAAAACTGTCCACAGCATTACGTCTGTAAGACTACGGTTTCCTGGGGAGCCAGATATAATAGTATGATTGCATTTCTCTGATTATATAGGTTATTTTTTGTGTTTCCAATAAAGCATGTCTTTCCACCATTGTTATCTCCTAGCAATTTGATTCCTACTACGGAGCAATAGGCATTTTAGAGAAAATTATACACATGCAAGCACATATGTATATATTTTCCTTCCCCCAGAAACAGCAGATATTATACACAATGTCCCTCACTTAAAAAAATAATATGTCTTAGGAACTGTTCTGCACAAACATGCCTTGCTCTTTATAGTAACTGGAGAGCATTCTGTCATATAAATATATCCAAATTTACTTAACTAATGCTCAACTGATGAAAATTGGGTTGTCATCAGATCTGGGATGCATACTCTACACACATGTCATTTCATGTGTGTGTTTATTATTTACCTAAAATGTAAATTCCCATATGTGGAATTTCTGGGTAAAACAACACAGGCATTTTAAATTTGGATGAAATGATGAAGTTGTTCTTCAAAGAGGCTATACCAGTTTACATTTCTAGAAACAGTACTGTTTTTCCAGGCTTTTGCCAGCACAGAATATTGCTACATTATTTCTTCTTTGCAAACTGATAAAGAATTACAATGAGATATGATTATAGTTTAATAGTTTTGTTTTGCATTTCTCTTACATGGATAAATTTGAGTTTGTTTTCATATATTTAAAAGCCATTTATAATTCTTTTTATATGACTTATCTAATATAGTCAGTTTTTCTATTTTGCCAGTTTTTCTATTGGATTGTATGTCCTATTGATTTGTTGACACTATTTATGTTTTAAAGAAATTGGGCTTTTTGTTGGGTTATGTCTTGCAGATTATTTTCTTCCATCTGAGGTTTATCTTTTGACTTTGTTTACAGTGTTTCTTTCATGCAGAAAATTTCAATTTTCATTTAATCAAATTTGGCAATTGTGTATAGCCTTAGTCTACTTAGGAGAAAACTTCAGGCAGATCAAAATTGAGGATGATTTGACAAAATAATGTAATACTTTTCATACTAAGGAGAAATAACAGCTAAGTGCAACATGGTACCCTGGAGAAGACCTGGAACTGAAAAAAATATTGATAGAAAAGTTGGTGAAATTGAAATAGGCCTTTTGTATTGTGCCAATATGAATTTCTGGGTTCTGATAATTATACCCTAGTTATGTAAGACATTAACATTAGTGGAAGCTGGGTGGAGAGTATATAAAAAAAACTCTATTTTTACAATGTTCTGTAAGTTTTAAAGTTAAAAATGTGCAAGTTTGGCAGAGGCTACCAGCTGTCTACCTGATATTTATTTTACCCGCCTTCCTTATTAACAGAACCCTGGGCAATGTTACAGTTTCTTTGCAGAGAAGGGTAGTTAAGCAGACTGTTAAGTGGGGCTTTAGTGAAAGTCAATTTGCCGTTCTCTCTCCAGCTGCCTAGGGAGCAGGAAAATGGCTGAAGCTTCAGCAGCCATCTTGGGTTTGATTGTTTTGGTGTTAGGTCACTAAGCGGTGTCCAACTCTGCAACCCCATGGTCTGCATGCAGCACACCAGGCTTCCCCGTCCTTCACTATCTCCCGGAGTTTGCTCAAATTTATGTTCATTGAGTCAGCGATGCTATCTAACCATCTTATCATCTGCTGCCTCCTTCTCCTTTTGCCTTCAAATTTTCCCCGTATCAGGGTCTTTTCTAGTGAGTCAGCTCTTCACATCAGGTGGCCAAAGTCCTGGAGCTTCAGCTTCAGCATCAGTCCTTTCACTGGATGTTCAGTGTTGATTTCCTTTAGGATTGATGACTGGTTTGATCCCCTTGCAGTCCATGGGACTCTCAGTGTCTCCTCCAGACTTTTGCAAAAGCATCAACTCTTTGGCTCTCAGCCTTCTTTACAGTCCAGCTCTCACATCCATATATGACTAATGAAAAAACCATAGCGTTGACTATACAAACCTTTGGTGGCAAAGTGATGTCTGCTTTTTAATATACTCTCTAGTTTTATCATAGCTTTCCTTCCAAGGAGCAAGCATCTTTTAACTGTTTGCTGTTAACTGTCATTGTCTGCAGCAATTTTAGAGCCCAAGAAAATAGTCTGTCACTGCTTCCACTTTTCCCCTTTCTATTTGCTGTGAATTTATGGAACCAGATGCCATGATCTTAGGTTTTTGATTTTTTTTTTTTACCACTGCACCAACTAGGAAGCCCGTCTTTGGTTTGTAAAGGAAGGGACAAAAGAACTTCAGAGACCTGATACTTGGCATCATCGATACTCTAAGTCATCAGCAGCAAAGGTCTGTTCTTTTGTGATGAAGTCTGTATTCCTAGAATACATTTTCTAACTGGCCTTTCTCACTTTAAGAATTTAAAAAAAAGACTCTATGTTCTTTTCAGTATGATTTCAGTTTCATTTTTATATTAACAACATCCCATCATTTGGAATTAGCTTCATTTCAAGATGCTTCAATTTATGTGTTGAGATAGAGTTCTAACTTAATTTTCCCCAAATATCTATTCAGTTGCTCAAAACCATTACTGTATTGAATTCCCCACCCTCACCTGATATTAAGTGTCACTTTAATAATCTACTAGATTTTAATAGATATTTTGGTCTATTTTTGAAATTTATATCTGGCTGCTTTGATCTAACTATTCACATGCTATTTCCATAATGTTTTAACTCTAATTTTCTAATATATTTTAATATTAGGAAGGAAAAGTGTTTCCTTAATTTCTTTTTCTAATTTTTGTCTGATTTTCTGTGTATTTCCATATGAACTTTAGAATCAGATTGTTTTCTATAACATTTGATTGGTATTTATATTATATTATATTTATATTATATTGAGATTGCATTAAATTTATGTATTAATTTAGGAAAGTTGAGTATCTCTCTATTTTAAACATTTTTTTTCTCAATGTCTTTTTAATATTGGGTCTTCCTTATTTCAACAAATTTTGAGTATGCCTCTTAATTCATTCAAGTATTCCAGTTCCTAGCACTTAGTACCATGCCTACCACATAGTACATGCTTAAAGTTACATGCATATAGTGTGATATGTATGTGAATATATCATATATATATATATATAAATGTGTGTATAATGTGTACATATATTTTGAAATTATTGAATGTTACTTAGTCTTCAGTTATTGACTAGATTTTTATAAAACAATAACAGTAGCAACAAGAAAACAATGATATTGTATTAGTCAGGATTCACCCAGAAACATGTTTTTATGTATGTATATATGTATTTATTTAAGTCTTACAAAGTCTTATAAGACTTTGGTGTCTGGCAAGTCCAAAATCTTTTGGGCAGGCCAGCATGCTGGAATTTAGGTGAAAATCAGTGTTGCAGTCTTGAGTCGGCAGAGCAGCAGGCTGAAAACTCAGGCAGGATTTCCACATCATAGTTTTGAGACAGAATTGCTTCTTCCTCAGGACACCTCCAGTCCCTGCGCCTAAGCCTTTGGTGGATTAGACAAGGCCCACCCACATTGTGGCACATACTTAGATTTACTCAAAGTCCACTGTTTGGAGAAATCATCTTTGACCTTGAAAAAAACACTTTCACAGAAACTCGACTGGTATTTAACCAAACAACCGGGCTCTGTAAGTTAGTCAAGCTATCAGATAAAACTAACCATCGCACACAAAAATGGAGCCTACTTTTAGACACACGTGGTGCTGTGGTAGGCGCTGGGTCACACACACCCTCATGTGGCCCTTAACAACTCCTGCCTGTTGGTGTCCATGACCCTGTGTGATGCTCTCCCCCTGCATGCGGGCAGGACCCGGGGCTGGTTCTGACCCACAGACTTCAGAGGTGATAGGTTGGCACTTGTGACTGTCTACATCATATAAGACCGTACAAACAGACCCAAGTGAGCCATGCCCTGTTGGTCTGGGGCATCTGCTGGGATGCGAGCTGAGTGGAGAAGCCACATGTCAGAGCGCTGCAGGCAGCCTCAGGAGCCAAGGGCCTCAGATCTACAAGGAACTGACTTCTGCCAGCCACTGCATGAGCGTGGAAGAAGACCCTGGGCCTCACACAGAACCACAGCCTCAGCCTTGGTGGCAGACCCCAAGCAGAGGACCTGCCACCTGTGACCGGATTCCTGACCCAGGGACACTGGGAGATAACACATATGCACCGTTTTAACCCTTGAGGTTTGCAGCAACTTTTTACACAGCAAGAGCAGGCAAATTCAACGCTCCACTAAGACCAAAGGTAGGTGTCAAGGGACCCATTTCCTCAATGAGGCCCTGGGGCTCGGAGAAGTCAAATATCTTGCCTACATCTGAGCTACTTTGGAGCAGAGCTGGACTTCAGCCCTAGGGTTAAAGCCACAGTCACATTTCTTAACAAAGGATGGTGGAAAGCAGACCTGATGCTGAGCTCTGGGAAATGGTGAGGACAGAAAGAAGAACAATTTTGTTGTGCGTATGTAAATGGAGAGTTGAGGAAGTGAGATTTAAATGTCTTTTTTTACCAAGAAAGTCTCCTGGAAGCTGGGCCACTTTCTCTCTGGGCCCCCTCTGTAGGTAACCTTAAAATGCTGTAGGGGCTGTTTGTTAGGGATGGAGGGTTTAAACACTGTCTGAACTGATCTTCCTTTGCACTTATGCACATCCTCTGATGCTTACAAGATAGGTGGGAGGTGAGCAAGATTCTGGGGACAGTCGGGTGGAGGAGGGGTGTGGGGTTCAAGGATGCTCTCGTTCAGGACTGAGCTGAAGGTGCTGGAAATCTGCTTACAATTGCCTTCTGTTCTCAGGGTAACAAATTAGCTCCCTATGGACAGTACTGCCTCCTGTTTTCTAAAAATACCAGGACTTTTAATTATCCTATCTTCTGGGTCCCTTTTCTGTCTTAGTGTAGGAGATAAGACTCAGACAAGAGGTTCTGACCTATTTCACACCATAGCTCTGCCTTGGGGGATGCATGAATCTCATCTGGTTATGGAATGAAGCGTTCCAGGGCCAGAATGACATTTGTTGTTGTTCAGTCATGTCCGACTCTTTGTGACCCCACTGACTGCAGCACTCCAGGCCTCCCTGTCCATCACCAACTCCCAGAGTTGACTCAAACTCATGGGAGTTTACTCAAGTCAGTGATGCCATCCAAGCATCTCATCCTCTGTCGTCCCCTTCTCCTCCTGCCTTCAATCTTTTCCAGCATCAGGGTCTTTTCAAATGAGTCAGTTCTTCACCTCAGGTGGCCAAAGTTTTGGAGTTTCAGCTTCAGCATCAGTCCTTCCAATGAACAGCCAGGACTGATCTCCTTTAGGATGGACTGGTTGGATCTCCTTTCAGTCCAAGGGACTCTCAAGAGTCTCCCCCAACACCACAGTTCAAAAGCATCAATTCTGCGGTGCTCAGCTTTCTTTATAATTCAACTCTCACATCCACAGATGACTACTGGAAAAACCATAGCCTTGACTAGATGGACCATTGTTGGCAAAGTGATGTCTCTGCTTTTTAATATGCTGGCTAGGTCTGTCAGAGGTGGGCTCTCAGATGAAGAGTCCCTCCCTGAGTCTTTGTGGTCCCTTGGGTGGCATTCCTGCTGGGAAGAAATCCTTGGTTACACTTTCTCCTTTTATCTAAAACTGAGCAGTTAATTGCTCCTTCTGAGTCCTGCCTCACCTTTTAAGAAGCAGCCCTAGCTTAACTTTATGAGAACTCACTTCCTCCTCCCTAATGACTTCTGAGGTCAAGTTGCTTGTCCTTCTCGAGTCTCTGCTCTGGTTTTATGTTCCCTGTTCCATGACGTGTGACATTCTCCATGACTTGACCCTGCCCCCAGCTGTCTGGTTTTGCTCCTGTGACCTCCCCCGTGGTACCTGTAGTACGCTAAGTCATGTCCAGCTCTTGAGACCCCATAGGCTGTAGCGTACCAGGACTTGCCTGGGACTCTCCAGGCAAGAATACTGGAGTGGCTTGCCATTTCCTTCTCCAGGGGATCTTCCCCACCCAGGAATCAAACCAGGTCTCTTGCACTGAAGGCAGATTCTTTACCACCCAAACTATGAGGGAAGTCCATGGTGCCTGAAGATGCCCCAGATCTGAAGCCTGGGATTAGGAACAAGTTTGGATGAGACTTTAGCAACAAGAAATTCTCCTGTTCTCTGTTCTTATATCTATCCATCCATCTACGCTTACATGCTGTCAGAACTTTCTCATCTACAAAACAAGTTAGAGTTGACTTACTTGTTAACTTTGTTGGTCACTCAATGAAATCAATTATTTTGGTTATACAGAACCAGTTAAAACATTAACATGTGGTCCTAATTAAAAAAATATTTAATGGAATCTGTCTTTATCTTCAGTTCCATTTTTGATGTGTCATTCACTTTTTAAATATTTTTTAAATTTATTTTTTTGGCTGTGCTGCACAGCTTGTGGGATCTTAGGTCCCTGACCAGGAATAGAATCTGGGCCCACAGCTGTGAAAGTGCTGAGTCCTAACCACCTGACTGCCAGGGAATTCCCCATTCATCCTTAATATACATTATCATGAAGAGCTTCGTGATATAAATAAAAGTAGAAATTTTGTGATGTTTGAAGATCCAATGGGTCCTTGATAACTGCCCCAAAGTCCCATTGTTACTGTAGGCGTTCATGATTGATTTTTTTGCCCCTAAGGCCAGGAAAGACAGGAAGCTTACTCTGGTGTTGATTGGAACCATTAAATGGAGCATGAGGGAAAAGCACATTGCAACGATTATCATCTTTGGTAAATTGGATATAGAATCTTCTTATTTCATAAGGCCTTCAGCACTGATTTTTTTTTAAAAGTATTTTCCCTTTCATTTATGGAGAGTGCCTCAGGCATTCATTGTATGATAGGTGCTTAATAAATAATAATAACAGTTATTATTATGGAGAAGAAATCTGCTGATCCTTTCACATGAGTGGAACCTTGAGACCTCTTTCCTATTATGTAGGAGTCTGTTTTAACAACACATTATTGTGGTTTTTTATTTCAATGCATCAGCATTCCATTTATCCGTATGCTTCAGGATTTATGGTTATTACTGTGTCTGTTTTTCTGTCTCCTCTATATTCCCCAGTGTCAAATTCTTTTCTTTGCAAATTCCAAGAGTTCAGATAACAACATAAAATGCATAATAAATTTATGCCTCAGTAAATAATACAAGAAGTGAATGAAGCTCTGCATATGATTAAACTCATTTTGTCTGTATTTTTCTCACTTGAAAAAAATTTGATCAGTTTATTCTTTATCACTCTGGGAAATAATATAAAATGTGATTAGAGGCCTACATAATCTGGGCTGCATTCCCAGAACTGTTTTTATTTAGTATTGCTGTATTTGGGTGATGAAATGCTTATGACACAGCAACAGACTTTTTAAGTTACACTATATTCAGTAAAGATACTGCATTTTAACCTTTTATTGTCCTTTTGGGGTGATTAGGACAGGGAGTTTTTTTGTATTCTAAACATCATACAAAGTATGTATGCAGGCTAAGTCACTTCAGCCGTGTCTGACTCTATGTGACCCCATAGACTGTAGTCCATCAGGCTACTCTGTCCATGGGATTCTCCAGGCAAGAATACTGGAGTGGGTTGCCATGCCCTCCTCCAGGGGATCTTCCCAGCTCAGGGATCGAACTCACATTTCTTATGTCTCCTGTGTTGTCAGGTGGATTCTTTACCACTAGCACCACCTGGGAAGTCCCTGCTGCTGCTGCTGCTGCTGCTGCTAAGTCACTTCAGCCATGTCCAATTCTGTGTTACCTCGTAGATGGCAGCCCACCAGGCTCCCCCGTCCCTGGGATTCTCCAGGCAAGAATACTGGAGTGGGTTGCCATTTCCTTCTCCAATGCATGAAAGTGAAAAGTGAAAGTGAAGTCACTCAGTCATGTCCGACTCTTAGCTGCCCCATGGACTGCAGCCTACCAGGCTCCTCCTTCCATGGGCTTGTCCAGGCAAGAGTACTGGAGTAGGTTGCCATTGCGTTCTCCGGGGAAGCCCCTATACACAGTCTATTGAATGAAAAATAATGACACATTTCTCACCATTTCATAAAATGAATATAATTTGATCTTTTCTTCATGACTCAAAGTTGTGATGAACCTAAATTGTGGAGTATTGGACTGATGCTGAAGCTAAAGCTCCAATACTTTCACGTGATGTGAAGAGCTGACTCGTTGGAAAAGACTCTAACGCTGGGAAGGATAGAGGGCAGGTAAAGAAGAGGGTAACAGAGGCTGAGATGGGTGGATGGCATCATCTACTCCATGGGCAAGCACCAGGAGATAATGAAGGACAGGGAAGCCTGGCATTCTGCAGTCCATGCAGTCGCAAAGAGTTAGACACGGTGGAGCCACTGAATGACAAAGTAATGTCTTCAGGAGTTTCAAAATGTTCTCAGGCTTCTTTCTAGAACTTCTAATTCATTGGTTCTGTCTCTTTCTGCATTACCGATCTGTTTATTTTTCTCTCTTTGCTGCTGTTTCTAATATTCCCCTTTCTTCCACCCTAGTCATAATGTAAACTTTGTTATTGAAAAATAGATAATCAGTACTGTTGGTATTCCCTGGAGAAAAAAATGGCAACCCACTCTGGTATTCCTGCCTGGGGAATCAGATAGACAGAGGAGCCTGGTGGGCTATAGTCCATGAGGTTGTGAAGAGTTGGCACGATTGAGCATACACACCACCAACTGTTGGTATTGTATGTTAAATAAAGAGGTAATATGTTAGGGACAAAGCCCTAGGCTCTGTGTGGGATCTCAAATGTGTGGACCCAAACTCTCAAATCAACCCTGAGTATTCATTGGAAGGACTGATGCTAAAACTGAAGCTCCAATACTTTGGTCACTCTCCACCACGTGAAGAGTCAACACATTGGAAAAGACTCTGGTGCTGGGAAAGGTTGAAGGCAGGAGGAGAAGGGGGAGGCAGAGGATGAGATGGTTGGACAACTTTGATAGCATCACCGACTCAATGGACATGAATTCGGGCAGACTCCAGGAGACAGTGAAGGACAGGGAAGCCTGGTGTGCGGCAGTCCATGGGGTCGCAAAGAGTTGGACACGACTGAGCGACTAAACAGACGAAAAGAAACTCTGCACAGAGAGCGGCTGCTGTGTCTCTCTCTGGACCGCAGTTTCCCCTGTGTAAAACGACAGGTTATAAGAGCTCTGGTCTTAACATTTATGAGTCTTTATTCTTTGTACTTTATGCCCGGTATGTTGTCTCCTTGGATGTCATTTCTGTTTACCTCTGGGTTTTTGCTCTTGTTGTCATCAAGGTGATCTTCTGGACATCTCCCCTCATAGGACATTAGCCTAGTCATGACCTCTGCCTCAGGTGTGAACCTCAGTCACAACAGGCTGCATGCATGCTCAGTCACTCAGTCATGTCCAACTCTTTACGACCCCATGGACCATAGCCCTCCAGGCTCCTCCATCCATGGGATTCTCCAGGCAAGAGTACTGGAGTGGGTTGCCATTTACTCCTCCAGGGGATCTTTCCAAATCAAGGATAGAACCCACATCCATTACGTCTCTGCATTGGCAGGCAGACTCTTTACCCACTGAGCCACTTGGGGTATCCCCCTCCCCCTACTGTAAGCTACCAGGACACAAATCTCCATCTCAGAGGCTGCTTCCTACAGGTAAACCCTGATCTGTGACAGAGCTACTGAATAAAGACTTGTGTGATTGACTGTATATGCTCTACTGAAGAAAATTAGCAAAGTAATACAGACAGAAACTGTAAGAACAGATGGTAGGACGAATAATGACTCCAAAAACACATCCACTTCCTAGTTTCTGCAATCTGTAGACATATTATCTTAAAAGACAGAAGAGACTTTGATGTTGCAATTAAACTAAGGACCTTGAGATGGGGAGGTTATTTAGGATTGTCAGGTGGGTCCAATGTAGTCAAAAGATCATTATAGAGGGAGATAGGAAGCTGATTTTGGAGATGGAGGAAAGGACCTTGAACCAAGAAATGCAGGCAGTCTCTTTAAATTGGGAAAGCCAAGGAAACAGATTCTTCCTTAGAACCTCCAAAAAGGATTGCTACTCTGCTGACTCATCGATTTCAGCCTTAGAAGCCTTCTTTTGCACTTCTGACTTCTAGAACTGTAAGGGAATACATGTGAGTTGGTTTAAGCCACAGAACTGTAGTTCTTTGTGACTGCAGCCACGGCTGCGGGGCTCTGTGTGAACACAGAGCTGCTGTTCATCTCATGGTCTTTGACTTGTTCTCTGCTTCCTTGATACAAGTGCGCTGATTACGCGCTTCCAGAAACGATGTCCTGGAGCCATTTTCCCAGACACCTAAGTCCAAACTGTGCTGTAGAGGACACCTGGGCCCAGTTCTCTGCTCCTCTGTCCTGCCTTTTATCCAGCGTGGACTTCTTTCGCAGGCCCTGGATCCTGGGACAGTCGGGGTGACCCTGGCGTTGGGGGACGGGGACCTCTCCGGATTCTGCCCCGTGGCTGACATTGAGAACCAAACATGTTAATTATCATATGTGAAATCAATCGCCAGCCCAGGTTTGATGCTCGGGGCTGGTGCACCAAGATGACCCAGGGGGAGGGAATCGGGAGAGAGGAGGGAGGGGGGTTCTGGAGGGGGAGCATATGTATATCCATGGCGGATTCATGTCAATGTATGGCAAAACCAACACAATAAAGTAAAGAAAATTTTAAAAAAAAAGAGAGAGAACCAACATCTGCCTCTGTTTTCCCTGCTCCGGCTTGTGCCTGCGGGAGGCGGGCCTTCCTGGGGGTGGGGGTTGGGGATGAGGGGTGGTCAGGCTCCACCCCCTTGGATCCCTGCCTTTATTTTGGTTTACTCTGCAGGGTCCTGACACTCACTGCTGGTAATCTGGCCCTTCTCGCTCCCCCTGCTCTTGGGGCCCCCGAGGTTCCCTGCGCTCCTCCCTGGCCTCTGTCACCATCGACTCCAATCTGGGGGCTCCGTGGCGCTGGTGCAGTCACAGTGCTCCAGCTGAGCGCTTTCAGCCTCGGCCTGCGTGTTGTGCATCTTTCAACACTCACTCACGAGAAGGGTGAGGAGGGAAAAGGACAGTTGAAGCACAGTCTTGTAACAAGAAAAATCGGAGCGTGGACATTTTCCATGGTTTTTACTGGTTACATGGTTATCCACTTTCCCCTAAGATAAACCTTATTTCCTGAATGCTCTGTAAAGAAGCAGACTGTGCCTCATTATAATAGGAAACTGTGTTTGATGTGTGTGTGTGTGTGTGTGTGTGTGTGTGTGTGTGTGTGTGGAGGTGGCTTGAGTGGGAGGTTGGGGGGACACTCCCATTTTAGACTGCAGGAAACTCCACTTCAGTTTCCTCCTTCTTTAGGGTGAGGCTGCCAGAGTCTTTAGGATTGAGGATCTGTGTAGAGGGAGCTCCCCGTTCTCCATTTATAGACTTTGTTCTTTCAAATGAAGGTGTTAATTATGGGCTTCCAAAAATTATGCTCTGGGCACTGCCCCGTGAGGAAAGCAGGACAGAAAAGTCACTAGATGAGTTTTCCTCTTGCTGACACTTTAAGTGGGGGGCTCTAGGTGGTGCCAACCAAGTCAGCCCCGCCTGGGCGCCCCCGGCCCATTAACACTGCAGCTAAGAATTCTGTGCAAGGTACAGAATCAGCCAACTGTCTGTTCTGATCTGAAAAATTTGTCCAGGGAGGATTGTATTGAAACTGGTTCTCTACCAGATTTGTTGGAAATAGTCAGGTGTTCAAATATCATCAGCCTTGTTTCACTTATTACTTGTTTGGTTACTACGAACTGGAGAGGAGGAAGGGATGACAGGAAAGAAAATGCAGCTTCATGGAGCGCATCAGAGCCAGCAGACCTGGGTTCAGGACTCAGCCGCACCCTTTTATAGAAGATAAGATCTGGGCCAAGTGCTCAGTTATTTTATCTGTAAAATGCAGAATGATAATAGAATATCTACTTTTCAGGACTGTTGATGAGTTAAGTAACATGATATACAGTGCCTCGTTTAGTACCTGATGTACCCTATAGGCAAGGGCTCAATAAAATTTTAATGTCCTTCCTTCATATTACATAGTCTGTAATCATGACTTCTAAATATCCAAACTGCGGGCCCTACCCAGTATGCTGTTGTTTTATGTGAAATAGCTCTTTTTCTGTATTCTTTATTATTCTGTGATTTGGGGCTTCATGCTGGCAAAAGAATGGGTATTAGGTGTTCCAGGGATATGTGAGTATTTACTGAAAAGTCATTGTTCAGCTTTGCCCTTCAAATTAGATTTTGGTTTCATGCTATTGGCATCATCAAAGGCAAAAAGATTTTCCAGATTCTTTAGCGGTACTACAAGAGAGCTTAGAGGGGTCACATTACATAGCTTCTCTCTATTATGGAAAGGGTCTTCCTTCATGTATGAAGGCTGTACCGTGAGACTCACTGCCCAGTAGGAAAGAGGATATCATGTAGGAGTGGAAGGGTTAAGCCTGCCTCCCTGGCAGTAGAATGTGGCATAAAGAAGGGACAGAAACATAGCCTGGAGGACTGTGCCTTGAGGTGCATGAGTGGTGTTTTAGAAATATCCAAACAGGCTTTGGGGGATTCATAGGGGATGGGGCTAATGGCAGACCTGTTTGTTTTGTCCTGTAGGGATAAACCTGTTCTCTGCCTCTTCCAACATGACAGGTTGACAGTGCATCAGCAGTGGCAGGACGGGGCTTGCTCAGTGAGCTAGAGATTGGCCTGAACGTGACAAAGCCTGGGATGCAGAGGTTTCTGTGCTCCAGTGATGGGACGTGCAGGTGTGATGGGACCAGGGACTGGGCCTTGGGAGACTGGTGGTAACTGACTGGTCCTAGCCTTGACTCTAGAGGGAAGCTCCATCATGTTGAGGACAAACAGTCATACGAGACCGTTGCTTTGGAAGCAGAGACCAAGGAGGATCCACTGTAGGTCCAAGAGCCTTCTTTCCTACCCAGTGCCCTTGAAGACATCCTCACACCTGCCACCCCACCTTAGGGAAGAGGACAAGCTTCTGCCCGATGAGGAGTCGACCGTATGGCTCCTGTCCTGAGGGTCAAACTTTGCAGCGACTGTCTATTAAACCAAGAGGAGATTATTCAAACCCAGAGAGACGGGAGAATGGTTAATTCGCACTTTACAGTTTTTCTACTACCAGGGAGAAGATAGATTAAGTGCATTTTCAAAGCACATTTGAGTGTAATGTGAATAAATTTGCAAACACACTAGTTTTTAAAGTATGGTATGCAAAACATTACTTTAATCCAACTTTAATTAAGAGCTATAGTAGATTTAATATGTTAGAAGGAGAAGAGGCTATCAGAGGATGAGATGGTTGGATGGCACCACCTATTCAATGGACATGAACTTGGGCAAACTTCAGGAGGTGGTGACGGACAGGGAGGACTGGTGTGTACAGTCCATGGGGTCACAAAGAGTTGGATGTGACTGGATGTCTGAATGACAACAACAATGTTAGTTTTAATTCACTTCAGTGGGATTTGGAGTTTCTCTTTGATTCTCATGCTACCACTGTGATTTCTAAAGATAGTTGTGTCCATGTGTCAGGTTGCCTATGAATCTTTCAAGATTTTCTCATTGTCTTTGGTTTTCTGCAGTTTGAATATGATATGCCTACGTGTAGTTATTTTGGTATTTACCCAGATTGGTGTTTTTTGAATTCCCTGGGTCTGTGGCTTAGTGTCTGTCATTAGTTTTGCAAAGTTCTCAACTATTTTTATTTTGAATACTTCTGCTCCATTCTTTCCTTTTTTTGTCCTTCTGGTATTTTGAATTTTCATATGTTACACCTTCTGAAATTGTCCCAAAGCTCTTTGATATTTTGTTTTTTCTTTTTTTTAAATGCTTCTTACTCTTTGCTTTGGAGTTTGAGAAATTTCTTTGACATTTCTTCAGTCTCTCTGATTCCTTGGGCCTGTTCAGTCTCCTGAAGAGCTTATCAAAAAATTTATTTTTATTATGGTAATTTTAGAACTAGGGGCTCAGAAGTGGAGCCCTGTAGAGTTCAGACTCAGATCTTTGAGGGAGTAGCACAGCTGGCTGCTGATGAAAGTTCAGGAGGGTGCAAAAGGGGTATCGTGGATCCGAGGCTCAGACCTCCAAAAGGGATGGTGTGCTGCTGGTTCTGGGAATGTCAGAAAACCTTGAGGTTGGAACCAGTTGCAGCTGCCAGGGTGAAGTGCCAGGGCCTGGGCATAATTGATGGGAGCAGTGAAGGAGCCAGTCCTTTATTCTGCCTCCAGCCCTGCAGTCCCCCTCTTTCATGCCCCCATTGGCAGAGACTAACAGGAGCAGCAGGCAAAGGAGGAATGCTAGACTCAGCATCCCAGGGCAGAGAACAGAAGCTGAGTGGGGATAGTTTAATAACCAGCATTCAGAGTTAAAACAATTACTCCAACACAGTGACTGAGACAGAGAGCCACAAAGTCATCTTAAGGAAACTATCTTTACAGTCAGACTGGACCAGAAGTTTATTTGAATGTGTTTACTTACCATGGGCTCCAAAATCATTGTGGATGGTGATTGCAGTCATGAAATCAAAAGACACTTATTCCTTGGAAGAAAAGATATGAAAAACCCAGACAGCATATTAAAAAGCAGAGACATCACTTTGCTGATAAAGATCTGTATAGTCAAAGCTATGGTTTTTCCAGTAGTCATGTGAGAGTTGGACCATAAAGAAGGCTGAGCACCTAAGAATTGATGCCTTCTAACTGTGGTGTTGGAGAAGACTCTTGAGAGTTCCTTGAACTGCAAGGAGATCAAACCAGTCAATCCTTAAGGAAATCAACCCTGATTATTCATTGGAAGGACTGATGCTGAAGCTGAAACTCTAATACTTTGGCCACCTGATGCGAAGAGCTGACATAGTCGAAAAGACCCTGATGTTGGGAAAGGTAGAAGTTAGAGGAAGAAGGGGACAATAGAGGATGAGATGACTCAATCAACATAGATTTGAGCAAACTCTGGAAGAGACTGTAGGACAGGGAAGCTTGGTATGCTGCAGTCCATGGGGTCGCAAAGGTTTGGGCACAATTTAGCAACTGAACAATAACAGCTTCTCTTAAGGGGAGCTAGTCTGTTCAGAGGTTCAGAGAAAGGCATCACTTATGATGGCAGTTGATGGTTGATCCCATTTGACATTGTTATAACTTTATTTGGTTGCAAGTGACAGAAATCTACTCAAACAAGGAAGAGATTCCTGTAAAGGTAAGACAGTAACTGAAGGCTGATATGTAGAGCAGGGAGGGAATCAGTTCCCAGCGTGATGAGCTTGTGGACTGGGCAACAGGGGTTTGGTGTGATGGCTTCAGCAGTGTTCTTAGCATAGGGAAAAGTGCCCCATCACTTTAGCTGAGCTACACTCTCTAGATCTGGCTCAGGTCTTGGTTCTGATTTCATGTACATCAAAGCTATTTCTGATTATTATTTGATTTTATATTCTGTATTTTCTCCTGCCCATACCCAAGAAATCAGTCCAGTCATACCAAAGCCATTAACCGACAGACATTGGGTTTATACCTCAGTCTCTGCTAATTTGACTATGGTGAGTCTGCCTTGGGTGACAAATCTCTGCAGGCTGACAAGACCAGACTCTGAGCCTTTACGACTGAAGGATGTGGCACCAGACTCATCTCTCTGGTGAAGACTTCAAGAGATATGCTATTCCATTTTCTCCTGGAAATGTTCCAAATGCATAGCATATCTTTCCTACCAAGCAAAAGGATTTTGTTGATTTAATTATGTAAGTCTGTGAAGGAAGAAGTTCTTAAATATTTCTTTTGTTATCCTGGGCAAGCCTAATTTCTCCCTTTTCCCTTTCTTTTCTTTTTTTTTTAAATGTCTCTAATCCCACATTTTGTTTTGCTCATACTAGGTATCTTAAGACAAGAGAAATACAGCACTATTTATAACAGCCAGGACACAGAAGCAACCTAGGTGTCCACTGACAGATTTATGGATGAAGAAGTTGTGGTAATATATACAATGGAATATTCCTCAGCCATAAAAAGGAATGACTTTGAGTCAGTTGAAGTAATGTGGATGAACCTAGAGCCTGTTATGCAGAGTGAAGTAAGTCAGAGAAAAATATCATATACTAATGCATATACGTGGGATCTAGAAAAATGGTACTGATGAACCTATTTGCAAGGCAGGAATAGAAATGCAGACATAGGGAAAGAACTTGTGGGCACAGAGGGGTAAGAAGAGGGTGGGGCGAATCGAGAGAGGAGCACTGATGTATTTACACGACCATCTGCAAAACAGATAGCCGGTGGGAACCTGCTGCATAGCACAGGAAGCTCAGCTCAGTGCTCTGTGATGACCTGGAGGAGGGAGAATGGGAGGGAGGCTCGCGAGGCGGGGGATATATGTGTACTTACAGCTGACTCACGCTGTTATACCGTAGAAACCAATACAGCACTGTAAAGCAATTATACTCCAATTAAAAAATAAATAAAAACATAATTACACAATATCCTGTGAACTGCCTGGGCTCCTTCCTGGTTAAATGAAGATATTATTGTTGACTGTGGTCCCTTCAAAATGGAAGTGCTTATAAAGTACACTGCCGCTGTTAACTGTGGCACGGACCATCCAGGAGCCAGAAGGATGCCTACTTGAGCCGTAGATTTGGTCCCGACGTTTTCCAGAGGGCGGGTGAGGGTTCCAGCTGCAACCATCACGCATTCTCAGACCGGTGTGTGCGGCCTTTGCCCTGGACGGCGATGCCGCAGCGCCCCAGTTTGGGCAGGATGCAGCTCTCTCCCTGGCAGTCTCCAGTTTTATCATCCCTCACTCATGAAATCACACCCTGCACAGTGGAACCCCATCAAATGAACACCTAACTTACTCAGATTCAACTCTACGACTCCTTCTGGGTGGAAAATGATCATTTCACGGGCTTTATTAGGAAGGGAAGACTCACCCCTGAAGGAATACAGAGGATTCATCTGCATTCACAGTTGATCAGAGTGTTTGATTTTTAGGCAAAGAAGAGACAGTAATCCACTGGGTAGTATGTACCATACTCGTGTACTAAGAGGCAGTAAAGCAAGGGATTTGGGCGAGGGTTCTGGAGTCAGACTTCCAGGTTGGAATCCTGGCTCCACCACTTCATGGCTCTGTGACCTTGGGTGAGTGTAGTTGAATTGCTCCGGGCCTCAGTTTCCCGCAGCTCTACAAGGAACTCATAATCACCTGCTTCTTACGGATAGAATGAAATAATTCTGGCACTCGGCTTTCACTGGCTGCTAGCTATTATCACAATTATTCTTACACAACTCAGAGCTATGTAAGGGATTTTCAAGGGCAACTCTGACTCCATGTGATTTTCCCATTACTTGCTGATTTTATAAATTTCATGGGGCTAACCTACAGAAAGCTGGGCTCCTTTGCCAGGCATATCTCTCAAGCTAAGTCCTCCCAGCGGGGCTGAGAATTATAACCTTCCAGCTTGGTGGGAAGGAAGCCCACACCCCTGCCTAGGCCCCCTTCCTTCCTTGTTGCTGAGCTGACCTTGATAGAAACTTTCGGCCAAGTGTGTCTGCGGAGCAATCCATAAAGCATGACCTAGAGCTACATTAAGCCTACAAAAATCAACTTCCAATAGTGAGAAACAGTGTTATGTGATAAAGTAGTGATTACATTTTCTAATGATTGCTCCAAGTATTTTGTAATCTGCAGGGAATATATTTCACAGCTCCTGGGAGCCCTCCCAGCTACCCTACTTGTCATTCTAAACTTTAAGTGGAGCAATCTTGGCATACATTATCCTCTGGGGAACTTGGTGCCTGAGACACTCATGCAATTAACCTGTGCTTAGCAAGGCTGCTCATGATGATGCTGTTTTGTCCTGGCAACAAACATGAAACATTGTGTGAATTGCACATGGGACTCCCTACCCAACCCCCCCCCTGCCCCCGCCATCTCATGTTTCTTTTTTTTTAAATAAGCAATTTTTTCAGACTCTGAGTGAAGTGTTTGTGTGTGTGTGTGTGCGCGCATGGGCATGCGTGTGCTCGGCCTCTCAGTCATGTCCAACTCTTTGTGACCTTATGGACCGTAGCCCACCGGGCTCCTCTGTCCATGGGATTTCCCAGGCAAGAATACTGGAGTGCGTTGCCATTTCCTCCTCCAGGGGATCTTCCCCACCCAGGGATCGAACCCAAGTCTCCTGCGTCTCCTGCATTGGCAGGTAGATCCTTTACCACTGAGGCACCTGGGAAGCCTGGGTGAAGTGCTAGCATTTCCCATTTTCTCATGAGAAAGTTTTTCTCTGTTACAAAGGTTAGAGCTATAGATTCTTGGCAAATCTTTGGAAGAGTTTGAAGTAATATGTTGTGGATCCTGACGATATATTTACAAAAGCCGTGTCCTGATCAGAGATGCTCTAGCTCTTTTTCCTGCTTCTTTGTCGAAACTGTCCACGTTTCCAAGGCAAGCATTCCTGGCTAGAGCTTAGACCCAAAGCACAAGAGTTAACAGCTTTTCTGAAGAGAGAACATGTGGTCCTGAAACAAATACTCCGGGTCTAGATTCTAGCAGGGTGTGGAGGAGACAGAAGGAAAGAAGATAGTAGAACAAGGAAGCACAGGGTCGAGTAGACTTCTGGACTGGGTCGGTGTTGGGCTGGAGAACAAGTTTGTTGCTGATGTCCATTCGGGGATGACTGGCTGCTGCTGAGAAAGACCTTCCCTGGAGTAGATCAGCCTACTCTGTACAGAGATGTAAAGGTTATTTTCTTGTTTGCAAATATGCACTGGCTCTCAAAGATTTCTATAATATTAAAAATATAAGCTAGGATGACTATTCTAATAAAGGATATAAAATATTAGGTTGGAAGGGACTGAAATAAATTTAAAAAGCATATATACACAGGACACGTGTAAACAGGTATGTTTGTATACAAATACATGTTATATGCATGCGTGTGTGTGCCCCAGTGTCAAACGCCATACTGCATGCGTGTGTGTTTCATCAAAGGAGCACAGATTTGGAGCCTAGGTGATTATTTCCAGTGACTTGCAGCCTCGGGGGCAGCAGTGAAATGGAAAAGATCACGGCAGCCTGCTCTCTGAGCAATGTTCCCTGCATTTGAAAGGTCATGTCGTTTCCTGGCAATTGACTCGGTGGGTTTGTATGCTACAATGCAAGTGGGGGCTGTTTCCACTCTGCCTGTGTTTCCTGGGGAACGTGCCTACCAGTTGTTTTCATGTTGACCTCATTCCCCAAGCCTGTCCACAAGCTTGGCAGAGCCGCACCGCAGCTACCACCCGCCCTGGGCTGCCTGGCCCCCACGTCCCAGCACCCCTGTCCTGTCGGGGGGCGTGGTGAGTGCGGATGCCTCTCTCTCGGCTTAGGAAGGCTGAGCCCTCTCCCAGCAAAGACCAGCTGTGGTCACTGAACAAAGACCTCTGGAGTGTGGGGATGTGCTGGAGAATTGGGGAGGGTGGGGGACGGAAGGAGGAGAGGATGAGGGATACTGAAGCCCCCTGTCTCAGATTCTTAACTCGTAAACAGAGGGACCCAGGCAAGACCAACATCAAATCTCCAAATTTCCCAACTCCTCTTTGGATCTGTTCTGGAACTTCATTTTGAACCATGAGGCAGTAATGTTTTTGAACCTACTGCTTTGTATAACTTCTGACTGCAAAAGGCCCTCCTGGTCATTTTCAAAAGTATCACAGTTCTTGGAGGCAAGACTTATTTGGCAAAGAGGATTGTCTTGGGAAGGAGATTGATTGCCCAGAGATGGGAACACGTAGGTGAATTTGTTTCCCAGAGTTCTAGATGTGGCTTATTTGTCCATGGCTCTGGTATTTTTCCTAAGATAAGTAACTGAATTGTTGAAACTGTGAAGCTGAGTACTTGTGTAAACTTTGAAAGACCCCTAGTGTATAAGTCCGGGTGTTTGTGTCAGTTAAATATTGTGTATGTATAACTAATTTTAGATGTGATAAAATTGGGGCTTACATTAAAAAGAAGAGTTATAGTTTGTATGAAAACAAGATTATTCCAACCCTGGGAAATGGACCTTTCTTAAAATACTCAGTGAATTCAGAGCTTTATCTCCCCAGACTATGGAGGAACTTGAACACGAGTCAGTGGCCAAAGTGCTTCCATCACTTGGATATGAAGAAGCCAAGTGGGTCGGGATGGGTCTGGGCTGGGGCTCGTCAACCCTAGTCTCAGGCATGATCCTACTCCTTATGTTGAGCCATGGCTGAGTTATTTGAAATCCCAGAGCCTGTCAAAAGCAGATCATGTTCCATACTCTTGTTGTGATGATTAAATGAGATCTCATCCAGGGAGAACTTAATCAAGGCTAATTTAAGTCATTTAAAACTGTATTTCTGAGTTTTACTGTAGAGCTAATTCATTCACTGGAGTCTGGCCAGTTACATGCTTTAGTCAAAAGAAGGAAAACTAAAGTCTGACACGGAGGAAACAGAACATTCTGAAGCATGAAGGTCAATCAGGCAGTAGAATAATTTTGCTCGGGGAGCTGTCAAGACACTAGGACTAGAGATATTCAAGGAAAAATTGGATGTAATACTTAGGGAAATAGTATGGGAAGACTTTGTGCCCTTGTGTTCGATGTCTGAAGGAGATGACCCAGCAGCCAATCTATAAATAAAATGCTTTTTTTTGGTGCTTTGGGAATGATGGAATGTGTTGAGCACGTTGAAAAGTGATAATAAAAAAAGCATTGCAGTAAAATGAAAGCTTCATCACAAAAACTATATTTGAAATGTGGGACTCATTCTAAAATGCAAATCTGATCACGTTACTCACTTTTTGCATTAAAGTAAACAGCTTGTACTCTGTACAAATAAGTATAATGATTCAATACCTCAGAGCTTTATTTTTTTGCTCCATAGTTTGAGGCAGCTGTACTGGCCTGGCAGAAAGTTTTCTTCCACACAGTGATTCAGGAATCCAATTCCTTTTGTCTTCTGGTTCCACCTGTCCTAAACCCTTGCCATCCTCTGTAAGCACTGATGGGAGAAATGAGCCGCTTCTGAAAAGCCTTGACCAGATCAGACACCATCTTCCTTCTCCCATCATACTGCCAGGGACCCAGACATGTGTCCATACCTGCTAGAAGGGTGTGCCCAGAAACAGGGTCCCCTGGATATCTGGAAGAGGGGGAGGGGACTTACATACTCTTTATTAAGATCCCCACTGCTCTGAGACTGGCGCGTTTACACCAGGCAGAGCAAACTCAGTCTTCTTTGGGAAACAAATAAAAGCTACAGAACATCTCCTCATCCTTATACCAATTGCCAGTTCTACCTGCATGTTTCGAGAGCATTCCCAGATGATGTAGGCAGAGTCCCTGATCTAGAGGGACTGCGAAATTGTCCTCTGAAAATGGTCCAGTCTATGAGGTAACTTTGTCATGAAAAAACCAGTGCACCTCCAGAAGGCCTAGAGTGGATGGGGCTTATTGTAAGGCCGATGTCCCTAAGACAGGTTGGCTGAAGACACACATGGATGCAAAATGCTAGTTTCACACACAGGCAGCTGAGCCGTTTCCTCCCAAGGCATTGCTAATAAGGCCCTGTTTGATCTCCATCCTCTGCCTCGTGGGACCATCTTGGCTCCCCAGCCTTTGAGGCGAGGCTGATTTGTATACACAAGGTAGCCAGTCCCTGAGGCCCAATTGCAGAGAAATGCTTGCAGGTGTCATATTGAGCCATTTCCTGGCAAAATCCCACAAATGAGCTTCAATCCTCAAGACACAACCCTCTGGAACCGCTTACAGGATTGTTGGCAGACCCAATAACACTCATCTGTGGCCTGTTTAATTACCCGCGGCGTATATTTAACTGCCCTAGACTTGCTGTTCATTCCAATTTCTTGCAGTGAGTTGGCTGTGAGGGGGTTAAGAGCAGGAAGGGCTCCTGCACCGTGTGGAGCCCAGTTAAGTCCGCCCCGAGGCAAGTCTGCCCAGAGCCACGTTAGGTGGGTGCAAGGCTGCAGTTCCCTGCTCTGCTCCTTGCCCGTCAAGAACAATCAACACGTCATGAAGCCACCAGAGATGTGTGGGTCGTTCAGCAGCGTTTCAGCGGTCTGAGCAGGCTCTGCTGAGCCCCAAGAGGGGACGTGAAGGCACACGCTTGCTTCAGAGGGAACTCTCCCTCGAATATTCCACTTTCCTCCTCCAGGTAGTCTGCGTACATCCAAGCTAGTATACCAACCATTTTCCCTTTGAGGAGAGACTCAGATTTCATGATAGTGTCTAAATGATGTTTCTTCGGGCCTCACTTGTCCCAGATGGCCTAGATTGGGCCCTCTCTCCCCCAGCAGCAGATCACTGGGGAGCTACCATAAATTTTACACCTCAAGAGACATGCTTTCTGGGGGTGCACTCATGTGGTGAGCCTCCTAGGTGTTTAGAGGGTGCAGTCATTGGATAAGCAATGTCTCAGGGTGTCTGGAGTTCCGTGCCAATGTATGTCCATGAGCAGGCATCACTGCCCACTCTCTGCTCTGAGGAGCGCTGTCCTCATGTGGTTCTGGAGCCCAGTGTCCTGCCTGGGCTGGGGTTTGCACAGAAACCGTTCTGAGACAAATGCCAACTGAACTACTTGGTTAGATGAGAAAGTCTGATGAAAAGGCGTTTATATGGAAGCAATGCATTCCTCTTTGGCAATATTGGAAATGAACAAATTGTGATATGATGGAGAAACAGCAATTGTTTCTCCTGTATTTCCAAAGTGTAGAACTACACACGTTACAGAGAGAGAGGGTAATCTGGTCATTTGGGCAAAGCTTTATTTTATTCATTTGAAATAAACTTGTATTGTTTCCTTTTCTTACTATTGTAAATAATTATTCAATGAACATCTTCCTACAAATAACTTTTCTTCTTCTAAACTATTCCCTCAAAATATATTTTACACTTGAGAATAATTGAATAAATGGTATACCTTTTTTGACATTTAATGTAGATTGTCAACTTACTTTTCAGGAGAATTATTCTAATTTACAGCAAATAATGAGCTTAACAATTTCACTGCAATTTTATCAGTGTTGGATTTTGCCTCATTCTTTTGTTCATGTACTAGGTCTGAAATGACACTCATTATTATTTCAATTTGCTTTTTCTTTTATTTATAGCAATGATATTTTCCCATGTGCTTGCTTACTCTTTGTGGGCTTTTTTGGTGAATATTCAAATATCGTGACTTTTTGCTGATTTGGCTATACAGTATTCTTTTCCATTTGAATGAGCCCTTTTTAAAACATGAGCATTATCCTTTTAACAAAGTGAAGCCTGGCAGTGATAATTATGTTCATATCTATAAAATGTGCATAATAATTCATTCCCTGAGCTACTGCATCAAATTGCTGTGATAATGCATTTGAAAGTGTTTTGAAAAATACCAAGCATTATATACATGCAAGGTGACCTTAACATAAAATTTAAATGTAAAATTTATATTAAGTGAGAAGTGTGAGTATAAGATTATATATATATACACACACACTTTGGAGATAAAAGTTTTAATAGGAGTTCACATGGAAAACATCTGGGTATTTAACTGCTTACAAACTCAATAAGAAAGAGACAGTGGTGGGACCCAAGTGATTAGAGAACAATATGAGACCGAATTTGTTCCTGAATGCACATTTTTTTCCTACCAAAGTTATGCATCAGAAAAAAGCCTTATAGTCAAATTCTAACAAAGTCTCTCATATTATAAGGAAATATATTAGAAAGATATATTAACTTAAAAATACCTCAGTCAAGTATTGTTTGTCAAGTATCAAGCTAGTTTTAATACTTTCAGAAGCTGCTTAATAGACTCAGTTAAAAAAGGAGGCAAAAGAAGTTTAACATCAATTTAATGATTATTCCCAAGTATATGACCTCACAATTTAAAAACTTGAATACTGATTTAAACAAGTCTTTCACTGATCATTTAGCAATCATTATGCAAAGCCCAACCCTTCAGGGGTTATATTGTAGAAATCACACACCTAAACCTATGAGATAAATTTTAAAAGCCCAGTTGCTTAATTTTATGCAAACGGATATCTGTGGCTTGGGAAAAATTTTGTAGTAAATGCACTGCACATAGATTTAAATGGTGCTGTACTCCTTGAACTACATCTACAAAAAGAATGAACTATGGATGAACACTGACTAAAAGGAGCTAAATGCAAAAAAGCACCTAAGCAAAATTCTAAAACAAGCTCTCTGATTGTGTTAGAATTCAGGGTGGTGATTATCTTCTGAGAGAGGGAAAAGGGGAGGCTCCTGGGGTGCTGGCCATATGATGGATGCAAGAGTTCATTCACTCTGTCCAAAACCAATGAGCCAACACGAATTTGTGTGTTTTTCTGCATATGTGTGTTGCATGTCAGTGAAATATTTTAATAGAACTTCATTTTGAACAACTGAGAACTGAAGATGGTGTGCTCAGAAAAACTGTTTTATATGATTCCAACAGAGGTAATTGTTTGTTAGAAATACTTGTAGAAGGTATTTTCTTGAGTGGACTAGCTCGCCTTTTAAGATTTTTATCTCAACCTCATGAGCTCATGACTTCATGGGGCCTTTCTTGGCTGCCTTTCCCTGGTCAGTGCAGTGCCTGCAATGTTTGGGATGTGGTGAGCTACTCTGTGACGTTTTCCACTCCACAAAGTCAAGCTATTATGGCACCAATCCTAGACTAGGAGACCTGGTTTCATTTTTCACAGAGGTCAAATGAGCAAAAATTAACTATTTTTCTCTTTGTTAATTTTTCTAGGTCAAAATTCTGAAGCACCAATGTGCTTTGCTTGGCTTGTGCTGTGCTTAGTCACTCAGTCGTGTCTGACTCTTTGTGACCCCATGGATTGAAGCCCACCAGGCTCCTCTGTCCATGGGGATTCTCCAGGCTAGAATGCTGGAGTGGGTTGCCATGTCCTCCTCCAGGGGATCTGCCCAACCCAGGGATTGAACCCAGGTCTCCCTCGTTGCAGGCAAATTCTCTACTATTTGAGCCACCAGGGAAGCCCAAGAATACTGGAGTGGGTAGCCTATCCCTTCTCCAGGGGATCTTCCTGATCTAAGAATCAAACTGGGTCTCCTGCATTGCAGGCAGATTCTTTATCAACAGAGTTTTTAAAAAAGAAAAGACTCTTTTGGCACCATTTAAAAACTGGAAGTTTTTACAGAAAACTCCAGGTTTTGGGGGATTTTCTTGAAAAGTCTATAGGCAGGTGATGCTGGACACATCTCCTACAGGCTGCGATAGGTGTGTGTGGTCTTTTCTCCCTAAAGATGGGGCTTTCCTGGGTCCACCAAGCCCCCATTCACTTGTTAACATCATCTGCCCAACCCGTGTATCTTCTGAGTTTGCAGTCTTTATTATAAGAAGATAAATGAAAAAAAAATACACATAATTTCAATTGCCTGCAAAGAGCAGTTAAATTTACATGGATCAGTCCACAGCATCGAAAACACAAAGTCTTTGCTTATCAGTCAAATTTACATCCTAAATACAAACCGATCCTACTTAAGAATTGTTGTAAGATCTGCTACCTTGTTTTTCAATGTGAATTTCAAATGTTATTTTTCTTGCCAACTTAATCTCTCTGTTCCTCAGTTTCCTCCTACATAAAATAACAGTAACTACCTCATGGCATAATTTTCATGGTTTGGATGGAGACATGCTGCAAAGCACTATGCCAGTGCTTGGCATGTAGAAAACTTTCAGTACATGTTTATTTTGGGGAGGAGTATGATGAAGGTATAATCTAAACTTCATACTGACTAAAGTATACTCAACAAAATATACTGAGAAGAACTATGATATTGGCTTGACAAACATTCAGTAATTTGGTTGCCTTTGTATTTGGTGAGTTGGTAAACTCATGTCATTGTCATATTCACTTTCCAGCTCTCTCTCTCTCTCTCTCTCTCTCTCTCTCTCTGATTCAGTGATCATCACTGTCATCTCCTTTGGGCTGGGAGTGCTCACTCCGTGGGACTGAGGTCTCATAATAAATAGTAGTAGTTCCCCCCATGTTCTTATCTAGGACATATCTGGAGGGAGGCATTCTGAAAAACAGAACCAAAACCCAAACAAATGAGCCCACAAACAAAGTAGACAAAATAGATACATAGGCAGTTCCTTTTGGAATAATAGAATGGCAAAGGTCTCTTAAGCAATACCTGGAGTTAGCCAAACCCAAGGTGAAGGGCACAGTCCTCTAAGATTGCCAAGCCTGCCCAAGACTTCTGATGCCAGCTCTGCGAGTCTGTGTCCTCGGAGACCCCTTCACATGCAACCATTTAGTTATAAGCTTGGGGGTCTTCGCGGACTTCCTCTGATTTGGTAATTTGCTAAAATAACTCACAGAACTCAGGAAAGCACCATACTTGCAATTAAAGTTTTATCATAACAAAAGGACACCAATCAGAACCAGCCAAAGGAAGAGACACATAGGCAGAATCTGAGACCTGACACTACCTGACATGCAAACCTGCAGTGATCTCAGCAATGGGCTGCCTACTCCTACGGTAGATGTGAGACAGCATGCAAGGAATGTGGCCAGCCTGGGACGCTCACCAAGTTTCAGAGCCCCCAGTTTTTGCCGGGGTTTCATTATGCGGGCATGGTTCATGGTGTCCTAGACCTTGTGACTGAGGGGGCCTCAACCTATAGGCCTCCTCCCCTCCCTGGAGGGCCTGTTAATGATGGGTGGCTCAAAGCCCCAGACCTCTAATCGCAAGCCTGGTCTTTCTCACAGCCAGTCCCCGTCCCGAGTTACCTTCTTAGCACAAACTGTCCAGGGACCTACCATGAGCAACCAATACATGGCCGTCACTCAGGAAATCCCCCGGTGAGAGGGTCCCCCCCAGCTGAGATGGAGCAGGGATGGAGCTGGGCAGAGGCTTTACCCAGAATTCTCTCTGGTAAAGTTCCCTCTTCACCAAACAGGTGCAGGTCCGCCGCAGGCAGCCTCTGAGATGGTGCCCAGTGAGCCCTTCTGCCAGGTAGTTACACCTTTGTAATTCCCTTCCTTTGAGAGCAGGCTGGACCCAGAGACTCATTTCTAGCTAACAGAGTTCTAGAAAGTGATGGACGCCACTTCTGGGATTAGTCACAGGAAGACTCTGGCTTCCCTTCTGCAGCCTGTCTTCTTGCATTGATGAGGTCAGCCGCCATGCTGTGGGCTGCCCTATGGTGGGCCCGTGGGGAGGAAGTGAGGAGGACCTTCACCAACAGCCAGCAGGGAACTGAGGCTTTAATCCATCCAACAGCCTGTGAGGAATTGAGTCTTGCCAACAACCGTGTGAGCAAGCTTGAGAGTAGACCCTTCCCCAGCTGAGCCTTGAGATGAAACCCATATGACAGCTTGATCAGTGTCCTGACTGAACCCTGTGAGAGACCCTGGATTCCTTGAGACACCCAACTAAACCACTTCTGACCCACAGAAACCATGAGAGCATAAATGCCTGCTGTTTAAAGCTGCTAAGTGTTGGGATACTTTTTCATGAACCAACAGATGAAAATATCACATTAGCCTATCCTTTGCTCTTTTCTCTTGGAAATCTGCTTGATATCTTTCAGATCAGCAGGTTAAAAGATGGATTACAGATGCAATATTTAAGTTTAAATATGACCTTTATGACTGTTCATATGAACTCTGACACATAGAATGAAGTTACTTTAAGACATTCTTGCTTACTTACCTCTTCTTTTCCTTGCAACAAGTCAGTATAAAATTAATACAGTTTGTAGGTTTGTAGTTTTCTTAATTCTTTTAAGACAAAGCACATACATTTACCCAGTGTTATACAAAGGATTAGCTTCTCAATAGGAGAAATTAATGGGATTTTTTAAGGTTTATCTTCATTACACATCAGTAATGTGTAAGTCACTCAGTGTTAGTCACTCAGTTGCGTCTGACTCTGCTACCCCATGGACTATAACCCGCCAGACTTCTCTGTCCATGGAATTCTCCAGGTAAGGATACTAGAGTGGGTGGCCCTTCCCTCCTCCAGATTATCTCCCCAACCCAGGGATGGAACCTGGGCTTCCTGCCTCGCAGGCAGATTCTTTACTGTCTGAGCCACCAGAGAAGCCCATTATATTTTCCCCAAACAGAGTATAATCAAACTAACAGGGGATTGAGCTATTAAAATATTACTTTGGGAGAATATGTTTTTAAAACTATGAACATCCAATCCAAAAGCTATGCTTTACCTGAGAGCTGTTGTTTTGGAATTTGAATTTTCTGGGAGCTAAGCCTTCTGATAATTGTAAAGTCTACACTTGTGAATTTGCTCCCTAGGTAACACTTTCATTTAGTGACCAATTGGTTCTCTGTGGATAAATTCAATTATGCATTACAATAGAATTGACTTTTTCATAGCATCCTTCACTCTCCAAGTATCTTAAAGTCCTCTGTGGATTATAAAGTAATTACAGTGCTCAAAGGACAGCTTAATAACTTGTGGACCTGAGCACAGACTCTCCTCTCTATTCAAGAAGGACTCAGTCCCAGCTGGGAACATTAAGTTGGATTTTATTGAGACTGAAGCCAGGCAGCTGGGTGATCCCTGGTACTGTTTTGAAAAGTATCCTGGGATCTTTAATTTCCACCTGGTTGGTCAGGGAGGTGAGAGAATGACCTCACTGAGAGTGACCTTGAGTTGCATTTGGGGTCTTGGACCAGGCAACCTCCCACCCGGGAGGTGAGATGTGTAATGTGGGTGAATAACACAGCCTCCTAATGATTTGTGCTCAACCGCAACTGCATTCCCATGGTTGGTTCTCTCCCACGTGAGTTCAGATGAAGAAAAGCTTGAAAGTTTTCAGATAACTGTTTCCTAAGAATGTTTTGATTGGCGTGTATATGACTCATTTTGTTGTTGTTGCCTTGTGACACAATTTTTTTTTATTCTTTCTGGAATGCCATCGTATAATACATGTGATGAACACTTGTGGTTGTTTGATTCTTTGCCACCGTCTTCCTTCGGTGCATCTAAGATGCAGCCTCTCCATCTTTTTGCTTTGTTCCTTCTCATCTATTACCTTGGCACTGCTGACTGATTTCACGATTACTGCGTCTTCTGCACTTCACCTTGACAGACTTCGCTATCAAAAGGTCCTATTTAAGCTGTAGCTATTGGCCCTGTGTTTTGTGCTGTTCCAGGATGCCTAGGTGGCTCCCCTGGTGGCTGAGGTGCTAAAGAATCTGCCTGCAATGCAGGAGATCCGGATTCAATCCCTGGGTTGGGAAGATCTCCTGGAGATGGAAATGGCTACCCACTCCAGTATCCTTGCCTGGGAAGTCCCATGGGTAGAGAGGAAGGAGCCTGGTGGGCTGCAGAAGAGTTGGGGTCGCAAAGAGTTGGGCACTCCTGAGTGACTAGCACACACTTGTGTAAGGACGCAGAAGACCCGGGTTAGCTTGTATGTGCGCGTGTGTGTGTTCAGTTTCCAGCTTTTTGAGGACTCGTGACCAGTGAGAATTGGTTTAGAGCTCATCAGCGCAAGTTCTTCAAACTACCTGTGGTGTTGCCTCCAAAGCACCTCAAAGGGAGTTGGGCAGCTAAATTACGTTGCGTAGCTCCATGTCCCTGAAGCTGAATAGTTTCTGAATCCACAGAGAAGTATGTGCACTCTGGAAACAGCTGTTATTTTCCTCCCTCTCCTCACTTTGTAAGTGTTGGGAATGTAATGAAGAGGATGCTACTTCATCAGTATCGAAAATGTGAGGTAAATTCACACTCCTGGCTGGCCCCATGTGCTCACTCCTGGGCAGTGAGAACCATCATTAGCTACCATCTCCCAGGAGCTGATTCCCAGGCACTGAATGTGCTTCTTCTGAAGCTAAGTACCTGGTTTTGCTTCCTCACTCCAGGGCAGTGAGAACCACCACGTTCCCCAGGAGCTGATCCCCAGGCACTGGATGTGCTTCTTCTGAGGCTGAGTACCTGGGTTTGCTTCCTCACTCCTGGACAGTGAGAACCACCACATTCCCCAGGAGCTGATTCCCAGGCACTGGATATGCTTCTTCTGAGGCTGAGTACCTGGGTTTGCTTCCAGACCTTTGACTATAACTTGTAGCATCAGCAAGTTTCTAAAGCATGCCCCTCCGTATCTTTCACAGCTCATTAAATTATAGGATTATATCTTAAATTTATAGGATTTCTTTTTCACTTGGGGTGAGAATATACCTTGTTGTAGCACTGTTTTTCTGAGATCCCATTCATCTCTTTACATGAATCCCATTTTTCTTGCTATAGTTAAAAAAAAAAATCACTCAAGCTTTCTACATAGATGTGAAACTTTTTGTTGTGATTTCCTTGATGTTCAGGGGAACTGAAAAGCTTTAGTCCTTGTATCCTGAATTCCTCTCACATTGCCCAGCAATAGGCAGACACTCAACAGTTATTGAGAAGGAGAGAGTTGAAGAATGGTCCCTAGGGCAGGGAGGTGAGAAGGAGTGTGGAGGTGCTGGTCAAAGCGTACAAAGCTGAATTTATGTAGGCTGGGTAAGTCTAGGATCTAATGCACAGCATGATGATTATAATTAATATTATTTTAAATACTGGAAATTTGCTAAGAGTATATTTCAAGTGCTTCTGCCACCCTCCCATCCCCCTCCCCTCCAAAAATGAGGGACTTCCCTGGTTGGTGGTCCAGTGGCTAAGACTCCGAGCTCCCAATGCAGGGGACCCAGGTTTGATCCCTGGGCAGGGAACTAGATCCCACATGCCACAACTAAGAGCTCAAATGCTGCCACTAAAGCTCCTAGATGATGCAACTAACACCTGGTGTGACCCACATAAATACATAAATAAATAAAAATTAAATATATTAAAAAAGAAACTTGGAGAAGGAAAGGCAACCCACTCCACTATTCTTGCCTGGAAAATCCCATGGACAGAGGAGCCTGGTGGGTCACAAAAGTATTGGGCACAACTGAGAGAGTAAACAACAGCTACTGAAAAATGGCAGAAAGTATAGAACAAAATGGTGAATACTTTGTTCAATAAAAGTTTTGGTGAAAATGAAAAAAACAGACAAACAATGGTAACTATGTGAGGAGATGAAGATGTTAACTAGCCTGATGGTAGTAATCATTTCACTATATTGTATACCTTGTGTGTGGGTAAGTATGTGTTAAGTCACTTCAGTCGTGTCCAGCTCTTTGTGACCCCATGGACTGTAGCCCACCAGGCTCCTCTGTCAGTGGAATTCTCCAGGCAAGAATACTGGAGTGGGTTGCCATGCCCTCCTCCAGAGGATCTTCCCTACCCAGGGATCAAACCCTCATCTCTTATGTCTCCTGCATTGGCAGGCTAGTTCTTTACCTCTAGTGCCACCTGGGAAGCTGTTAAATATATACAGTTTAAAAATTAAAGTCAGTTATTGAATGGTGCAATGATGGAACAATTCTGTAAAGCAATCGATTGAAATAATTTCATGCCGTTAATTCATTGGTTGACTGAATTAACCTACTGCAGGGTTGCTTTGGGACTTAGGGATATTCATACATTTCTAGAGAAATAAAGTCACCTTGGTTAATAATGTTTGTTGGAGGTGTTCAGTTGCAAGGGACCCAACCGTAGTTGAATTCTGCCTGGGTATAATTCCATTTTCTCCTAGAAAATGATTAGAGCTTTCTGATAATTGATGTGAAATTTTCAACTCTGAATGACATCCAGAAAATCTCCTTCTGCAGTAAACAAACAAAATGTTCGGAGGGGATCGGAGAGGAGGCTGGGTCTTTTATCTCTTACAGAGCAGGGAAACCCTTGAAGTCTCTTAGGAGAGGATGGTCTCATTATGAAATGGTGGAAGGGCTGAAACACCAACCGATGGCTCACGGTGGGAGGCAGAGAGGGAGCTTCGAGCTTAGGGGAGGACCGATCATAACAGTAAATGACAGCTGAAATAATAAAGACATGCCTTCCATGCTACTTTTTTGCAGAAACCGTAACATCCTTGTGGAAGTTAAAAGGGAGAAGAAAACTGCGTATTTTGAAAAGGGAAGTGAGGGGGGAGGTTGGGTGTGGAAACAAAGAGCGGTTTGATGTGTTTCGTTGGCACCTTTCAGCTTAGCCCCCGAGGCTTTTACCTAACCCTGTCACTGTCCCAAGGCCTTCTCACACTGACAGTCTTGGTAATTGATGGGTTGGCGGGGCCTCTTTTCTGCAGACTTATTAAAGCAGGAGGGAATACTCCCACCCAGCCTCGCGCCGCCTGGCATGGGGACCCAGAGGCGAGTAGACCCAGGGCCTGGTGATGCTGGAGAAAAGAGGGATCGATTCTGTCACTCAGGCTGCCCGGCTACTGTCAGGCTCCGGGACCTTTCACCCGCTCCTCAGCGTCGTTAGAACTCCCAAATCTCTTTGCAGACCTTTTCTATTAGACACAGACTCCCACGTTTTGATTTTTTGCTCCCAAAGTCATTTTTTTTTATAATTACCTGCATTGAACCACACTTACCATCTGTGTGCTGAGAGCGGGCAAATGATTTATTAGTCTTGGTCTAAGCGTGTGGGGCAGCGTGGGATTGATCTGGCTGGTGACACGCGCCGCCGATGGGCGGGGGTGCGTGTCAGGGTGCCGCCTCCCTTGGAGCTGACACACACGTGGGGCCCGGTTGGACGTTCGGTCCGCCAACTGTGACATTGCCGGAGCAGAGCCCCAAGTCAGGGCGGGTCACGGCTGGCGGAGAGAAGCAGCGAGGGCTGCGTGGGACGTTTCTCTTCAAGCAGGAAGTAAAACTGTGTGTGAAGAGAGGAGATGGCGTGGAGGACTTACATGGCTTCTGATGAGGCTCTGGATCTCTTTTGCCCACACTGCCTACCTTGAGTCCAAGGGTTTGACTGCCACAGAGGCAGGTCATGGTGGGATGTTTCTGACTCTTCGACTAGGCTTTTGGGTGTACATCTCGAAATACACCCGCATCAAAGTATCCATCAATATCTGTATCATTTCCCACTGATAATACATTCTGCTTTCAGGGCTAAGTTTTACATTTTTAAATCTCTTTCTTTGGAATATGGTTCATTTACAATGCTGTGTTAGTTTCTGGTGTACAACAAAGTGATTCGGGCAAATACATATATGCAGATTCTTTTCCATTATAGGTTATTACAAGATATTGAATATAGTTTTTTGTGTCAAACAGTAAATTCTTGTTGTTTATTTTATATACAGAAGTGCCTATCTGTTAAACCCAAGCTGCTAATTTATCCCTCCCCCTACCTTTCCCCTTTGATAACTGTTGAGATTATTTTCTATGTCTGTGAGTCTGTTTCTGTTTTGTAAATAGACTCATGTATTTTTTTTTTTTTTTAAGTTCCACTTATAAGTGGAATAGATATCATAGGGCTTCCCTGGTTGCTTAGCTGGTAAAGAATCCACCTGCAATGTGGGAGACCTGTGTTTGATCCCTGGGTTGGGAAAATCCCCTGGAGGAGGGCATGGCAACCCACTCCAGTATTCTTGCCTGGAGAATCCCCATGGACAGAGGAGCTTGGTGGGCTACAGTCCATGGGGTTCATTTGTATTTTGTTTTCTTAGATTCCACATATAAGTGGTATGACATCTGTCTTTGACTTACTTCACTTGGTATGATAATCTCTAGTTGCATTCATGTTGCTGCAAATGGCCTTATTTCATTGTTTTTTATGGCTGAGTAATATTCCATTCGGAGAAGGTGATGGCACCTCACTCCAGTACTCTTGCCTGGAAAATCCCATGGATGGAGGAGCGTGGTAGGCTGCAGCCCATGGGGTTAAGAAGAGTTGGACACGACTGAGCGACTTCACTTTCACACATTGGAAAAGGAAATGGCAACCCACTCCAGTGTTCTTGCCTGGAGAATCCCAGGGACTGGGGAGCCTGGTGGGCTGCCGTCTATGGGGTCGCACAGAGTTGGACACGACTGAGGCGACTTAGCAGCAGTATTCCATGGTTTATATGTACCACATCTCCTTTATCCATTCATCTGTTGATGGGAACTTAGTTGACTCCCAAATCTTGGCCACTGTAAATATTGCTGCAGTGAATGTTGGGATGCACGTATCTTTTGGAATTAGCTTTTGTCTTTTCCATATAAAAGGCTGATTTTTCTTTGGGCTGATGACCCAGTTGCAGCGTGGCTCACTAGATGGGTCTTCCTGGAGAATCCCCTGGCCTCTCGTGGAGGGCATGACCATAAGGCACGAGCCTCAGTGCATGGCCTGTGGGCGGCAGTATTATCTCATCAGATGGCCTCTCGCTCTCTCGGTCTCTTATCCCCTCCTGCCCAGAACAGGAGAACTGGAGACTGACCCCCAGTGCTTGGAATGTGGAGCAAATGATGTGAGGAAAGAGCTGGGGTCCGGTATGACTTCTGTGTGCTCTTAGCACTTTTGCCTTCATGGGACTCTTTTTCCATGAAAGAAAAATATGAAAAGCTGTATTGTCCTACCCATTGCTATAAAGATGACATTATTAATATTACATACTAAAGCTTTTTCTTCCATCTTAAGGTTTGTATTTGTTTTCTTCTGGTTCTAAAAGAAAGGAAAACATTTTCATGGCCCTTAGAAGTCTTCTGGGCCATAGGTACTGTTTCTGTTGGCTCTGGAGAAGAGAGGTCAGTGACATTTAATGTCAAGCAGAAAATGTAAAATAACACAGTCTTTCCCCAGTGATACACTAAGTAAGGTATACAAAGCATGTTTTGTTTTCTTGAGTGAACTCTTGTCTCAGCTGTGAATGCTCTCTCCTTTAGAGAGGTAAAGGTAAAGTTCAGTCCAGTTCAGTCACTCAGTTGTGTCCAACCCTTTGTGACCCCATGGACTGCAACACCTCAGGCTTCCTGACCTTCACCATCTCCTGGAGTTTGCTCAGACTCATGTCCATTGAGTCAGTGATACCATCCAACAATCTCATCCTCTGTTGCCCCCCTCTCCTCCTGCCCTCCATCTTTTCAGCATCAGGGTCTTTTCCAATGAGTTGGCACTTTGCATCAGGTGGCCCAACTATTGAAGCTTCAGTTTCAGCATCAGTCTTTCCAATGAGTTTTTAGGGTTGATTTCCTTTAATATTGACTGGTTTGATTTCCTGGCAGTCCAAGGGGCTCTCAAGAGTCTTATCCAATACCACAATTCAAAAATATCATTTTTTTAGCTGCTCAGTTATGGTCCAACTTTCACATCCATTCATGACTACTAGAAAAGCTACAGCTTTGACATAGCTTTGCTGGCAAAGTTTTTGCCAAAGCTTTTACACTGTCTAGGTTTGTCAGAGCTTTTCTTCCAAGGAGCAAGCATCTTTTAATTAAGAAAGAGTGCTTCATTTCATCAACATAAAATTTTTGTTTAATAGTCATCTACCTTTCTTCAGAGTTTTCTGCCATTCTTGGGAGGGTGTCTGCAACCTCACCATCAGCAGGAGCTACGGTACCTGTAATCTTGAAAATAACCTTTCTTTCACATTTCCTACTTTCTTTAATCTGCCCAACCATCCAGGCTTTGGTTTAGAGCTCAGCTTCTCCACAGTATGCTCTTTTCTCTTCTTCTGACCTTTGAGGATGCTTAATCCCATCTAATGTTCCTACAGAATGTTCTGGCATCCCATGGCAGCCAGCAACCCCCTCACTAGTTATTTTTTCGGTTTCTCATAATTATGATGATTTCCTGAGTTATATAGCAAAGCTTTCTACAACCAACCATCTTTATAATTTTATTTTCCGATGCATAAAAATGTGGGCTTGTATGTGACCAGCGTTATATCTTCATGTGCCCATTTCCTTCATGTCCATGCTTTTGTCTAATGTATGTGCTTTTCTAGGCATCTTAGTCTCACAGAATTGTCCACTTTCTTAGTAGACATTTTTGCTCCATAATGTAGGGAAGATGCTAGCAATAAGGCACATCGTATTTAAACAGTACTTAGGTAAGGTTTAAATTAAATCAGTAAGTGAGGATGCAACTTTATATCCCCTCTCGTGAGATGTAGGAGCATCAGATAGTGACTGTTGGGTAAACTCTTTTTGCAAAGCTTTCTAACAAATATTCCACTAGTGAAATTGAGGTAAGGTATACTTGTAGCACCCACCTCATGGGCAGCTAGGAGGATGAATATGGAACCCAAGGGCAAGAGGCTGTATGGAGAGCATACACTGACACTGCATTGGGTCTCTGAGCCCAGGAGCCCGGTCAGGTAGGTCGCAGTCGTGAACTGCTTCTACACCCTGCCTCTCCAACACGCAGTTGTGCTCAAAGCTCATTCAATGATTGCAAACAAGGTTCACTTCTGTTATTCTTGTTTTATGGCTGGGAAACTACTGTGAGAATAAGCCCACAGAAAGCTGTTAAAAAGAGAGGATCCAAAGGGGCTTGGATGTGGTTAATGGGAGACAAAAGAAAAGAGGTAGAGAAAGAATGATAAGGACAAAAATAAAAGTCCTTCTTTGAGGAAGTTGGTTGGGTTCTGCCTTGGGTCTCTGGGTCTGTTAGTGTGCAAAGAGGCTGAGACGGGGCCACCAGGTCTCTGCGTCCAGGGCGATAGGAGGTGGGAGAGGTCTCTGGGATGACCCGAGAAGGGTGGACAGAGAATTTCCCAGGAAGCACCTTGCTCGCACAGTCAGGATGCCCATCAAGGAGCGCAGAGAACCATCAGCTTCTGCTGCCGCTTTCCGAGTTGACATCAACACGGTGTTTCTGAAGGTCAGCTCTAGTGCAGGATCGGAGTTAGCGATGTTAATAAGGCAAGTGCAGGATGAGATGTTTCCACGTTCAGCACACACTAACAACTCACCCATCCATATAATTTTTGATCTGGACACTTCATATCATAGAGAGGTGACGTTTAGATGGTGAAAAGAGCTATTGTTTTCGTACAACGCTGGAAGGATAGGGCTGGTTTTTGGATTTGGTCTCATTCTTTTTAAGCCAGCTGGTAAATTTTGAATCGAAAATGCCAACATTGTTTGGGGTCAGGTTTATGTGGCATAGAAAGTTCACTGGACTAAAGGGACGAGGTGGGCGAAACTCCACAATTCATTACCTGTGGCTATTTAAAACATTATTGCTTTTCCAGGAGATGTTTGTGCAGATGACGTGGAGAGAGTCAGAGCTTTGTAACCTAATTCTTGGAGAATACAGAGGAAAAAATGTATGTGGGGAGAACACACACAAGCCATGCAGAACTCTGGTACCACAAGCAGCTGTGAGCTAACGACTACCCACGTTAAGAGTGATGGCTAGATGTTAAAATCTTGGTTTCAAATTACTATCGTGCCACCGCCACCTGCTGGCCAATACAGGTATTAGGTCAAGGCGCCATCAGTAAAGGGTCTGGACTTCAGGTAGAGTGCATGCATTTGCTCCCCATGGTTATTTTGTCTGTATACCCAAAAAGTAAAAACGTGAAAAGGTTGAAAAATGTGTTTAAATCTTTTTCTGCCTAGAAAATGTTATTCTAAAATCGACATTTAAAAAAATTATTAAAAATAAGACCATTGTCGTTGTGGAGAATTGAGAAAACAGAGAAAAGTATAAGGATTGTGTCATGTATTTTCTTTTTTTCAGTTTTATTGAGAAATAGCTGACATATGCCACTGTATAAGTTTAAGGAATACGGTATGAACGGTTGAAATACATATACTGTGAAATGATTACCACAATAGTTTCAGCTAACATTCAACTTCTCATATTTTCTTTACATAAATACCCTTTGAAAAAAACCCAAATTGACTTTTTTATTCAGTTATTTCTTTTTTATCAAGAAATGTAAAATATAGCAGATATCTGTGAACTTACTTATTTAGATTTCATTCATTTTAGCATTTTGCTATATGCTTGCTCTAGAACTTTTAAAAAAGGAAATACAACTTTGCAGGTATGGTTGTAGTTCACATCTGTCCCCACCCTCACCATCAAATTCCCCTCCATATATCTATAAACAATCTGTCGGTATTATTTAATATATTTAAAATTGTAAACAGTTGGGTGATGCTCTATTGTTTTCTCAATGTGCTTTTTACATTGAACATTGTATTTATGATATTTCTTAATGCTTCTATAAGTAAATCTACTAAGATTCATTTTTGCATATAACTAAATTAAAATATCCAATCTGGAAAAGTTGATTTTTAACTGGAGAGTTTAACCCATTTATATTTATTGTGAATAACTTTGGAATTATTTCTGCCACATTTTTTGTTATCTGTTTATCATGCTTTGTTTTAAATATCTTTTTGTTTTCAATTAGAGGCTTAGTATTTTTAAAAATTCTTTTTCCTCATTTGTTAATTTTGAAGTTAAATATTCAAAGATGCTTTTCTACCTTTAAATTAGTATGGTAATACAGTATTTTTTTTAAAAATAATAAGATTTGATTAATAGATAATTTTATATTGGTTTTAGGTGTACCTCTTAATGATTTGAATTTGTGTATTGTGAAATAATCACTAGAGTAAGTCTAGTTACTGTTCATCACCATATAAAATTAAATTTTAGGATTTATTCTCTTCAGTTTAGTTCAGTTCAGCTGCTCAGTTGTGTCCAACTCTTTGCGACCCCATGGACTGCAGCACACCAGGCCTCCCTGTCCTCCACTGTCTCCTGGAGCTTGTTCAAACTCAGGTCCATGAGTCGGTGATGCCATCTAACCATCTTATCTTCTGTCATCCCCTTGTCTCCTGCCTTTAGTCTTCCCCAGCATCAGGGTCTTTTCAAATGAGTCAGTTCTTTGCATCAGGTGGCCAAAGTATTGGAGGCCAAAGCTTATTCTCTTGGCAACTTTCAAATATGCTCTAAAATATTATTGATTGTAGTCATCATGCTGTATATCACACCCCCAAGACTTATTTAGTATGGTAATTTGACTTAAAAAGTCTAAAGGTAATAGTAATTGCTTCCCTTCTCCTGAAGAGTCTAAAGACCTTAAACTGCTTGAAATTCCTTTTGCACGTCTTCATTTCCTCTGTTACACTCTCTAAGACAACTCCTGGTTCGTTTAGATATCTCACAGGAGCTGCCACATCACCACTATCGTTGTTAGTCCGTCTATGCTTACTTAGATTTACCCACATCATAGCTTGTTAAACATTTTTGTGTGCGACTTATTTTAGATTTTAGTGTTTGTATTCTGTAATCTAGTAATTTTTTGGGGAGAGGGAATATTCTTTTTTGGAACGGATAAAAGAAAGAAAAAATCACTACCTAGAAGACCTCAATTAAATCCCTACAGCCTGTGAACCCTAGTTTGATTGTCTAAAAAGTGTGTCTTTTGGACTCGGTGAACTGAAGCTCTGCTTGTCCCTGTAGAAACCATGAGAGGTTCTAGAATTTGCCTCTCATTGTTTCAGAGTCAAACAGTCAGTGACATAGCGGAGAGGTCCCAGGTGCTCACAACCCAAGACCAGGGCCAAGGCTATAAGGACTGTCAGAAAGGAGAGACCACTTGAGATCTCGACAAAGAGAAAGCTGAGTTTGTGCTGGTTTTTGAAGAGTGACTTCAGCAAATTGCAGGAGAATGAAGGAGGGCCAGCTTCCCGGGTGGCTCAGTAGTAAAGAACTCGCCTGCCAATGCAGGAGACACAGGAGATGTGGGTTTGATCCCTGGGTTGGGATCCCCTGGAGAGGGGCATGATAACCCACTGCAGTATTTTTACCTGAAAAGTCCCACGGACAGAGGAGCCTAGCAGGCTACACCGTCCATAGGGTCGCAAAGAGGAGGTCACGACTGAGCACGCATGCGTGCTGGGAGAAGGGCCAGGAGTTCCAGCGTGCCGTGTTAGTGGCCAGTGTTTGCGTGCAGAGGCCAAGGCAGCTTGTTTATTTCACTGTCTAGAAAAGCTGAAATGCTTTGTGCAAATTAAAATCAATATTGCACGTCACACACACAAAGAAAGGATGGGGTAACAACGGGATCTAAATGAGGATGTGGTAAAAACTGAAAGAGAAAAGGAAATAAAATCCTAGAGAATAAGAAGATGTAAAGATTCATGACCAGCAGAGAACCTGCTTAAAGCAATAAGTGGGGTTATTCCCCCTTACCATCTCAGATATGAAAGGAACGTTCATGGACTCCAAATTATGAACATGTGGACAAGAACAGTCTACTGCTTGCTCTGACTGTGTGATCATGTAACTGTGAGATGCTATCAGTTCATACACAGTGAACATATATTAGTAAGATCTATGCTCCTGGAACTGGAAAACCACTGGATGGAATATAGGAATAATCTCTTTAACTTGAACAATGCATAACTTCTCTTACAATCTGATATGATGGAGCAGGATACTAGGTCAAATTTACTTGCTTTGATAAGCAAGCAGATGAAAAGACAGGATCAATGTTTTATGTGACATTTAGAGATGACCTTTATTATTTTAAAACTTTTTTTCTTGCATTGCCTGTTTGCTCTTTTGGGGAAAGCCTTTGTCTTTGTATGACCACAGGTGTGCCTTGTTAGGATGGAATATTAAGTTGCTCTGCTTTTGGAATTTGCTTCTACAGTTGAAGGCCAATGGGGATTGTATTTTTATGACCTCATTTTGAAACGGGCAGTGCAGGGAAAGGGCAATTGGCCAAGACGGCAGTGGTCAGGTTCTCTCACCCCAACGGCCTCTTGCTCTTGTCTTGCCCTGCTGCTGCTGCTGCCAAGTCGCTTCAGTCGTGTCCGACTCTGTGTGACCCCACAGACGGCAGCCCACCAGGCTCCCCCGTCCCTGGGATTCTCCAGGCAAGAACACTGGAGTGGGTTGCCATTTCCTTCTCCAATGAATGACAGTGAAAAGTGAAAGTGAAGTCGCTCAGTCGTGTCTAGACTCTTCGTGACCCCATGGGCTGCAGCCTACCAGGCTCCTCCATCCATGGGATTTTCCAGGCAAGAGTACTGGAGTGGGATGCCATTGCCTTCTCCTGCTCTTGCCCTACATTTTGTAAATAATGATTTTGTGACAGCTGAGATCATTTACAGCACCGTGCATGCACATAGCCTATATAAGTATCACCTGAAAAGTCCTTGCAGCTGCATCTGCTGGGTCAACCAAGAGAGAATGTAGCATGTCCGCTGCCACCGCCTTGCTGTTGCGAATAAAGAATGCCTGCAGCTCCCATGGCTCTTTGCATCTTCTTCCCATCTGCTTCCTGGCTCCCACCTTGCCTACCCTGGGTTCAGCGAACAGTGAGCAGCTAGATGAGCTGAGGCAATAGGTGAGCAGAATGTTTGAGTTCCACTGGCAGCTTCTTTAGCTGCTCCTGACAGAAGGAATTTCTTTGAAACACTCACAGTAGACACATTTAGAGCACAGAATATGTAGGTTAGCCTGGAAAACTCCTTAGAAGTGTATTCATTCCGTTCCATAACTTTCTAGAGAAGGGAAAGAGGGGTTGGCCTGGCTGGTGGCTTGTAGCACTTATTCCCTAGCTTGCTCTCCAGAATGTGTGGCTCATTTGGAGTTTTGGAACACTGGAAGCATCTTTGTGAACTCAAAGATAACCCACAGATACTCAGAATAAATAGTAGCATCTCTTGTTAGAATCCTGGGCTCTACCTTGCGGTCAGGGGAGCCTCGAGCTAGGAGTCGGGAGGCTGGGGTTGTAGTCCTGCATGCCGTCCCCAGCTGGGGACCAGGAACTTCTATAACATGAAGCGGTGGGGAGCTGAGCCCTACCTCTCCCCATGTTTAAGTCCCTGCCTGGGTGACATGTATAGCTTGCCAAGTAGACTCTAGGTGTGGGTGACCCTTCCGCTGGGGCTTTATCCAGGGGCCTTTGCTATAGACTGGATTGTTTGGTAAAGCTGAGTCACTGAAAATGCAAAAAGACAGTGACCAGACCACACAGAAAAAGAATAACTCTGACCAACTACCTGTAGCAGACTGCCTAGGAAAGCATCTCATTATAATAATGAATTTCAAAAACTGAAGATCATGGCATCCAGTCCCATCACTTCATGGTGGATGGGGAGACAGTGGAAACACTGACAGGCTTTATTTTTCTGGGCTCCAAAATCACTGCTGATGGTAACTGCAGCCATGAAATTAAAAGACGCTTGCTCCTTGGAAGAAAAGCTATGACCAACCTAGACAGCATATTAAAAAGCAGAGCCATCACTTTGTCGACAAAGGTCTGTCTGTCTAGGCTATAGTTTTTCCAGTAGTCATGTATGGATGTGAAAGTTGGACTACAAAGAAAGCTGAGCGCCGCAGAAATGATGCTTTTGAACTGTGGTTTGGAGAAGACTCTTGAGAGTCCCTTGGACTGTGAGGAGATCCAACCAGTTCATCCTAAAGAAAATCAGTCCTGAATATTCATTAGGACTGATGCTGAAGCTGAAACTCCGATACTTTGGCCACCCGATATGAAGAGCTGACTCATTTTAAAAGACCCTGATGCTGGGAAAGATTGAAGGTGGGAGGAGAAGGGAACGACAGAGGATGAGATGGTTGGATGGCATCACGGACTCAATGGACATGAGTTTGAGTCAGCTCCAGGACTTGGTGATGAACAGGGAAGCCTGGCGTCCTGCAGTCCATGGGGTTACAAAGAGTCGGACACGACTGCGTAACTGAACTGAACTGATAATAACCAACCCAAGAAGCCAGCCTGCTATAAGCCATACTTGCAGGAAGCCATACAGTGATATCTGGTGACAATCCAGGGCAATTGGCCCCAAACGGGCTGGACTTGATTAATAACGTACTACTTCCCTTAATTTTTTCACTGCTTCCAATTTAGGACTAAGTGGACAAAGCTGAGTATGATCCCCTAACCAATCGCATAGGATGTCCCTTTTCTAATTAGCTGCCTCTAGTTTCCCCATCAACAGTCTTTAATCGGGTCATACCTAAAGTCTTCCTTTTATCCTCGATGAAACTCCTCCACTCCTCTGACAAAAGTGGCACTGGTAACTCACTGGCTACAGCGATCTCTGAAATGCCTTTGCTTCATCCCTTTGGTTGATCTTCCTTTATTTCCACACGGCTGTCATACCAGGAAGATACCTGGAACCTTGGGCCCCATTTACTGCTGCCTTCTTCTTGGCCATTGAGGGTTCTAGCAAAAAAAAAAAAAAAATATATATATGTATATATATATATCAGAAGGCAGGGGATGCCTGAGAGAGCAAAGGATCCTCACCTCTAGCCTCTCCCTTTTTTTGTCCTTTCAAGTCCTGTTTTATGACATTTCCCCTGTGGTTGACCACATAAAAGAGAATTTTCATGATATATAAAATCTGTGTAACTTCAGCCTGGGTACTTCTGCTGGAAGTGTGTTTAGATATACATTTACAGTGAGTTTTGTGACTTCTGAGCTGGAAAATCGCTGGGGTTAGGCCATGGGTATGGAGTCAAAATTCCCTTTGAGAGCAATTGTGTATGAGACCCAGTCCATTTTGCTTGGTCCTGCATAATCTTTCTTCACCTTGCCTTTGCTGATGATAAATAATGTGAAACAAAATTTTAAAAGCAATTTAAAAAGATGTGTTAACTGAAAAAAAAAATGCACATCATGAGAGGTGTGAGTTAACTTTTATTTGGGGCAAAGTGAGGACTATAGCCCAGGAGACAGCATTTCAGAGAGTTCTGAGAAACTGTCCCGAAGAAGTAGGGTGGAAGGTCAGTTCATATGTGATTTTGGTGAAGGGGGAGTGTGTGCAATCAAGCCCATGTGTTTTTGCAGAAGGTTGCTGCAGTTGACAGATACACTATTCATCAGTTACTGAACTTCTACTGTTTACCAGGCTCATGGCTTACTATCAAAATATATTTTCAGTTTTTCTATGAAAGGACAAGTTATGCCAACCCTGTTGATTTGTTGTTACCCCTCGTGTTACTTTCTCCTCTCCACAGTTTACAAATTTTGTTGATCAGCAGAATGTTGGATGAGAGAAAAGCATGAACTGCTGTTTTTTCATATGAAGTCCTCAGATCAGCTGTATCCACATGTTCAGAGGTGCTTATTCTAAAAATGCTGTTCTTCAGGCCTCACTTAGACCTAAAAAATCAGAAATTCTGAGACGTGGTGCCTGAATTTGGGGCAGGATTCTCAGGGGATGTTGAACTTTGAACAGAGCCCTGGAGCACTGAGAGTCTAGGTAATAAGGCTTCTGCATTATTGGATGGAGAGGGATTCCGTTATGTATAAAGAAACTCTGCAAAGCAGGTTAAGTGGCCTGCTGAAGGTCACAGAATCAGTTAACAGGTGGCTGTAACATACAAAACCCAGGGAGTTGAATAATCAATTGATGTGAATCTGTGAGTCTCTCTGGGGCTTCAAGTCAAGTGCCAACTATTTGCAACTCATAAAAACAAACTCACTTAATAAAATGTGATACTGTTCCACTCATAAGTTCTTTAAATGGAGTTGGAAACCTGATGCTGTTTCTAGAGCCTTAGTTTCCGGGCTCCTAGGGTGTTAGGTGTTAGGGTCTGGGTGACTTGGGTCCCAACCCAGCACTTGGCTCAGAGTGGGTTCCTTACCTCCCCCAGTTAAGGAACTGGGAGCTCCAGTTCCCACGTGCAGAGCCACTATGATGATGCCCCTCCCATCCCAGGAAGAGGCAGGCCCTCACGGCATCACTGAACGGAAAATCTGGGGCATAGATTTTTCCCTTGTGTGTGTGCATGCTAAGTCACTTTGGTCGTGTTTGACTGTGTGATCCTATGTGCTGTAGCCTGCTAGGCTCCTCTGTCCATAGGATTCTCCAGGCAAGAATACTGGAGTGAGTTGCCATGCCCCACTCCGGGGAATGTTCCCAACCCAGGGATCAAACCTGTGTCTCTTAGGTCTCCTACAGTGGCAAGCAGGTTCTTTACCACTAGCGCCACCTGGGAAGCCCAGATTTTCCCTTGAGGTCTGGGGAATTTGGGGAAGGTTTAAGCACAGATTCTGGAGAAGGCAATGGCAACCCACTCCAGTACTCCTGCCTGGAAAATCCCATGGATGGAGGAGCCTGGTGGGCTGCAGTCCATGGGGTTGCTAGGAGTCAGACACAACTGGGTGACTTCACTTTCACTTTTCACTTTCATTCATTGGAGAAGGAAATGGCAACCCACTCCAGTGTTCTTGCCTGGAGAATCCCAGGGACGGGGGAGCCTGGTGGGCTGCCATCTATGGGGTTGCACAGAGTCGGACATGACTGAAGTGACTTAGCAGCAGCAGCAGCAAGCACAGATTAAAAAAAGGAACCTTTCCCATTTTGTTTCAAATAACCTAACCAGAAGGTCGCTTTCATTGTAATTGACGTCCCCTCTTCCTTACCCCACAATTTCCTTTTGCATTTCTTTTATTTTACTTTCAGTTAGTTCAGTCTCTCAGTCGTGTCCGACTCTTTGCGACCCCATGAACCACAGCACGCCAGGCCTCCCTGTCCATCACCAACTCCTGGAGTCCACCCAAACCCATGTCCATCAAGTCGATGATGTCATCCAGCCATCCCATCCTCTGTCGTCCCTTCTCCTCCTGCTCCCAATCCTTCCCAGCATCATGGTCTTTTCCAATGAGTCAAGTCTTCGCATGAGGTGGCCAAAGTATTGGAGTTTCAGCTTCAACATCAGTTCTTCCAATGAACACCCAGGACTGATCTCCTTTAGGATGGACTGGTTGGATCTCCCTGCAGTCCAAGGGATTCTCAAGAGTCTTCTCCAACACCACAGTTCAAAAGCATCAATTCTTCGGCACTCAGCTTTCTTCACCGTCCAACTCTCACACCCATACATGACTACTGGAAAAACCATAGCCTTGACTAGAGGGACCTTTGTTGGTAAAGTAACATCTCTGCTTTTAAACATGCTATCCAGGTTGGTCATAACTCTCCTCCCAAGGAGTAGGTGTCTTTTGATTTCACTTTGTTATCTGGCAATTACTTTGCAGGGCTGGTCATCTCTCTGGGGTGGGCTGTGATCTGAGCTGAGAATTTGTTATCTTCTGAAGCAGCAAGCAGATGCTGCAATGTCACAGGGGTGCTTCTAGCCTGCTTTACTTCTTCTGGGTAACTGCCCAAATCAGGCAGGTCTGTTGACCCATTTGCAACATTCCGGTAGTTTGGTGCCCAAGTCACAGATTGCACGTGCATTACAGTTGGGTCCTGATTGAAGCATCCGGTGCCTAAGATAGGACTGACATCTTCAAAGGGGGAGGGCTTGTCCTGGTCTTTCTGTTTGTCCTCACCTGGGTTCTCTGGGTTCTTTTCCTGGATATCATGCTATTCTGGATTGAAGCAAACTCTCTCAGGCTGGATGGGTCCCTCTGGATGTCTGTGCTCAAACTCGCTCCAATTTCCAAGTCTGAAGTCTTCTCTGTGAGGCTTCCAAGGAGGCACTGCCTTCTTCCAAAGTCCTCTGAGAAATGCTGGCCACTGATTACTTTATTAATAACCTGCCCGCCACTTCAGCTCTGTGCTCTGACCCAGGCTGTCTGCTGGGTCAGCACTGCAGTCCTTGAAATTCTCTGCTGTGTTGGGGTGAAGGAAGGATGAAGGCAAAGCATCAGCCACACTCCCTTCATTCATTAAAAGGATAATATGATTACATAGGTTTAAAATATACAGCAATGTGTACCTAATAAACACAGATGCTGTGCAAGTTAAAAAATACAGAGGAACTAAAAAGAGAGGGTTCTCTTCCACGGTCTCATCCCAGAAATAGCAACATCAGCATGTTGATCTACAGCAGGCACTGATTCTGCCATCTGGCAATTTGCTCTCCGCTTATGTGGCATCTTGAGCATCTTTTAAGGTCATTCTCTTATTTTTAAAATTTGTTTATTAAAATATAAGCAAGTTATCATTTCAGTAGCAGTATCTTTTTTTCCCTCCTGTGTTTTTAGAAATGATAATTTAGTACATCATTGTGTGGAAGGTCTGTATAACTGACTTCTGTTGGATGATAGAGGTTGTTGATTTTTAGTATTTCTAAACACATTGGGGAGAACACCCTGCAACTACCTGCTTGCACCATCCTTGATTATGGAAAGGCTACTTTTAAAGTTTTTCTGCCTGGATGAGGTCTAAGCTGAAGATGTTTCCCACAAGGCAGAAGTGACTATGTCCTGTTGTTCCTTGGCACCAGGAAGTATCTCCCTCACCAGCAAAGCCTGGAGATGTCTTGCTTTTTTCGTTTCCAGCTTGCTTCAAGGGCTGAACTTTCCCTTCTCAGTGATGCCTCCTCACTTGGGAGTAGGGAGGAGGAAGAAGTGAGAGTGTTCGTCACTCTGTCCTGTCTGACTCTTTGCGACCCCATTGACTCTGGACCTCCAGGCTCCTCTGTCCATGGGATTTCCCAGGCCAGAATACTGGAGGGGGTAGCCTTTCCCTTTTTCAGGGGATCTTCCCAGTCCAGGGTTTGAACCTGGGTCTTGTGCATCTTGGGCGGATTCTTTAGCGTCTGAGCCAGGCACCAGGGAAGCCCAAGGGAGGAGGGAGGGGCAACAGATTTGTTTTGTGGGACAGGGAGCAGGTTCCCACTGTCAGGCTTCTCCATCCACACATGGCTGCCCCTTGGCTTAGGATCTGTCTTCCCTGTCTTCTAATGAAATCCCCTTTTTAAGCTGTGGTCCGTGTTCAAGGCCAAGCATGTTCTGCATACCCTTTGTTGCTCCTTTTCTCAGCGTGTTCTCCTTTTCTCAGAGGGAATCATTTGCTCATATCTTTTGTTTGGTTTTTGCTCTGTGAGCCCCTCAGCCTCAGCACACAGGCTTTGATAACCCAAATAGAAGCTGCGTGACTGCCAATTTCACACATGGTTTGGAGTAGAGGGCTGTGGGTGATGGGCATTCTCCTTTGGGTTTCCTGGGTGAAAGGTAGGTGTTTCCGGAGACAAGGAGATTTCCCTGAACGTGTGGACCTGGCTTTTTCTTCTTTGCTTAATTATAATTGCTTCCTCCCCTTTCTGACACCAAATCCAGCTGACCATCCACACCCCACCACACGGAGACAAGCATCTGTGTCCCTTGAACAAAACAGGAGTTGCTTGTGTGGCACCGGCAACCCCTGCTCCTGCAGTTTGGGTTTTAGAGTTTTCAAGTCAGTGGCGCAAATCTGCTCAGGAAACAGTGATAGTTAGGCCCCAAGCTCTCCAATTTCCAGGGGGACTTGGCCAGGCCCTTTGGGGTCAGAAGGGAAGAGCCTCAAGGTTGTTGGGTCCAGTTGTCAGAGTCCAGGTGTGCTTTGTGATTATCAGTCATATTTGAAGGGCAGGAATGTGTTAACCAAGGTGGCCTTATTAACAACAAAAAATAAGCCACTTCAAAATTTTTGGTACCCTTTGTTCCAGCACTTCAGGAATCTATTATTAAGGATTTCATTAGAATCATCAAATAAACATCTTTAAGGGTGCTCATTGTAGTGTTGTAATATTTTCATGGAGGGGAAGAGAAAAGTAAAAGCGAACAACTAAGATGTACAACTAAAGGGGATTAAGAAAATCACGGTGAATCGGGATCATCACGAGTAACTATGAATGCACCTGGGCAACTTCTGAATCTAATACTGAGGGGAAAGCAGGGGACAACAGCATGTGAGTGCTTAGCCATCCAGCCGCGTCCGCGTCTGCCTCTCTGACCCCAAGGCTCCTCTGTCCATGGGGTTTTCTAGGTGAGAGCACTGGAGAGGGCTGCCATTTCCTTCTTCAAGGGATCTTCCTGACCCAGGGATCGAACCCTTGTCTCTGACATCTCCTGCATCGGCAAGTGGATTCTTTGCCACTGAGCCACTTGGGAAACTGACAGCAATAATTTTATACTATTCCATTACACACACACACACACACACACACACACACACCCCGCTGATGGCACGCACCAGTATGTTTACATAGTCGGAAACAGCTGGAGGCATTTTTTGTTTGCTTTTTGGTGCCATTCAATTCTTATTTGGGGGACAGTTTTCTTGTTACTGTGATTAGTAAAAGCCCATAAAGAATGCCTCTGTAAATCTATAATTAGAATCCCGGTGGTGCCATAGCCAGAGTTTAAAACTCCAGCATAGAGGTGGTTACTCCCCATGTTTTTTATTTCTTTTAAAAAATTTATTTATTTTTTAATTTAAGTATAATTGCAGAATTTTGCTATTTTCTGTCAAACCTCAGCATGAATCAGCCATAGGTGTACATATATCCCCTCCCTTTTGAACCTCTCTCCCCATCCCACCCCTCGAGGTTGGTACAGAGACCCTGTTTGAGTTTCCTGAGCCACACAGCAAATTCCCATTGGCTATCTATTTTATATGTAGTAACGTAAGTTCCGTGTTACTCTCTCCATACATCTCACCCTCGCCTCCCCTCTCCCCAGAAGCAGCGAATTGGTTGAGGTCTCATAGTTTTGTAGCGTGTTTAACTTTTTCCTGGTTAGTTCACTTTGCCCTTGCAACCTCACTCTTGCAATGAGAAACAGAGATAAATGACCCACTCAGGTCTGAAGTGATGGCATTTCCTCGGTCTCAGAGTACTCATGTGGAATATAAGTCAGTGTATTTGAAATCGAGACTTGTCTAGAGAAAGCAGCATAGTCACCATTCGCCTATAAGCCTGCATTTCCCTCCAGACATCCAAGGAAGACGATGCTAGAAACCACCCCCTGCTGTCTTTGAGGAAATTGTGGCTGAAGTCTCACCCTTATTGTAGAACTACTTAAAATAAGAGAAAGTGCAGTGGGGGAGACGGAGGGATGAAACTGAAGTGAGGTTGCGTTGGAATCCTCGCTGTAGTATGCAGGTGTATACACACACGCACACACACAGAGAGCAAGCTATGTGGAAGTGGAAAGTGAGCTGGGATGGATGCAGCCTAGATGGAAGGCTCACCCCTCTATCCCCCCAGCCTCACTCCCTAGGAAGAAGGGGAGAAAGTGAAGCTGTAAAACCCATAATCGAAGCCTGAGGAGGAGGAGGACATCCCCCTGGGCTGACATTTAGATAAAACAGCATCTTCTTTGTTCTTATTGGTAGCATCAGGGGTGCCTGGTTGGGAGTCTGAAGAAATGTTATTCTGGAGACATTTTGCAGGGATTTGAAGAGCTGAAGGCAAGCTCCGTGGGGGCCAGTGGGAGGGCGGGGGCCCAGAGAGGAGGGTACATGGGCCCAGGGACCATGCAGACACGGGAACCAGAGGCAGAGAGAGTGGTAGGGGCAGGGTCTGGTGAGCGAGCCACCTCTGGGCTCCTTGGAAGCAGAGAAAGGGAAAGAGAATAGGGAGGGGCTTCCTGAGCAGGGGCCCACCCCTGGCAGAGCTAAGTGGCTCTTCATCCTTCAGAACGACATGGCCTGTCAGTGGGAGCCATGTGAAGGGGGCTACCTGGGCTCCTGAAAGGATGTGAAGCATATCTTTTTATTCTGATGTTTTGATGTCTGGGGACTTACTGACTGGACCCCAGGGAGCCTGACTTCCCCAAGACTAGCTGATTTCTGGAGACAGTGGAGGACTTCCCTGTGAGTGCATATTTCACATGCAAGCCAGCTGATTCAGAACCACCCCTGAAACTGATTAGGCCCTCAGTCCCTCAGGCATGTCTGAGTCTTTGTGACCCCGTGGACTGTAGCCCGCCAGGCTCCTCTGGTCCATGGGGTTCTCCAGGCAAGAATACTGGAGTGGGTAGCCATTTCCTTCTCCAGGGGGTCTTCCCAACCCAGGGATTGAACCTGGGTTTCTGACACTGAGGTGGATGTTTTATCACCTGAGCCACCAGGGAAGCCCTAGGCTCTCATACTCTGGACCATTAACCACTGGCCCTGACAACCCAGGGCCAGGAACGAAGCAGCTAGGGACAGCCCCCACACCCAGACTCCTGAAATTAACCAGCCAGTCCTAAGCCTTCTTACCTTGCCTTGCCTGTTTCTTTCTGCAGAAGCCAGATAAAGACTCATCCCCATGTTTTCCTCCTGCTCCTTCTGCCTCCTGACCAACCCTGGCGCCTCCCCAGGTGGTCCAGTGTGCTTCTAGGCAATTGTAAGTAACAGCTTCTCTTTGCAAAAATCTCTTTATTTTGTGTTGGAGAAGGGAACGGCTATCCACTCCAGTATTCTGGCCTGGAGAATTCCATGGACCGTGTAGTGCATGGGTCACAAAGAGTTGGACACGACTAAGCGGCTTTCACTTGTATCGGGATATAGCCAATTAGCAAACAAACTGCAGTCTGTAATAGTTTCAGGTGGCCAGAGAAGGGCTCGGCTATACAGACACACGCATCCAGGCATCCACCCTCCCCCAAACTCCCCTCCCATCCAGGCTGCCACATGACACTCGGCAGAGGTCATGTGCTGAACAGTGGGTCCTTGTCGGTCATCCATTTTCAGTACAGCAGTGTGCACATGTCCATCCCAACCTCCGTAACAGCTTCATACATTTCTGTGTCTGTGTCTTAGATCCCTGATTAAAACACACCACAATATATTCTGAAACAGAAAGTGAAAGGAACCTGGCCTCAGCGAAGCTGGCCGCTTCTGCGGCCCCAGCATGCTTGATTTTTCTTTCTCTCTCTCTCTCCCAAGCTCCTGGGTGTTCCCAAAAGCACCTGGCGTTTTTATGCACTTTTTTTTTTTATCCCTCCCCTTCAACTGCAATTCACTGCAAAGTCATTTAGTCTATCTGATGACCCTGATGCCAGCTTTCTCTCTCTGGCTTAGTGACAGGTGGACCAGATGCGGGTGGGATACGGGGACTGGGGCCGCTCTCACCAGTTGCTAGTGGATGAGGTCACTAAAGGAAGGAGCGGGTTCCCTCACCTGCTATGTGTAACCTAGAGCGTGGGGTCACTGGCAGCTCCTCGCTGGCAGCTCCTAGGCACCATGCTTTCTGTTTGAACCAGAACTTGCTTTGAACACAGAAGGGAGGTGCGTGTTCCCCACCAGCGACCAAGGAACCCATCTTTCTAAGCCCTGTTGCTTGACTGTGTTAGCCAAGTGCTTGTGATGGAAGTTACGACGTGGAAGGAACCCAGGTTTTTCTTCCAGTCCTGCGTTACTCATCATAGGCAGAGAGTCTGGCTGGTATGTACGTGTATCAGGGAGTGAGATGAAAACAGCTGAGTCTAGTAAAGTCCCTGTCAGGACATGAGAAGGATCCGGGTGATTGTATTATATAGTGGTCGTGCCTCACAAGTCAATCCTCCACACTAGTGGGGGGGAAATGCACAAACTGTATAAGCAATGCTGTAAAATTCTGTAACTTCCATGATTCCACATTTGAGCTGGATCCTCTTCTCTTTGCATACTAAGTTGGCATTGCATGATGTAAGGATAAATGGTAAAAGTAAAAAAATAAGATTTAAAAATTTTTTCCCTTAAGATGCTTTAAATGGAAAATAAAAATACCATATCTTGAGTCAAGAGAGGTCACTGAAGAAAGGAAAAGTCTTCATATTTTAGTACCTTTAATAGCTCATTTCCTCATGAAATTAAGTAGCTTACTCTGGTCAACAAAACCCTGGGCCCTGTTCACTCCTCGAGAAGTCCCAGCAAAGCTGAGTTTGAGTGGAAAAGATGAGTCAGCATCACACACACAGCCCTGATCCTGGAGTTTCCCGTGTGGTTCCCGTGACTCTGTGTTTATTTTCCAATTTTAGTATATGTGGTGCCGAAGCGAGCAGTATTTATTTTCAATGAGTTAGGAGGAGAATTTTCAAAACACTCCCCAAACATCATATTTGGCTGGAATGAAAGTTTGTCAATTCTCCTTAAGAAGGAAAAAGAAGGGATCTAATTGTCTGGAAGCCACAGAGTACTCATGGCATGCATATTTATGAAAATAAAATTTCACACAACCTCAAGACATCACAAAAGGGAAAAAAATATATAGATCTTCTACAAACCCTTTGGAAATTTCCACGACAGAAGGTTTAGAGCGTACACTAATTAAAGGTGATGTAAACCCTGAACAGAGGATCACGTCTCTATCTTATTACATTACAAAGATTTCCTAGGAATAGTAAGGCTGCCTGAGAGAGTAATTTTGGATGCAATTTTAAAAATAGATTCTTTCCCTTTTAACACTAGAGGTCACTGTGCCACCACAGATGTGAAGTAAGCACCAAGGTCAGCACAGCTAATCTGTATAAATTGCTGAACCGTGAGCCAAATTTGTACCTAATTATGAGTTGCTTTGATGCAGCCTTGCTCCTATTAAAAGTTTCCTCCTTCCAGCAGCACTGTGGTGGGTGTGGCGTGTATATTTCAACCCCAGCCCTGCAATTTCCTAGTGAAAATGTCACATTTCAGGCAGTTTAACTGAGGACGCTCCTCTCCTTACCCTCCCAACTTTTTGATGTTCATTTTTCAGTTGGAGAAGAGCACCTTCCACTTTGATTTCAAATGCTGATAACTTGGTTTACATTTCTTTATGAAACTGAGGAAGAGATGGATTTAATACAGCTCTGGATATGGACTGGCAGAGGGACCAAACTGTGTGGAAACAATGATCTAGAAATTTCAGTTTCTCATTCCTGTTTTGCAGATACACAAGACTAGCTACTAGTATACCACTACTAACTAGTATCTTGTAGGAACAGTATTATTTGCATCTGAAGTGGTTGAGGCTGGAATCTGAAACTCAAAATGGCTTGTAGTTGTTCAGCTGATATGTCCTGTCTGATTCTTTGTGACTCCATGGACTGCAGCAGGAGGCTTCCCTGTCCTTCCTATCTTCGAGAGTTTGCTCAAGCTCGTGTCCATTGAGTTGGTGATGCCGCCCAACCATCTCCTCCTCTGTCGTTCCCTTCTCCTTTTGACCTCAATCTTACCAGCATCAGGGTCTTTTCCAACATGTCTGCTCTTGGCATCAGGTGGCAAAGTATTGGAGCTTCAACAGTTCTTTCAATAAATATTCAGGGTTGATTTCCTTTAGGATTGACTGGGTTGATCTCCTTGCTGTCCAAGGGACTCTCAAAAATCTCCAACACCACAATTTGAAAGCATCAATTCTCTGGCACCCAGTCTTCTTTATGGTCCAACTCTCATATCCATACACGACTACTGGAAAAACCATAGCTTTGACTAGACGGACCTTTGTCAGCAAAGTGATGGCTCTGCTTTCTTATATGCTGCCTAGGTTTGTTATAGCTCTTCTTCCAAGGAACAAGAGTATTTTAATTTCATGGCAGCAGTTACCCTCTGCAGTGATTTTGGAGCCCAAGAAAATGAAATCTGACACTGTTTCTACATTTTCCCCATCTACTTGCCATGAAGTGATGGGACTGGATGCCATGATCTTTGTTTTTTGAATGTTGAGTTTTAAGACAGCTTTTTCACTCTCCTCTTTCACTTCCATCAAGAGGGTCTTTAGTTCCTTTCCACTTTCTGCCATTAGAGTGATATCATCTGCACATCTGAGGTTGTTGATATTTCTCCCAGCAATCTTGATTCCAGTTTGTGATTCATCCAGCCTGGCGTTTTGCATAAGGTACTCTGCATATAAGTTAAATAAGCAGGGTGATAATACACAGCCTTGATGCATTCCTTTATCTTTTTGGAACCAGTTTTATGTCCGGTTCTGTTGCTTCTTATCTTGCATATGGGTTTCTCAGTAGACAGGTAAGGTGGTCTGGTATTTGGATCTCTTTAAGAATTTTCCACAATTCGTTATGATCCACACAGTCAAAGGCTTTAGCATAAGTGGATGAAGCAGAAGTAGATGTTTTTCTGGAATTCTCTTGCTTTTCCTATGATCCATTGAATATTGGCAATTTGATCTCTGGTTCCTCTGCTTTTTCTAAATCTAGCTTGTACATCTGGAAGTTCTTGATTCACATACTGTTGGAGCCTGGCTTGAAGGAGTTTGAGCATAACCTTGCTAGCATGTGAAATGAGTGCAATTGTACGTAGGTTGAACATTTTTTGCCATTGCCTTCATTTTAAATTGGAATGAAAACCAACCTTTTCCAGTCCTGTGGCCACTGTTGGGTTTTCCTAATTTGCTGGCATATTGAGTGCAGCACTTTCACAGCATCAACTTCTAGGATTTGGAATAGCTCAGCTGGAATTCCATCATCACCCCTAACTTTGTAGTAATGCTTCCTAAGGCCTGCTTGACTTCACACTCCAGGATTTCTGAATCTAGGTGAGTGACCACATCATCATGGTTGTCTGGGTCATTAAGACCATTTCTGTATAGTTCTTCTGTGTATTCTTGCCACCTCTTCTTAGTATCTTCTGCTTCTGTTAGGTCCATACCATTTCTTTCCTTTGTTGAGCCTCTCTTTGCATGAAATGTTCCCTTGGTATCTCCAATTTTCTTGAAGAGATCTCTAGTCTTTCACATTCTATTGTTTTCCTCTGTTTCTTTGCATTGTTCACTTAAGAAGGCTTTCTTATCTCTCCTTGCTTTTCTCTGGAATTCTGCATTCAGTTGGGTATCTTTCCCTTTCTTCTTTGCCTTTTGCTTCTCTTCTTTTCTCATCTGTTTTCCTCAGACAACCATTCCTTCTTGCATTTCTTTTTCTTGGGGATGCTTTTGATCACCACCTCCTGTACAATGTTATGAACCTCTGTCCATTGTTCTTATAGGCACTTTGTCTACCAGATCTAATCCCTTGAGTCATTCATCACCTCTGTTGTATAATCATAAGGGACTTGATTTAGATCATACCTGAATGGTCTAGTGGTTTCTCCTACTTTCTTCAATTTAAGCCTGAATTTTGCAATAAGGAGCCTATGATCTGAGCCACAGTCAGCTTCAGGTCTTGCTTTTGCTTAAAAAAAAAAAAGGCTTATCAACTGAAATTTAAAATCCTTATGTCAGCATCACCAGAAAATTTCAATTTTCTTGGGCTTGAGCCTTTTCAGAGTAACTAATATTATTTCTGATTTGGATTCCTGAGGTTTTGGATATTTGTCCTTGCAGAAATATCATGTACACTTTAGGCAAAACTGTTCACTTCCTCTTAACACCTTGTCTTCATTGGTGTTCTGTCTGTGATTGATGAGACATATAAAGGACTTTGCAGAATCCTCATTTAAGAGGGGTGGGGTTCCCAAGCTGGGTAGGCATCAAAGACGGCAGCAGATACCAAACTTCATGAGAAATCATGGGGACAGTGGACATTTGTCACTCGGCAGTCGCTTCATGAATTGCAGGTAAGAACATCACTGGAGAGGCAGGTAATGCACCAGACATGCATGTCCAAATTAGAAAGGACTTAACCACGGGCAAGGAGACCCTCGTCCTGTGGATTGCACCAAGTCATGTAATCGCCCCGGCCCCTCTGTGTGGCATCCAAGCCTGGACTGGATTTGTGTGTGTAGTTCGCTTAGACTTAGAGCACTCAGGGTGGTTGAGATCATTATTTTCTGTAAGGAGATAGCAAAAGTACTCTGTGGTCTCTTATCTCAGCACCTACCGATCCGCCAACCATTGATTTCCTCTGTTGATTCGCAAGGTGCTGAATGGAGCCGATCAATTTCACAGCGCTGGTGCGACTCAAACATTCCCATAATCTATATTATCAATGGGCCGCCTTCCTGAGGTCCTCGTCTGACCTGGTCCCAGTGGCTTCTCGACCTGAAGAGTGAAATGAGGATCAGGGAGGTCTCTATGGGACTGTGTCAGCTTTAGCATTGCGGCTCTGGGGAGCTGGGGGTGGGGCTCCTCATCTCCATCCCCCCCCCCACAATGTTCTTACTGTAGTACATGTTCGCATCTCCCTGCTTGGATTTAAATTAAAAGCTCTAATTAGTCTCCTATTTTCTAGCAGACTAAAAAAAAACCACCATTTAGGGAAGAACAGTTTAGAAAGCAGGTTTTTACTTAATAAACAGTGATCAATTGAATCGATTAACCATGAACACATTCCCGCAGAGTCTGTGGGTGGTACTTGTTGTTGCTAATTGCAGTTCATGTGGGCCAGACTATTACAGACGATTTCCCAGCTCTCTGCACTTAACAGGACTGGGGGTGGGGGGTAGGAGTGCCCCTCTGTTGACAGCACTTTCGGGGCTGCGACTGTGCCTTTGTTTTCAGCATGTCTTTGCAATATCTCTACCAATTGTGGCTATTTACTAAGCACTTGCAGGCATTTCTGTAAACTTCGCAACTGTTTTTTGACTCGTTGGCGTGATAATTAAATCATCTTGTGCTGGCTTTGGGGCTTTCCAGAAATCTGAAGTGTTGGGAGCTGCCTGTGCATCAGAATTAGTACTGGGCAAGGCTTTTTACCACCCGGATTCTTGCTGTTGGAGAAAACTACAGCTGGAAGCTGGGAGGTGAGCTTCCTGGCAGCTTTGGCAGACTAGCTGCCTCTGGGGAGATGAGGGTGATGGAGACGAAGGTGGTCTGTGTAAGAGACCACCCGCAGGCCGGAGCAGGAAGCAGGGCTGTGTGCACCCAGGGAGAGGCATCTGTCTGTGGGACTGAAAGGGAGACACCGAGGCTAGGACGCCTGCCAGTGGCGTCCTTGCTGATGGTCCAGCTCTTGGGCAGCAGGCTTCTGAGCATTTCTGGGCTTAGTTTATAAAATGACCGAAAGTGCAAGAGAGCAACGTAGTGTATTCTGGGTGATTAGGCTTCAGTAAGGCCTAGTGAGGAGTCCTGGGAGATGGGTGCATTTGTGCAGGTCGGAATGCCTGTTGAGCCTCTGGTACTGTCCCTGGGGGAATGGGAAGTTGCCAAGGACGTGGATCATAGTCCTGCAGGCTCCTGATTCCTCAGGGCGGCTACCTCTTGCACCCTCTGTGGTTAATCCATGCACTCTCAATGGGCTCCTAACCTGGAGCTGAGCTTTGGCTGGGAGTTCCAATTGCCCGGCCCCCAGGGTTTGTTGATCTAAGAAGACACCCAGGCATGGGTGAGTTTTATGAGATCCCCGGATGACTCTAGAGCGCCTCCTGGCTGATATAAACCAAGGAAGGACAGAATCCCACCTGGTAGGTGGTAAACCATATACTTTTGGCTCTGAAATGTTCATTATTTTTGTGTTTACTTTTATTTTACTCAACATTTACCTGGGTAGTTCTAACTTGACAATGTCTAGTCCCCTGGGAAGATCCTGCAGGTTGCCTAGCCTGACAGCCACTCCCTGCCTTGACCCCTCCTAGAACAGGAAGTGAGGAATACGAGTCTGCTATCAAGTGTTTCTGGGAAGGCCTTTTTTTTTTTTCCTGTTAGAAGAGATGTAGGAGACCGCCACCACTTCCCTGTCTTCTTGCCTTCAGTGGAGACGTGGTGCCTGGAACACATGAAGCTATCTCACAACCTTGAGGGTAAGACTAGGAGAAAGGGGGAGACCCTGGATTAAGCAAGTCAACCTCAGAAGTGATTTGCCTCTAAATGTTTTGTTATAGGGGAAAAGCAAGCCTCTGTTTTTTAGACGTTTTATTTATATATTTTTGGCTGTGCTGGATTTTCATTGCTGTTCACGGACGTTATTGCGGTGAGCAGAGGCTCCTCTTCAGTGGGTGCTCAAGCTTAGTGTGGAGGCGTCTCTTGTCTCAGAGCCTGGGCTCTAGGGCAAGCAGGCTTCAGCAGATGCGGCTCAGCTCGTGGGCTTAGTTCCCCCAAGGCGTGTGAGTCTTTCTGGACCAGGAATTGAACCCACGTCCCCTGCATTGGCAGATGGGTTGTTAATCATTGGACTACCAAGGAAGTCTGAAAGCCTCTATTTGTTTAAAGCACTAGTAGATTATCTGCTCCTTATGCAAATATTTCTTACCAAATGCACTTTCAAATAGAACATCAGGATGAGAAGCTGACTAGGAGAGAGCCAAGAAGAAAACCACATTTCTCTACAGGATCTCCCACAGGCCAGGCACTGGGCTTTCACTGGTGCTATCTGAGGCAGTATCAGAGGCATTGGTCTCATTATTACCATTTCAGTTGAGAAAACTGGAGTTGAATAATTGTCCCTTGTTCAAACAACCAGTGAAGGATCAATTACCAAATAAGAATCAAATCTCCAGTGAGTTTTATCTGTTTTTAGAGCGCTGGCCCCTGTTGCTTGTCACAAGGAGATGCTCAATCCATCACTGCAGAGAAGGATAGTTAATCCAGAGAAGCTGCTGCAGCCACAGGGAGGTGTATATTGTGTGGGTGTATCGTGTGTAGGTGTCTCGTGTACAGGAGTACCGTGTGTAGGTGTCTCGTGTACAGGTGTGTCGTGTGTAGGTGTATAGTGTATAGGTATATCATGTGTAGGTGTGTTGTGTGTAGATGTGTTGCGTGTAGGTGTGTCATGTATAGGTGTATCATGTACAGGAGAATTGTGTGTAGGTGTGTTGCGTGCAGGTGTATCATGTACAGGTGTGTCGTGTGTAGGTGTCTCGTGTATGGGGTATTGTGTGTAGGGGTATCATGTGTAGGTGTATCATGTACAGGTGTGTCGTGTGCAGGTGTGTAGGACTTCATGGAGAGAGTGCTGTGTGTGGTACTCAGCTTGAACCCTCACCTCCCGAGCACATGGAACAACAATGGGGCCAGGATGCAGGGCAGGCCTCTTCCATCAGGGAGAGACGGACAGAGAGCAGGGAAGGAAGTAAAGCTCCAGGCAAGCTCTTCTTGAAGGAAACCTTGATTTCTGATGATAGAAAGATGGAAAATCCCCCAATGTGGGCCCTGAGATGAGAAGCAAGAGTCCCCCTCCAGGTCTGTGCCAAGAGCAAGGGATCCATGTGCTTAATAGTGAGAGCTGGAGCACTGATATCAGAAACTCACTGGCAGTTGTGCTTTTTAGCATACACATTATAAAAATACTTACATACTGTGTTATAAGTAGCGTGGACCCTCATCACCGATTCTGGGGTCCATCATTCCCTAGCCACCCAGCATGAAGGTAAAAGCCCTTTACCTTCAGGCACTGCTACGCATGGCCAGGTGGGTGTGGAGCCAAGGGGCTCTGAGAGGCACCCACAGAATGCCATCCTCGGTCTGCAGTCCCAACTGTGTGCGCTGGCGCCACAGCGACCCCTCTCTGAGTCGCAGCCACCAGCCTCGCCTCGGAGTTCCCTGTATCATTGATTCACACCTTCCCCGACTGGAAAGATCATTAAGAGAATTGGTTTACAAGGCTCTTGCTGAGTTGTTGGCTGTGGGGGAGAAAGTAAACAGACGCTAGATAGAGCTGTAACATATGATGTTCTTCCCAGTGTTTAACGAGGCCAGTAAAAGCAGGGAAGCAATATTAGCCGCAGATAAATGAACGTGCCTTGTGTAGAATCGAGAGTTGACTATTTTATTTGATTTAGCCCTAGAAATAGCAGATGTTGTCTCAATTACTGCAAAGTACTTCTCACTAATCTCTTCATTGAATTCATCTTGTTGACTGAAATGGATTAAAAAGTTACTCCGTTTCCATGCTTGTAAGAGTCAAAACAGTTTCATGAAGAAAATATAAAGAAGAGTTGAGACTTGAAATGACCAGTAATCCCACCATTTATGACAATTTATGACAATAGATAACATTTACAAGTGCCTGTATGACTTCCCTGGTGGAGCTAGTGGTAAAGAACCTGCCTGATAATGCAGGAGACATGAGATGTCAGTTCAGTCCCTAGGTTGGGAAGATTTCCCTGTAGGAGAAAATGGCAACTCACCTCAGTATTCTTGTCTGGAGAATCCCTTGGACCAAGAAGCCTGACAGGCTACAGTCCATAGCATCGCCAAGAGTTGGACACGCCTGAAGTGACTTAACGTGTAGGTACTATGCTGTACAAATCATTGCTCTATTAGCACATCACTCTGACCCTCTATGGAGTAGGAACAGCTAGCAGCCACTTTCTTTTTTTTTTTAACTTTTTATTTTATATTGGAGTATATCCGGTTATTGGCTTCTCTGATAGCTCACTTGGTAAAGTATCTGCCTGCAATGCAGAAGACCTTGGTTTGATTCCTGGGTCAGAAAGATCCGCTGAGAAGGGATATGATACCCAACCCTAGTGTTCTTGGGCTTCCCTTGTGGCTCAGCTGGTAAAGAATCTGCCTGCAATGTGGGAGACCTGGGTCCTATCTCTGGGTTGGGAAGATCCCCTGGAGAGGGGAAAGGCTACCCACTCCAATATTCTTGCCTGGAGAAACCCATGGACTATAGAGTCCATGGGGTCGCAAAGAGTCGGACAGAACTGAGAAACTTTCACATAGCTCATTAACAATGTTCTTTTCGTTTCAAGTGGACAGCAAAGGGATTCGGCCACACATATACATGTATCCCCCAACCTTGCATCCCATCCAGGCTGCCACAAACATTGAGCAGAGTTCCATGTGCCATACAGGAGGTTCTTGTTGGCTATCTATTTTAAATAAAGCAGTTTGTACGTTCCCACCCCAAACTCCCTAATTATCCCCTGTTCTCCATACCTGTGTCTGTTTCTGCTTTGTAAATTTCATTTGTATCATTTCTTTTTAGATTCTGCATCTAAGGGATGCCATACGATATTTCTCCTTCTCTGTCTGACTTACTTCACTCAATATGACAATTTCTAGGAACGTCCATGTTGCTGCAGATGGCATTATTTCATGCTTTTTAATGACTGAGTAATATTCCATTATATATATGTACCACTTCTTCTCTCTCCATTTCTCTGTCGATGGCCGATGGGCATTTAGAGTGCTTCTGTGTCTTTGGTATTGTAAACAGTGCTGCAATGAACACTGGAGTGCATGTATCCTTTTGAATCATGTTTTTCTCTGGGTATATCCCCAGGAATAGGATTGCAGGGTCATATGGTAGCTCTATTTTTAGTTTGTTAAGGAACCTCCATACTGTTCTCCATAGTGGCTGTACCAATTACATTCCCACCAAGTGTAGGGGGGAACAGCCACCAACCACTTTCTTAATACGAGGAAACTGAGACACAAGAAGATAAACAACTTCCCTGGGGTCTCACGTTCAGTCAGGATTCATACCTGGCAGTCTGGCTCTGGAACCTGCGTTTTTAGCCATGTAGCTCTAGTGTCTCTGAGGGAAACTACAGATAACACGTGGTTTCCTTCTTCTGAAAATGCATATATATATAGTGTGAAAGTGAAGTCGCTCAGTTGTGTCTGACTTTTGCAACCCCATGGACTGTAGCCGACCAGGCTCCTCAGGCCATGAGATTTCCCTGGCAAGAATACTGGAGTGAGTTGCCATTTCCTCCTCCAGGGGATCTTCCTGACCCAAGGATTGAACCCAGGTCTCCCGCATTGTAGGCAGACACTTTACCATCTAAGCTACCAGAGAAGTCCCGTATACACATAACACATATTTAAAAATTCAGGACCTTGTCCCATATGCTGGTTTGCAGTGTGCTTTGTCATGTAACTTTACAAGTTGTTATCATTAGTAAAATTTTGTTGTTGCCGTGTTCAGTCGTTCATCCACGTCCAACTCTTTGCAACGCCATGGACTGCAGCAAGCCAGGCTTTGCTGTCCATCATCATCTCCAGGAGTTTGCTCAAACTCATGTCCACTGAGTCGGTGATGCCATCCAACCGTCTCATCCTCTATCATCCCCTTCTCCTCCTCCCCTCAATCTTTCCCAGCATCATGGTCTTTTCCAATGAGTCAGTTCTTTGCATCAGGTGACCAAAGGTGATTGGAGTTTCAGCTTCAGCATCAGTCCTTCCAATGAATATTCAGGACTGATTTCCTTTAGGATTGACTGCCTAAAGGATTTAGGATTGCCTTGCAGTCCAAAGGAGTCTCAAGGGTCTTTTCCAGCACGCTATGAAGGTGTACAGAAGCATTTAAAAAATCAATCTCCTTAAAATTCAGGCATTTATGTTCTTTTCAAATGTTGGTTCATTTTATAAATCGTGCTGAGATGAAACCCAATTTTATACAAGCATCTCTGAGTAAACACTTTGTTTCCTCGAGGTGAATTCCACAAGAAAAATTGTTGGGCAAAAAAGTCTGAACAATTTTAATCATCTCAACATTTACATAGATTTAGTGATGTGATTTGTTTTGATCATGATGATGAAATAAACGGGCCAGTTTCTAGTTTGTAGTTGTGATTGCAACTTGTTCTTGTCCTGGCTGAATGACAAAAATGCATTTGACTGGTTGGAAAATGATGCTGTGGCTTTAAGGAACCCCTAACTCATGGTAGTGGGCTGTCCTTCTGGACCGCTCACAGGGTGCTGTGTTGCACCCCCCTTGTTTGTCTGCTATCCCCTCTGGGCTGTCAGCAGGAGGAGAGTCAGTTCAGCAGGAGGTTGCTCAGGGCCACTGAGCATCCTTTGTGGCCAGTCACTCGGAGGCAGGTCCCCTGTCCTCACTTACTCCCCGCACTGGTGCAGTTCTGAAGGCTCTGGGCCAGAAAAGGCCAGCCAAGGAGCACCCTCTGCCTCTAGTTCGCCTGATGTCCTCACACTCAGCCTTCAAAACTCACCCCAGATGCCTTCTCGTGGGATGGGAACAGTATGGCTGACAAGTGTAACAGCCTACCCAACCCTTGGAAAAAAGCTGTGTCCTTTGCTGTGACCCCACTTTACAGATGAGGGAGTTGGGGCGCTGAGGCAAGGCTGCACTTCTACAAACGGAAGACTCGGGCTGTTTGCATCCGTATGGGCTGAATTCCCAAAGCTCTGTTTTTCTCACTTCCACCCTGTGGCTTTTAGGAGTGGACTTCAGTGATTCTGGTTAGAGTTAAGCTTACGGTCCGGCACTTGGCTGGACTCCTCTAGAGTCTGTGTGACCCAGCCCTGAGCCCCCCAGAGAGCTGGGGCTGGATCTCCTGCCTGTACCTCCAGCTTCAAGCGATGGATCCAGATGTCCTTGGGGAGGGGAGGGAGCCCAGCGATTGCAACAACCCTCAGGTTGTTGAGTGTTTTGATGGATTCCCTGATAGCACTTTAGCCTCTTCCCTCTGTGGCAATAATCTCATCTTGCTTCTTAAAAAGGGGACTTTTGTTTTCTTTGTTGTTTGGAGTAGAGTGGTGTCCACTGTCAGTTTCCAATAAGGAAGTCCAAGTTTCTCTCGTTTGATCATTTGGCTCCTTTTGAGCCCTTTCTGTGTGCCAGAACTTGTTCTTGGTGCAGAGAATCCAGACAGGACAGAGGGAAGGCTTCTCCCTCAAGAGGCTCCCAGTTTAGTGGAGACACACTTGGGCGTAACTCGTGTGCCACACAGACCTGGACAATGGCTCTAGGAACAAAACACTCTGGGTGCGAGAGGAAGGCACGGTGATTCCAAGAGAAATTATCTCTGCCAGAGGCAGAGTGACTGAGAGGAAGCTTCTGGGGAGGATGCTATTTGAGAAAAGAACCGTAACCAAAAATGTGAGAAAGCTGTAAGCAGGAATGTATTAATATAGAACAAGCTAAAGAGTCAAGTGCAGGCTTAGTGCTCAGTCGTGTCCAATTCTTTGCGACCCTATGGATTGTAGCCCACCAGACTCTTCTGTCCATGGGATTTCCCAGGCGAGAATAGTGGAGTGGATTGCCGTTTCCTCCTCCAGGGGATGGATATGCCCAACCCAGGGATCGAACCTGCATCTCTTGTGGCTCTGCATTGGTAGGTGGATTCTTTACCACTAAGTCACCTGAGGGTCGGGGGAGAAAAAGAGGTTTGATTGGCAAGAAATTTACATCACAAATGAGCAGCTGTAAAAAGTGGGCTCATTTTAGATCCTTTTTGGCCAATTAGTGAAAAAGATAATGAGGAGGTAAATGGGAAATAGTAATAAAAAAAAAGATTGATTTCTCTCTCTCATGCCAGCAACATTTGCAAAACTCGACATAATTTGTACTGATATTTTCCTGTGAAATGCATCAGGGCAACACTTCTTAAAATAATTATGCTCTTAACAGTCCCATGCAGACTAGGAGCTGGGATGCCACACAGGGATCTGAGAACAGAGCCTCTGGGTTCTGCAGTCCCCAAGAGTCCCACTCCAGGGGAGGGGAGCAGCCGCTTCTGCAGTGGGATTCCCAGAGGCTGGCATGTGAAGAAGGAGAGATTAGGGGTCTGCCCACATGTGGTCTGTAAGCCCAGACGCTGTTCTTGGAGTTGTATCTGGAGGGAGAGGGGTAAAGCCCTACAGGCAGTCAGCCCAGATGCTCCACTCTGCCATGGGGACCCAGGCCCTGGGTTGCCCCCAAAGTTCTGACATCAGGAGCCCTCATCCAGCATGGGAAAACAGGCAGAAGTTACAAGTCAAAGATGGGGCTCCACTCCTTTCTCTATGCAGAGAGTGTATTTTTGTTCCTTTGTCTGCACTGTAAAATAGAATGTTATCTACAGTTGAAAAGAAGTACAGAAAATGAATTTTTTTCTTGAGTCTGAGAGAGTCCTCTCCTAGGCAGGTTGATAAGAAGTCTAGGAGTCCCCAAGGAGAGAGGGGTCTGGAATTCTCAAGGAGGAAGAAAGGACAAACTTATTTTTCTCTCTACATTCCTTAGGATTATGTAACAATAATATATCCTGCTTGAGGACAGTCTGGAAAAAAACCTTCTGGCTAATCCTTTTATCTTAAAATGTAAATTATGGGAATGGGTCTGGTGAGGTCTTTACAACCTCCAGACATTCTTTTGACTCACAGTAATAACTAATTTGAGAGTATATAACTCCAGGGCTAATGCTAGCAAGGGGGTATTCTCTCTACCCCCTTCTGATGCCTATGTCAGAAGCTTTCTCTATCTCCTTTATACTTCAATAAAACTTTATTATACAAAAGCTCTGCGCGATCAAGCCTCATCCCTGGCCCCGGATTGAATTCTTCTCTTCCAGAGGCCAAGATTCCCGGCATCTTTGTTGTGATTTCGTCCACAACCTTCCAAGTCCAATGGCTATGGCACATATGGAATGATGACACTGTTCTTGAAAAAAAGAAAAGAAGAGCGTACCGGCTCTCAGCTTGGAGATGGCTTCTGGGGTCCTCCCCTTGTTCTGTGCCTGGATTGAAGTCAGATACGTGTGGCATCGGGCCCCTCTTCTAAGGATCCTGACTCAGTCCTGATCCTGCAAAGGGCTCTGTTTGTGACCTTGCCCTGCAACCCTGAGGCGTTCTAGGGTCCATAATTTGCAAATTAGAAAGGGTTTCCATTTTTAAGTTGCCTTTGCAATAGTTTCAAAAGGAGATGCTGGAATCTTTCAGATCCAAAGGCTTTTAAAAAGTGCCTGCTGTATTCACACTACTGGCTCGATTGAGTCCACTGGCTTGGACTCAATAATTCAAGCTTTAAAAATTCCATTTCTATGTTGTATGTTTAAACGTTACAAAGCTCTGTCGTAAATCACCGCCCTCCTGTGGCAACCTCGTCCATCGATGAGAAACTCTGGTTATAAATCAGGATCAAACCAGACATGGCGGACCGTCCCCCGCCCCTTGCTTTTAAGAAAGTTTATGAGATGTTTTAATTATAAGAAATAGTGCTCCTTGTAGACATTTTAAACAAGAAAGATATAATGAATTTGTAAAAACCAACTATAATCCTGCCAATCAAAAGCAGACCAACTGTTAATTTCATTTCTTTTTTTAAAAACACCAGCAGAGCTCTTGTTATGCTATCTTTATACTGAACAAACAAGGATGGACTAGCACCTACGTGCTCTGGTGTGCTTTTACTTCTTTCCCCCTAAGTCAATTTTAACAGCTTGGTGCCACCACCATGTTGCAAGGTAGGTGCAGAGACAGTGCAGATCTTTCTTTCTCTGACGGTCTCACTTAAACTATCTTAGTTACTATGGTTGTTGTTCAGTTGCTCAGTCATGTTCAGCTCTTTGCAACCCCCAGACTGCAGCACGCCAGACTTCCCTATCTTTCACTGTCCCCCAGAGTTTGTTCAAACTCGCGTCCATGCGGTCAATGATGCCATCCAACCATCTCATACCTCAGAGACAGGTATGATCTGATCAGAGCAGGAATGCTGCAAGAAAGAGAACAGAAGAATCGTAAGGGAGAGAGACAAGGGTATGAGAAGGTGGATGGAATCGCATTCAATACCCGTGTGGCCAAGTGACAAGTTACGTGACCAGCAAATTCCAGGGCTAGATTCTCCCTTTCTCCTCCCTCAAGCCCCTGCCCACACATTTGATTTGGGCAGCAGAGCCCATCTTTGTTGCCAGTGTTCCTGAGCAAAGGTCACCAGGCACAGGAAAGGTCACAGGGAAGGAGGTAGCCCTCTTGCCTCTCCGTTTTCTGTGCTGATCATTTTGGAGAGGAGGGGCCCACGCTAGTGTCAGCCAGCCTCTCAGACTCCCTGAAGCTCCCCCCTGGAGACGGGACATGCTGAGCTTTCCACCAGACACAGCTTGTCTCTCTGACTAAGGCACCATGGGGAAAGTTCCACTTCCTTCCTGGGGATGGCGCATATCCAGGGTCACAGTGATGTGAAGCCATTGAGAAGGTGCGGACCCACTCTGCACTGGTATTTCCCATGGGGTGAACCTGGGCAGGGTATCTTCTCATGGGGAAGACTCCTGGGGTAGGGAGGGGAGGAGGCTGGGTACCCACCTGGGCCTTGTGGGGGGGCAGGGCCATTAGAGCACCATCTCCAAAATCCAGGGCTGCCTTGCCACGGCTGGATGCACCGGACGATCAGCTGGGTGAGCAGCGAGCAAAATAAGAGGGGTGAGAAGCCATCCAGGTGAGGGGCTTGGTGGGGCTGGGAATCCAGGAAGAGCACTGTCCTGAGTTGTGTCCCAGACCTTGGATGTCCCTGTGCTCATGATCAGGGGCAACAAGGGCAATTTGCACTTTAGAAAGGTTCCCTCTGGGGACAGTTGAGAAGTTGACTGGCTAGAAGAGCGGCGGAGATGATGTGGCCATCTCAGAGGTGATGAGGTTGGGACCAAGTAGAATTCAAGTGTACCCAAGTGGGACAAGCGAGTGGATGTTGGTTCTGTCATGAGATAGAGAATTTGGAAATTCCCCAGGCTTGCTAGGGAAAGATCAGGAGTTGGATTTTGAAGATGCTGGGTGTGGAGAGCCAGGTCAGCCTCTGGAAATTCAGGTCTGATGCTCTGGAGGCCTGCGACAGGGTAGATGACAGAGTGGGTGAGTTGTGGCTGGCGGGTCAGTGACACCCCAGACATGGGAAGAGTGAGAGAAGGCAGAGGACAGAATGCGGGCAGATCCCAGCTCCTAACAAGCAGGCAGAGGCAAGCGTTCCATGAAGGTGACTGGGAAGGGGCAGCCACAAGGTGGAGGGAGATGGTGCAACCACCTTTGGGAAGAGTTTGCTCCTTTTCATGGCAAAACTGAAGCTTGGAGAGTTAGACGATTCCCTCTGGTCACCAGCTTGTCCGCGGAAGAGAAGGGAGGCCTTCGGGACAGATCCATCAACCAACCCTCCAGTTTAGATTCATCGGGCATACTTGCAAGAGCCATGTTTACAACAGTATGGATATTCTTCTTTTTCATACCATATTGCTATATATTTTTCCTTTAGAAAGAATATAAACACATTGCATAAAATTTGGACAATAAAGGAAAGGGAAAATTATCAACCATAATCCTTTTCTTTTAAACCAGTTGCTATTCATATTTTGGTATGACTTTTGTGATGGTTTTCTTTTTTTCTGATTTATATTCCAGATTTCTCAGCCTATTATTGTAACCAATGGTTCAGATTTCGCACAGTCTCCATAATCATCCTTTTTAAATGGTCACATAACAATTCATCCTGTGAATGTGCCACTTAAATGAACATTATTCCAATTTTGAACCCTTAGTTTATTTTCCTTTTTGTCACGGCTGTTTTGTATAATATTATTGCACTGTATTGAACACTTCTCTGAATTAAAGATTATTTCCTCATGAAAGTTTCACAGTCAATATTTTTATTGTTCTTAATACATATTGCCAAATTGCTTCATGAGAGAGCTGTACAAGTAATTATCCAGCAAATGTGTGACTGAAGATGTTTATTTTTTAATTCTGGATTTCTTCATGGGAATCACTCAGAGAGAGGGGAGTCAGAGGCAAGAATGCCACCTCTGGGCTGCAAAGTGGCTTCAGGGCAACATTTAAAGCAAGTTGGGATTTAGACAAGTCCAACTTGATCTTTCAGCCCAAATTTCACTGATGCGTGGCAGAATTTTCAAAAGTATAGGAGAGGCCAAAAGGGACCTGGGTGGGATTGGGGGTGGGTGGGCAGGAGGAAGCAAGTGGAGGAAGAAATCCCGACGGTGTGTAACCAACAAGAAACCATGAGAGGGTGAAGTAGGCAGGAAGCAGACACGTGGAACCCCTCAGAGTCACCTTTGCCCATTTTTAAACTCCTCAGAGGATTTACCACTGGGAACTGGACCCTTTGCATTCTTGGGGCACTCATTTATGGGACGAGCTGAGTATCCCACCACATCCTCTAAGGAGCCATGAATTCTGAAGGAACCCCTCTCACTCGGCCCAGTGGCAGGTAGAGAGTGGGACCTTGCCCGCCCCGTGCACGGCTCTTGGGATGGCTGAGCCCGGCCGCGGCTAACGAGCCCCACGCTAGCGTCTCAGATACCAGGGCTGTGTGCACGTGGCCAGCTGAAGGGGGCTAAATGCCACTTTTCTGTGTGCACATTCTCATCTCTTTGGCCTCTTAGAGACCCTTAGAAAGATAGTAGTAACAGAAGAGAGCTAAAGTGATGGGACTGGGTTGTACCCAGGCTTCAGTTAGAGACACTGTATCAGCAAGACCTAAATCCTGCATTGCCTGGGAGAGAATGGGTGGTGACTTTCTGGTCCTTGTCCTTGTCACCTTCCCTGACCCACCAAGCAGGTATTAGCGGGTGGGAAAGGCTTTCAGGTCCAATTTGCCTTCTGTGTGTGTTTAAATCCCCAAGGGTTCAGAGAAGGCCTCTGCATTCCCAGTGGAGTGAAGGAAAAACCACCACACAATTGCCATTTCCTCGAGAAGCCTTAAGACAACAAAGTGCTCATTAACGGAAGAAATATACCGAGGCAGACACCTTTATTATTGTTGAGTCTTTTGACAGGGCTGGAATGAAAAGAGTTATGCGATGGAGGTGCTGGGGGGCAGCCCCCCTCTGTTTAACTTGCTGTGCGCCTCAATCAGGTGTAATTACCTGTAAGTGTAATCACAGAGGAGACAAATGGCATTTGAAGCTGTGGTCTTCAAGAGGCGAGTTAATTTCCGACTTTGACCAGAACTATGTTAATTAGCCTCTCGCTCCATCTTTCTCTGAATGGAGGTTCCTCGCCCAGCGCTGAGCGTGGCCTGCCTCTCCTGCCCCTTTGAGGAATGGAAGGACATCGCGTGCCAACCGAATCGGGGCCGCCGTATTAATAAGGCTACCTTCTTGTCCATTTATCATCAATTAAAGGTGCGCTGGTTTGTAAAGTAACCCCACCTTCGGCCCGGCCGCCCAGAACGTCTCCTCATTTATTTTCTGCCTGGTTTCGGTTGGAGTTAGACCCACCTTGCAGCTCAGAGGTGACAGCCAGGATGAAAAAGTACACTAATTGAGACATCTGAGGGAGAAATATAAGAAAACTGAAACGGTAATTAGAATGAGCGGATTTCAAGCTGGGTGAGGAAAATCGAATAGAAGTGAACATCAGGGGCTGTTACAAATGGGGATGGGAGTACTTGGAGGGGGGAAAAGAGAGAGGTGGATCTCAGAGTAGACAGTAGCCTTTTAACACTCCAGGGAGAGAGTGGGGAGTAAAGAAATCTCCTGGGTCAGGGGTAGAGGCGTTTGGGAAGGGCAGCCTGGCACGCAGGCTAGAAGACAAAGCAGGTAGGAAAACCCAGCAGCACCTCTCAGGGTTTACATGGCCACTGACATTCTGGGCAGATGGAAACGCTGCATCTCTGGCAGGGCACGTGGCTCTGAAATTAAGGTGCGATTTCAAGTGCTCCCAACCTTTAGGGCAAAAGTGGTGAAGGCAGCTTCAGGGACATTTCCTGCGATTTGGAAGTGAGAGCATTCCCAGGGTTCTGCCTTGAGCATCTGCGCTTAGATGCCCTTAAAGTTGGGAGGTCTGCATCGGATTTAGAAGATGCGACCGCAAGGCCAAAACGTAGCAAAGTCCCTTTAACATTTCCCTCCATGTCATGTCTTGCAAAAGTTGAGTGGGGACACGTTTGTTGGGGTCAGAGATTTGGATTCCAATTGATCATTTTCTTCCTGAAATATTAATTCCCAGAAACCAGATGCAACCGGGCCATCTTAAGAAATGATCCTCTAGGTGTGAAGATAGTTTTGAGTGGCTGATTCTTATGTTAGCTTAATTGATTAGGAATCCCCAGTCAATGCCTACCAGATGCATAAGCTCAGAGAACACGGCAGGGGGGATTTGGCCCAGCATTCTCATCTAGCTGATAAAGCCTTGACGTCCAGAATGGAGTTCCATGGAAATGCATGGACCACCGCTCCCCCTACCTCCCATCCCAGGCTGGAAAAGAGAGAAAATATCTCCTGGCCCAGCCCACCCTGGGAACCTTGTTAAGTGTCTTGAAGACTCAGGTTGGACGTTTTCAGCCACCAGAGCCTCGGGAGGCATTGTTCTGTCGTCGTTCACCTGCGCTTCTCTCTACCGAGCAGACAACCTGCGTTGTCATATGCGTACTTCGGATATGTGTGAAAAGCGGCTGTAAGTTTCCTGCCTTGTGTCCAGCCTATGTGGGCTTAGTCCCTTTAACATTCTTGGGAGAACATGGTTTTGAGCTCCCCAGTTTCACCATCATCTTGGTCTACCTCCCAACACAAACGCTGGTGTGTGACCTGACTAGCACAGCAAGGGTCTACTACCTCCTTTGCCACAGAACACATACCTCTTTTAATGCATTCCAAGAGCATCTTGATTTCTTTGCCAGGTATATCACTCGAAACAGCGTTCTCAATTTCTCTCTTTCCTTCGCTGCACCAGGTCTGAGCTGTGGCCTGTCCAGTCTTCAGTCTCTGTTGCAGCATGAAGGATCTTCAGTCTATTCCCTCTAAGTTGAGTCCTGTGACGTGCTGGGAACTGGGAATAGTGAGAGGAGCAAGACAAATATGCCCCTCCTGGACGGAGTTCGCAGTGTGGTGAGGAGGCTCCAGGTGGGTGGAAGAATTGGTCACGTGAGTTAAGGAAGGAGAGGTCTGGGCGATGATGGGATTGTAGGGCACGGGCTGGGATCAGGTTCAGTGGAGGTGGAACCCCCCTGAGGAATAGATGTTCCAGCTGAGACCTGGAGGCAGTGCAGGTCTGCCTCTCCGGTGAAGAGGGTGGTAAATGAGGTGTGGCAGATGTTCCTGGAGAGGAAGAGCATGTGCAAAGGCCCAGAGGTGAGGAAGGGTTGGGTGTGCTGCACAAATCGTCCTGGACTGGAGGGAGAGGGAGCTAGGATGAGGGAGAGACTGGACCCAGCCTGTTCCCGGGAGGGCCTTGAATTCAGACAAGCGTTCTGCCTTCAGCTAAGGCCAGGGAGGCCCTTGTAAGCAGGAAGACACGTGATTAGACTTTCAGTTCGCTTACATGAGAAACCCTTGAGCCTTTTCCATATGTCCTCCTGGAAGACCCCGTTCCTTCCCCCATTTCCCTCTTTAGGGCAAATGTTTCCCTCCTTAGGGTTGTGTCCTGGTTTTTCACATTCCCATGAAGAATTTCATATTCATCCATATTTTAGACTCTATTGTATGCAGTCATGACCCTCTGTATGGACATTTCTTTTTGGATTTTGGTTCTGTTCCCTTTATATATTTCCTCTCCCTCCCAGTTCGGTTCGATTTTGCTAAGCATGTCCACTCTGGCTGATTCAGGTCGATGAGGATTTTGAACCAGACAGAGCCTCATGACACTGCGCTGTCTTCCGGACTGATGTAGATTCATTCGTGGGCGCAAGCTGATCCGCAGTGACACGTCCCTTGAATTTGCCTGGTAGTACTGGCATCAGCCTGAGCCTTTGGCTTTCCGTCATCTTTGAGGGTGCAGGGTGGGGCGACGGCCATTGGGCACGGAGCCCGCAGGGCCATCCCCGGCAGTGTGGGGATCTTACTTGCAGCTACCTAGACCCCCTCACAGACCTTTTCCTGAGGGGCTTATGAGAAAGCTTAGTTCCCATAAATCCTGTCTTAATTTTGGCTGAGCAAGCAGAGGCCAGGTTACAGCCCCAGGCACCATCAGGAGTATGAAGAGACCCTTCTGTGGGAATGACTCTGAAACCTGCAAAATATCCAGAGGCCAGAATTTGACTTCCCTTCTGAATATATTTAGAAGAGAATGTTAACACACTGACTCAGTTGTCAGATGGCCCAAATGCATATTTTTGTTTACGCCCAAGGCAATTTACTGTTGAGGTTGCTAAGTCGTGTCTGATTCTTTGTAACCCCATGGACTGCAGCACACCAGGCCTCCCTGTCCTTCACTATCTCCCTGAGTTTGCTCAAACTCATGTCTATCGAGTCAGTGGTGCCATCCAGCCATCTCATCCTCTGTCTCCCTCTGCACCTCCTGCCTTCAGTCTTTCCCTGATGTGAAACAATTTGGGGCATTCTAATTATTACTCCAGAAAAGAGACTAAGTTCCAGTCAACAAGCCTTGTGCCCCCTGACTGCTGAGTGGGCTGGTTCTGTTATCAGCTCAGGTCCCACTCGAGTTCCTGTCCTCACTGGGCCTCCAGGACTGTCCCGGTCCCACTGAGCACTCTGGATAGTGGTCAGCCTGGTGGATATGTCTGCTAAGCTGCTTTGGGTCTTGTGCATTTCCACCTCCCTCCTGTGCAACTTTGAGTTAGCATGAACTCTGCTTTCTTGGTGTTTTCTGTGCCAGAAATAGGGAACCCTTAGTCTCTCCACCCACAGTTATATAGCAGCTGTCCTCGGATTCAAGGTGTCAAGAGATATTCCTGAAACGTACGGTGTCTTGCTTCCCTCCAGTGTGTACTTCCTGCCAATACCTGTCCTGTGTGTGTTACTTGCTCAGTTGCATCTGACTCTGTGTGACCCCATGGACTCTAGCCAGCCAGGATCCCGTCCATGGCATTCTCCAGGCAAGAGTACTGGAGTGGGTCGCCATGCTCTTCTCCAGGGGATCTTCCTGACCCAGGGGTTGAACCTGGGTGTCTTGCATTGCAGGCAGATTCTTTACCATCTGAGCCATCAGGGTCCTGGCCCCTGTCATCAGCTTGAAGGGCTTGCTCTTGTAACTCTGCTAGAGCGCCAGAAAGCCCTTTGCCTAGACTGAGCCCCAGCTCCCTCCCAGGAAGTGCACGCTCCCCTTGGCGAGTCTGGCCAAAGCACCTGCGCTGTTGAGATGTTGCGACTCCAGTCACCTCCTCCACTGACTCTTCCTGCTTTGTCCTGGTGGCATCAGAAGATGGCTCTTTTGCCCTTTTGTGCCTATTTCAAGTGCACAGCCCTTTGCTGAATTGCAACTGCCAATTAGCATGCCTTCCTGTTAATAACCATAGTAATGGCACGACAGATTTCACTGATGAGGCAGAAACAGTTATCAAGGCAGCATATTTGAGTGAGAGTGGGTAATTTTATAAAGCCACAAAGACATGACTTTATGAAAGTTGAAAATTCATAGCAAGCACCACTTGGATGGCATGACGTTGAATTAGCTAATTATAGTGTTTTATATCTGTGTTTGATCATTATTAAGAAAAAAGTTTCTCCCTTCCCCCCAACACACACACAAAAGCAGACAAAATCCTATCAAACAAGTTTCTCTTTGAATTTAAAATTACTCTTGGGACTGGGAGGTTTCTGAATCACAAATGAAAATTTGGACATCAAAGAGATTTTCCTTCTTCTTCTAAGGGAAGAAGAGCTTTTTGTTACCAACTATATAAGAAGAGAGGAAAAAAAATATATTGATTTGAAAGTAAATTTTCATCAAGGCAAAGAGAAAGTGGAGAATGCAAAATTCTTATGTGTAGGCAAATTTGAACGTTGCTTTAATGAGATAAAATGTGGCTGTAAGACAGAGACTGAGGCGAGAATAGCATTTAACATGTAATAGATGGCCGTGTGAGTTCAGTGCATGAAGCAGGGCACCCAGAGCCGGTACTCTGGGACAACCCAGAGGGATAGCCTGGGGAGTAAGGTGGAGAGGGGTTCAGGATCAGGGGGTACATGTGTACCTGTGGCCGATTTGTGTTGACGTATGGCAAAAACTAACGGAATATTGTCAAGTGATTAGAGTGGTGTCCTGGCCCTCCCACCTCCAGACGCAGGCTGGTCATGGTGCCTGTCAGAATCCACACTCCTAAACCAAAGAGGGGCTTCTGTGCAAGACAGAGAAGAGGGCTCCTGCTTGGGACCGTACTGCTGTCCTGGGAAACACCTACTGCAACAATCACTCACTGTGCGACTGTGTGTGGGCTTCCCAGGTGGCGCTAGTGGTAAAGAACATGTCTGCTGAGGCAGGAGATGTAAGAGATGCTGGTTCGATCCCTAGGTTGGGAAGATCCCCTGGAGAAGGAAATGGCAACCCACAGCAATATTCATGCCTGGAAAATCCCATGGACGGGGAGCCTGGCAGGCTACAGTCCATGGGGCCGCAGAGTCAGACACAACTGTTGTGTCTTAGCACATATGTGTGTGTATTATGTATTTGTGTGTGTATATACATAGATAGGTAGATAGATTGATATATCAAAGAGCATTAAAATGTAAGTATAGCACTGGGTCTTTTAATTTCTTAACTGGAATTTGTTTTTCACTGGAAAATCACATATATAAATAAAATCATATATATCATATATATATATATATATATATATAAGAAAGAAACCAATGCAGTACTTACATTTTAATGCTGTTTGAATTTCTAAGGTCATTTGAAAATATGGTCTGGCTCTTCTCATGAGACTACGTTGCTTACTAAGTTAAATAGACTACAATAGTTTACCCGGGCGAGGTTTCCCATTGAGTGATTGATTTTCATTTTCTTAGGTTATAAATTAAATTTTATGAAACACTGGCAGAGTTTGGGGCAGAAGTCTCCACCAAAGCGGAAGGACAGCAAAGATGGGATGAACGGCTGGGCTGGGCCTGTCCCTGGGGCGGCCCCACTGTCCGGGGACAGGACACCGGGGAGACCCGCGCAGTCTAGCGTGAGGGCCCGCCTGCCCTGGCTCTTTCTCCCTCCGCTCTTACTAGGAAGGAGGTGGGGGGAGAAGGGAGGACGCGGAGGAAAGGCGATAGGGCCTCCCTTCTTCCCAGTCCCATTTCCGTTTCCTCCCTCTCTTGAGCTTCCTCCGTGTGGCCACAAGGGGGCAGGTGGGGCTGGAGGAGGACCAACCTCCCCGGTTTCCAGGAAGAGACGCTCGCGCCACGGCTCCCAACTGCTCAGAGCCCAGGGGGCAGAAAGCCGTTTACCTTCAGGGCATGTAGTTCCAGCCACATGGAATCAGGTGTACTAGGAGAAGGCCAGTCAGAAGTGCGTACAGTTCGGTTCAGCTCAGCCGCTCAGTCAGTTCCAGTTCTTTGGGCCCCACGGACTGCAGCGCGCCAGGCCTCCCTGCCCATCACCAACTCCCGGAGCTTGCTCAGACTCGGTCCACTGAGTCGGTGATGCCATCCAACCACCTCATCCTCTGTCGTCCCCTTCTCCTCCTGCCCTCAGTCTTTCCCAGCATCAGGGTCTTTTCCACTGAGTCAGTTCTTCCCATCAGGTGATGAAAATATTGGAGCTTCAGCATCAGTCCTTCCAATGGACACCCAGGACTGATCTCCTTTAGGATGGACTGGTTGGATCTCCTTGCAGTCCAAGGGACTCTCAAGTATCTTCTCCAACACCACAGTTCAGAAGCATCAATTCTTTGGTGCTCAGCTTTCTTTACGGTCCGACTCTCACATATAGGTACCGTTTGCTACTTCCTTGACTACTGATGGCAAAGGGTATTTTTCTTTTCGATAATGGAAACAGCAAAATGAGTTATAAATTTCCTTCCTGTTATATATTTTGAACTTGATCTGGGATTGAGTTTTGCTGTTGCTGTTGTTATCTTTTATTTAAATTAATTTTTATTGGAATGTAGTTGATATACAATGTGTTAGTTTCTGCTGTACAGCAAAGTGAACCAGTTATATATATACACATATCCACTGTTTTTTCAGATTCTATTCCCATGTAGGTCACTGCAGAATATTGAATAGAGTTCCCTGTGCTATGCAGTATGTTCTTATTAGCTATCTATTTTCTATTTAGTAGTGTATTTATGTCAATCCCCGTCTCCCAGTTTATCCCCCCTTCCCATCCACCCTTGGTAACCTTAGGTTTGTTTCCTACATCTGTGACTCTATCTCTGTTCTGTAAACAGGTTCGTTTGCATCATTATTTTTCAGATTGCCCCTGCGAGCGATGTCCTATGATATTTGCCTCTCTCCATCTGACTTACTCCATTCTGTGTGACAGTCTCCAGGCCTATCTGTGTCACTGCAAATGGCACTATCTTGTTCGTTTTTACTGCTGCATCATGTTGGATATATGTGCCACGTCTTCTTTGGCCATCCCTGCATCAGTGAGCTTTTTGGTTGCCTCCATTTCTGGCTACTGTAAATTGTGCTGCAGTGAACACTGGGGCACACATATCCTTTCAAATTAAGGTTTTCTCCAGATTTATGTTTAAGGGTGGGATTGCTGGATCATATGGTAGCTTTAGTTTTAGTTTTTAAAGGAAACTCCATACTGTTCTCCATAGTGGCTCTATCATTTTAGATTCCCATCAATGGTATATGAAGGTTCCCCTTTCTCCACACTCTCCGGCGTTTATTGTTTGTAGATTTTTTGATGATAGCCATTCTCACTGGTGTGAGCTGATACCTCATTATAGTTTTGGTTTGCATTTCTCTACTAATTAGTGATGTTGAGCTTCTTTTCAAGTAGCCTCTCGACCATCAGTATGTCTTCTTGGGAGAAACGACTATTTAGATCTTTTGCCCATTTTTGTTTGGGTCATTTCTTTTTCTTTCTTTTTTTTTTTTGATATTAAGCTTCATGAGCTGTGTGTACATTTTGCAGATTGATCCCTTGCTGGTTGCTTCATTTGCAAATATTTTGTCCCATTCTGTGGGTTTTCTTTTCAGTGTTGCTATCTTTAGAGCAGCTAAGGCTTCACATTTTGGTAGTAGTAGGTTGCTCTTACTTTGTGTTGAGAGTTGGGGTTTGAGTGTTGAGCATATTTTCTCAGTCTTTCTGCTTCCGAATCAGCTACAAGTCCTCTCTGCACTCCTGAATCATGGTGGGAGGGTGAAAGGCAGTCTCCTAAACTTTTCTTTGTTTTCTGTGATGTGCTGGAACAGTCTCTCTCATGCAGGCTCATGAAAGCCAGCCGTGTACTTCTGTCTTCAACTCTGTGTTCAGTAATGTCATAGGTCATAGTTTGAAATAAGACATTGTGGTCCTGCTTGCATCATGGGAATTGGCCACATTTCTGACAAATCTGCAAACAAATTTCTTGTAAAACTGCAAGTCTAGGCTTTCTATCCCAGAAAACTGGTGCTTGAACTTTTACCAACACACTATCTCTTGTATTTAGTCTTTAGTAGGCAAGCATCATGATCTTTCCTCAGTGGTAAAAACCAAAACAAAAAGCGTCTTCCCCCCCCAAAAGCAAACAAACTAAAAAATAAAACCTTCCACTTAGGGCTTCCCAGGTGGTACTGTGGTAAAAGAAGCTGCCTGCTAATGCAGGAGACACAAGAGACATGGGTTTGGTCCCTGGGTTGGGACGATCTCCTGGAGAAGGAAATGGCAACCCACTATTCCAGTGTTCTTGCCTGGACAATCCCATGGACAGAAGACGCTGGTGGACTACAGTGCATGGGGTCGCAGCGTTGGATGCGATGGAGCACACGGTCCTTTCTACTAGTGTAAGGTTCTAGCTGCGATGCTATTTCTTGCCCCTCTTGGGGGTAGAGGGTTGATTTTACCATTCCTCCAGCAGCAAGGGATTTCTGCCTGTGCTTTGGAAAGAGTTTTCTATCTTTTCTCCCAAAGCAGACAAATCTTGCTTCTATTTATCTCCCGAAACTATGGATCTTTGTGCCCTTGTGAGTCAAAGGCCTTATGCCCCATTCCCAGTGGCTTAGGTTTTTGATTCACAGGAGAAGGTGTGAAAATGAAGATGAGGCTTCCTACCTGTCTTCTTGCTCCCACTGATCACCTCCTGATGCCTGCGCTACCGAGGGAGTTTTTCCCCAAGTCTCCTGTCCAACACCCAATCTATTTCATCAGAAGCTGGTGGAGAAGAGCTGTGAGTACCTGCAAACTTCCTTTATGGCTGAAGCCCCCAGCCATTCCACAGTGACCTACTTGTCTATACTTGCCTTTAAGAATTCATTAAAATTTATTCAATTTCCTTCTTTCAGGTTTGTGTGGTGCCCACTTCTTTTTTCCAGGTATTGTCAAATATGAACAGTTCACATGTCCCATATTCCTTTGGAAGGACCAGTGACTCATGAAAAATGGATCACTTGGTTGCCTAGTGACCACAGCTTAATGATGGGTTCAAGAAATAAGTTATGCTTTTGTAGATTATTCAAATTTCTCTTGTTATCAATGTGGGAGTAACATTCTTTGCAGTTTTCTAAATCCTAACTGATATCTGTAAACTTGTTTTTTTTCCGAAAATATTTACAGTTTTAAAGGCATAATTTATGTACAATAAAATTCATATATTTAAAGAATATAATTGGAGAAGTTTGACATATGTGAAATAATCCTCATATCAACATGATGACCATATTAGTGAAGTTTCCTTGAATCCTCTATTAAAGTATCTCTCCCTACCCACACCTTAACCCCAGACCCTAACAATAACTGATCTATTTTCTTAGCTTAAATAATTTATTGGTGAAAAAGACAGATTACAGACTTTATATTTTAGAGTCACAGTTGACTAGTTGTAGCTAAACAGAGACAAATTGTAACATGGTCCTGTTGTTCTTGAGTAACAAATAGTTCAGAATATATATGATTCATCATGAGTTAGGTATGATTTTGAATATAGCTCTATTCTACTCAATAGGATGAGTCCTCTGTCCAGGGGCTTGGGTATTAGATTATGTTACATTGCTATAAACATTTCTAAATGCTTCCTCTCAATTTCTGTAATTATCCTAGGTCAGTAATTAACAGTTTATGGATTACATTGTCAATAGATTATACATTGAGTAGCAGTGCTGTAGAATTTCAAGTCTATATTTTGCTGATTACATTTTTGTAGTGTCCTTTAACATCTTCTACTGCAGCCATTCCCCACACCCCTGCCAAACTGATAATCCTAGAGGCATGATTTGATTCAAATTCAAATTTGTTTTTCAAAAGTATTTTTTCAGTGGTAATGTGTATTTCCATTAGGGCTTATAGAATGACTGGTTGTCTCTCTTTCTGTGATTTTATCAGGCCACTAACAATTGCTACTTAGATCTATTAGTTCATCAGAAGTTGAAAAATTATGTCCATCTAATTTTATTGTTAAAATTTTTTTAGCAGGTTGAGTACCTCTGTAAAAGGGTACTTCCCCTTATCAATTATTAGATTAACTTTCCATATATTCATTTGGAAAGTTGAGTAAACAGCTGATTCTTTCCTTTTATTTCCTAAGTTTGAAAACAATGATTTAATTAAGAAACATCCTCCAAAGATGGGCAGTAAGTTTTAAAGAGAACTATGACTATGAACTCATATTAACACATTTGATAGGTTATAATTCATTGCACCTATTCTTATTCTCAAATTGTACCTCCTTTGACCAGTGGAAGGTCCTTAAGCTGGCTTCTGAATCCTTTGACAGGATTCTATTGGTGTTTGAGTAGTTTTCTTAACTTTCTGAAAGTTCTAAATTCATTTTGTCCATTTCCTGCTCCAGACTTGGCATTAGGACCCTGGTTTATGTTTCAATGGAAAATGATATTTAGAGACCACAATTTGGATGCTAAGCAACCTTCATTAATAATGATTAGGGCATCTAAAATAATTTTAATCGAAAGTTAATCACTTTCCAACTGACAGGCAATGACTGCTCAATTTTAACTTCAATTCTTTACACATACCGCTTAGTTGCTGAATGTCTGTTTTCAGGCTTGGTGAGATCAGAAGAAATCAGCAAAGTAACACATGGTGCCCATACCAGCATAGGAATTCTAATAAGTTTTCAGATCATGCTAATCATTTAATGGGTGGGGAGAGGTATGTGGTCGGAACTCAAACCAATAATCCTGATTCAGACTCTAAAACCTGAATCTGGGAAAAAGAGGACAAGAACAGATTCTTCTCAATATGAATTAACCACTGGGGGGACTGATAAAATAAGTTTTATCTTCTTACCTAATCTTCTGTAGCCAAGTCCCAAGGCTTTTCCAGACTCCATAAGATTTCCTGATCTGAGGAAGCAAAGCTAGACTCTGTCACTGCCTTAAATAAACATTGCTGTCAAGTAAATACCATCCATTAAGCAGGGAGCCTTGATGTCTCCATGGGCAAAGTGAAAAACTAAAAGTCCATTGACAAGGTTCTGCTGTTCAAAGTGAAGTGCACAAACCGATTATAAAAACAAATGAAAAAAGGAGGTGGTATAAGCAGAATTCCACAGAAGGCTATTTTCTGTTGCTTTTTGGGAATAAGAGAGTGAATGCTGTTGTAGCCAGAGCAGTGATTTGATAATGAAATGTTCACAGGTGGTGTTAGAAAATCACATGACTGCCTATTCCCCTGTATGAGTTTGGCACATTTGCATGAAGAAAGATGTTTCTCTGCCTAAACCATGACAATAAATGAGAAAAATGATGTTTACTTTCCTGGAATGAAAGTATTATTTTCTCGGCAAACAACATTGTGAAAACCATCATTAATTGTAATTTAAATTGTAATTTAATAAATAAATAACATAACAATGAAAAGAAATAAGGAGTAAAAATTAAAAAAAAAAATTCTACATCTCCTGCTCAGAGAAGCGTGATACAATTTTATTTAGTGAATGCCTTACATACCTGAGTGTGTCATCCTTAGCAACACCCTCTTTCAACAGACTGGAATTTCCCAGCCCTGGCTCTCATCGCCTTCCACTGCAGTTTTTTCCTCCAGTAATATTATCCAGTTCTCTGGCTTTGAATGCCTTCTATATGCTTTTGGATCTTAACATCATATTCACAGCCTTGACCTTCATCCCTGTCCTTTGCACATACATAAGTGAAGTGAAGGTGTTAGTCGCTCAGTTGTATCTGACTCTTCGCCTGCTAGGCTCCTCTGTCCAGGAAATCCTCTGTCCAGGGAATTCTCCAGACAAGAATACTAGAGTGGCATTGAAACATGTATATGACTATATGTGAAATGAATCTCCAGCCCAGGTTTGATGCATGAGACAGGGTACTCGGGGCTGGTGCACTGGGATGACCCAGAGGGATGGGATGGGGAGGGAGGTGTGAGGGGGGTTCAGGATGGGGAACACATGTACACCCATGGCAGATTCATGTCAATGTATGGCAAAACCACTACAACATTGTAAAGTAATTAGCCTCCAATTAAAATAAATAAATTTATATTTAAAAAAAGAATACTAGAGTGGGTAGCCATTCCCTTCTCTAGGTGATCTTCCTGATCCAGGGATTGAATCCAAGGCTCCTGCATTGCAGGCAGATTCTTTGATCTGAGTCACCAGGGAAACCCCCCAGACTAATATAACCATTGGCCTATTTAACATGCTAAATCTTCCCCACTCTAGTCTTCTCTGCAGCAGGAAACTGTACCACCATCAACCTATTTGTTGGGCCAGAGATCTTGGACTTATCATTGGCTCTTATTTCTTCAAATTACACAGGACCCGTGATCAAATCCTGCTATTTCTTATCACCTCCACCCCCACTGTTGTCCAAATAAGCATTACTTTAGCCAAGATTTCTGCAGTAGTGCCTGAATCCATGTCACAGCCTTTTACCTCATTGATCATCTGCTGTATTCCAGACACTGTGCATGGCAGGCACCCCACCCTTGCGGATTCACTTTTAATGGAGGAGACAGACATGGAAACAGGCAGCTACATTATCATGAAGTAAGCACTGAAGTCCCTTGGACTGCAAGGAGATCAACCAGTCCATCCTAAAGGAGATCAGTCCTGAATATCCATTGGAAGGACTGATGCTGAAGCTGAAGCTCCAATACTTTGGCCACCTGAGGTGAAGAACTGACTCATTTGAAAAGACTCCATGCTGGGAAAGATTGAAGGCGGGAGGAGAAGGGGATGACAGAGGATGAGATGGTTGGATGGCATCACTGACTCAATAGACATAAGTTTGAGTCAACTCGGAGTTGACAATGGATAGGCAGGCCTGGCATGCTGCAGTTCATGGGGTTGCAAAGAGTTGAACACGACTGAGCGACTGACCTGAACTGACTGATGCACTAAAGGGGAGGTGGGTGGAAAGTACAGTAAAGGAAAGCAACTAACTGTGGCCGTTACTGAGGAATATTTGAACTGTGACCCCAAAGATGGCTTCACTGGTGGCTCAGGTGGTAAAGAATCTGTTGGCAATGAAGGAGACCTGGGTTCAGTCCCTGAGCTGGGAAGATAACCCGGAGAAAGACATGGCAACCCACTCTAGTATTCTTACCTGGAGAAATCCCATGGACAGAGGAGCCTGGCAGGCTACAGCCCTTGGGCTCTCAAAGAGTTGGATATGACTGAGTGACTAACACTTTCACTTTTACTTTTTTCCCCAAAGATGGGTATGAATTTGTGAAGTATCAGGTTGGCCAAAAAGTTTGTTTGTGTTTTTCTGTACCATTGTATGAAAAAAACAGAACTATATATATATATATATATATATATATATATATATATATATATTGACAATCCAATATATGAGTGGGAGAAACTTATTCAAGACAGATTTAATGGTAAGTATAAGACTTATCAAAGCACATGGTATCTTCAGCAGTACCCCTGGTAGTTGAAAGTCCTCTGGGAAGTTCACATATATGGACAGTTTTAAGGGAATCCTTTCCCAGATTTTCCACTTTCAGATATGTGCTTTCCTGGAAACCTTCTGCCTAAGAAGATGTCCATACGTGTAATAACCCTTCTCCACTTTCCAGTAGCAAGACATATCTCTCACCCCTTCCAGATCTCACTTTGATGAATTACTCTCTGCTAGGATGTTAAAACCCCAAGGGTGTCAAATAAAGGGATCAGGCTAAGATGACAACAGTGCTCCTAGGTTTCCCTTGTTTTATACACATTTCTCCTGAAGGTGTTAGCAACAGAGTTTGAAAATTTTAGAGTGTTCTAAATTTCAACAAGCAGGAGTTGCATTAAACAACAATGGTGTTCTTCTAAAAACAATGTTCTGTGAGCTGCCAGAATTTTTTCAAGATTCATTGATGAAAACGAATGTATATTTTCAGGAATACTTTTGGATTTAATGGCCTTTATTCAATAAGGTAACTAAAAACTATATTTAGGCATATAATTACATAAATATTCCAATTTCAGTTGATCTTCTTCCTGTGAATCATGTATCAGAGACCCATGTGCAGAAACTGAAACTTTGTTGTAAAGAAGCAGCTGCGATTTGAATCAAAATCCACTTGACCACAAAGGCCCTGCTCTTGGCCTGGTGAATGTAGCTTCTGATGGGTCTGTGGGTTTTTGGGGGTTTCCCAGGTAGCAAGTGGTGAAGACTCCTCCTTCCAATGCAGGAGATGCAGTAGACTCGGGCTTGATCCCTGGGTTGGGAAGATCCCCTGGAGAAGGGAACGGCAACCCACTCCAGTATTTGTGCCTGGACAATCCCATGGACAGAGGACCCTGGCATGCTACAGTCCATGGGGTCGCAAAGAGCCAGATATAGCTGAACAACTGCACATGTGGGTTCTCTCCCCATCTGTGGAGTGTGCCTCTGGCCAACAGCCAGTGAGGGTGGTGTACGGAGGAAGGGCCAGGGCCGGTACTCACCGCTTGGTCAGTAAAGACTGGTTCTGCCATCTGTCAAAGGAGCCTGGTGACTCCACTGTTTCTAGGTGTAGTCTTGAGGGCAGACCAGATTTTGTCAAGAATAAAAAAGCTCTCAGATAAGACTGATGATTTCAATGCTTGAAAATGATGGTCTACTCAAACTCTTCCCAATGGCCTCTCCTGATTTGTGAATTGCTTCCCATTTGAAGGTACAGCTGAAGCAAGAGTATGTTTCTTTTAGGATGTCTGCACTCACTATTTCCTTTTCTTTGCAAATGAGAGTTAAATTCAAGTATTTGGGGCCCTAAGAAGGAAGAAAGGAGAGAGAGACCATTGGTAACCTCTTCCCTGGAAACCCAGGTTTGAATAGCCCTGGAGTTAAGCCCGTGTTCTGTTCTGGACTGGCTTCAAGGCATTTTCTGCATTCCTCCTTAAATTTAGCAGGGAAATGGAGGCAGACAGACCACAGACCGTTCTTGGGTAGAAGATTGAGTTTGCTTCTCTAGCCCCAATAGTGGCATCACAGTCTGCAGGGTGGGATACTGGCTCTTCCTTCTGCTGACCCTGGACCTGTCCTGGAGGATGAAGCAAGTTCCGCTTGATACAGGGGGATTCCCCAAATGAGAGTGCTTGGTTCTTGTTGTGAAAGTGATCGATGTCTTTCTAGATCTCACAGGCTTCTGCTGTCATTTCCAAGCAGAAAAAAAATGCAAGTGTATGAGGAGAATTGTGTGAAAAAGGCATTTTTCTTTATTTTGTCCAAATGGGGAGGAGAGAAAGGGGGGGAAAATGTGAGAGTAAATGCTGGGCTTTTGTGATAAATAGACTACTTAGATTTTAACAGTGAAGGGACTCTTTTTCAAGAAAGAATTGTTTGGTGATTCATTCATTCACTGAGCAGATGCTGAGACCTTATTATCTGCTGGCCCTTGTGCTGCCTTTGGAATGAGCCAAGATGAATAAAATTGAGTGCCCCCCATGGGTGGTTCATAATCTTGTGGCAAATACATATGTTTAAACAAACAAAAAATATGACAATGCCACCCAAGATACGATGTAGGAAATGTGGAAATACTGCATGAGTGAAGGCCCCTTTCTGGGCTGTTTAAAGGGAAAAGGATGGGCTTTACAAACAGTAACATTTTAAAAATTTGCTAATATTTTATTGAGGAGCAATGGATTTTAAATATCTGAAAATATCATTATTTACATAACACTTTAAAAAGCTTTGTTGTGAAAATTTTCAGATACACCCATGTTTTTGATACTCATTTTGATAAACTCTCTTGGATCTGGTACAGTTTTAACAATTATTACGATTGTAAAAAAATGAAGACAGTGATATTTGGGCCAAATTTTCAGAGACGCATTTAGCATCAGGGCAAGAAGACTGGTTGGGAGTGGGCTGCGTGGGTCTGTAAGCTTGCTCCCCTACCTCTTAGCTTTGTGACTTTGGCCATGCCCGCATTTGTCAGTGAACGTCATAGCACCATAGTGGTGCCGTGAGCTCTAAATGAGATGTGTCTGCAAATAAAATGCTTAATGCACTGTTGTGCACAAAGCAAATCACCAACAAAGACGTGATCTGTTGCTATGATCCTGGCTATTGTTTTTGTTGAAGGATAAGTAGGAATCTGTCATTCAGGGAGAAGGGAGAGGGCAGAAGAACCAGTCATTTAGGGAATCAAAGTTTAACAGGCTGGATGGAGGCTCCGCAGATAAAGGCGGGGGTAGGGGGAAGGGGACAAAATTCCCTCTATGACAAGGGACTTGATCTTCTTTGATTTGGGTTTATATTTAGGGGTGGAGTAGGGAGCGGTAATACCTCCCCAAGGGCATTTTAGAAAACTGAAGAGAGGATGATTTGATTCAGATTATTTTGAAGATGATGTGATTCAAGGTCCATTCTCAGGAGGTGCCCCTGAGATGAAGGATGGATTAACTGTGGGAGTTCAGAGTTGATTTGATTTGAGAGCTGCATCTTTTTTTTCTTTCCTGGTGAGAAGCAGGCGGGCTGGATGTTGGTTGATTCAGAAGGTTTTAGGCGTGACCTGTGGTGGCACTCGTGCTGGTGGGCTTCATGGGATTCTAATGAAGTTAACCTGAAATCTCCTTTCCTACCTTTCCTTTAAGTCAGGTTTGTATTAAGCCGGTGGCTCTCACCTAGGGTTGTACGTTAGAATTGCCTTGTTCTTTAATCGCTAAGTCATGTCTGACTCTCTGCTTCCCCATGGACTGCAGCACGCCAGGCTCCTCTGTCCTTCACTGTCTCCTGGAGTTTGCTCAATTTCGTATCCATTGAGTCGGTGATGCCATCTAACCATCTCACCCTTTGTCACCCTCTTCTTTTGCTCTCAATCTCTCCCAGCATCAGGGTCTTTTCCAATGCGTTGACTAGATGAACAGAACTACCCGTAAAGACTCTGTCTAACCTGATTAGGGCATGCCCCTGGCCCTAACATTTTGCAAAAGCACCCCTCATCTTCCAAGCCACCCTAAGGCACAGTCAACATTTATCATCAATATCTTGGAGAGTCCAAGGCGCATCGACCATGTGGGTTAACACGACCTTGGCTCTACCTGCTGACATTAGGCCTGCTTTGTAGAGGTCCGGCTGCCTCAGTGATCATGTGCTAGCATGCTTCCTTTCCTGGAGAGTCCCTTTCATGAGGAAAAGTATCTTCTTGGTAAATGCATTATATTGGGAAGGCACTTCTGGCTCATCTGAGCCAACAGTTCATCTTCATCCAATCCACCCCCTGGAACTTGGGCTTGGATGCCAATAAGAATCATTTCTGGACCTTTGGGTGTGATTACATAAGCGACCCTACCTTGCCCTTGGTCTTGCTCTCTGTCTCTTCCAGCTCTGCCCAATTTCTCCCCTAGGGGCTCTGCAACTCTGCCTTTTGAGCCTTGACCCTTAGAGCTGCCCAGATGAAATCACCGTGTTCTGCTGTGACCCTGGGGGTGCTTTGAGCATGACACCTGCCTTTCTCAGCCCTGTTGGCAGACTCTCTCCTATGCCTGAGCTTGGCCCACACCCCACTCCCAGGTACGATCACTGACACCGTCTCTTTAGAAAAGGCCTGAGGTAAGTCAGCTGTTGAATTGGTTCAAATGTGTTCCTCTGAGGAACATGAAATAGTGCCTGCTCCCCAGTAAAAGGTTAAATGTACATGAATTACTTTTGCCCAAAGCAAGATGATTGGACTCACAGAGGGGGAGGCAAGGCCTTTTGATCTTCTGCTGAGCACCCCTGGGCAATTCTGACTTCTGGACTGAATTCTGGGCAGGTTAGCTCACATCAAGGGCAGTGCCAGGGCTTGAAGGTTACCAATGTTGTTGTTAAGACTTCCAACCTTAAGAACCATCACTCCACAGATGGGTACATTTGAATGGCTCAGTGCACTGTGACTGGGGGGGAAAGACAACGTCAAATAATAGAAGAGAAAAATCTCAGCATCAGGAGGACTTCAGAAATCTTTAGATTTACTCTCATCACCCAGAAAGGAAAGGGTGTATTCTTTACATAAGAAATATCTTACATATTCATTTTTGATATTCCAGTAAGATTTTTTAATCCTTTGACCAACTACAATGGGAAAAAAAGCCCTAAAAACTTATGCTCTGAAAATCACAATAATTATAGATTATGCCTGACAGAACATCTAAGTGACTAAAAAAAAAAAACAAAAAACCTAAGCATGACTGAAAGGGAATTTTTTTAAGTTACATAAAAATTCTATGCATAGAGTTAGTGAATATACCTGTAGGAGAAGTTACTATTGGAGCAGTGAGATGAGTAAAAGGTGGTGATGAGCCTAGCTTTCCTCCTGCAAATGCTGGCTGCAAATGAAAGCTCACATGGCAGGGCAATGCTAGAGAAAAGGCGTGGAACCTTCACTCCTTTCACCAGAGCTGTGTAATAATGTAAGCTTGTTAATCAAGGAAGAAGATGACATGGCATTCCTTGCTCTCGATGGCAAGACCACACACGTTGTCACCTGAAAAAAATGGGCGTAGACGTGGTTCCCCTGCAAAGAATTGGGGGCATGAAAATTTGTTTCTTCTTTCTTTTGGAAACATACACTTTCTAAAAGGGTTGAAAAGTGGTTAAATAAACAGCACTTCCTGACCATTGTCGGTAGACTGTCTCGCAGTATTAGCTGTTTATTTCACTGACATATTCTGAAGGGTCTGTAGGGGGCTTTTTCAGAAGTCAGGACCTCAGTGTAATATACAAGCATTGATTCTGATATTTCCCTTGATAACAGTGCTCGACCATACTGGGGTCGTAAGTCAGTAAGGTTCATTGGCTGCCATAATGCTCACTGTCACCAGTAATAAGTACAAAGGACTTGCTCTAAAAGCTGGCTTATAAAACTTTAAGGAAACTTGGATTGCTTAAGTGAACTCGCAAGGCTCTGGAGGGGGGCAAGTGGGCCTTAGTTGTCTACTTATATTAATTTCACAGAGTTTAAAGGGTCAAGAAAGGCGGCCGGTGATGCTTATTAATTTATGAAAGACAGACTCTTGTCTGTCTCACTATCTTGCTTTGACTATCCTGCCTTTCCTTTTAGAAAATTTAATATGAATTAAACCTTACCAGACAAGAGTGCCCTAAAGGATTAAGTCTAAAGTTCACAGCTGGACTAAAAGGATCCAAAGATGCTATGTTTTTTCTACTGGCACAATTTCATTTGCAGTGATGTTCAAACAATAGAACCACATAATGGACATAAAACAGGGGAGAAAAAAGCAATTACAGACATACTGCAGTTAGTCAAGGATTAGGATATTTTAAAAATCTGAGACTTACTTGCTTCTAAGGATTTTTTTCTTGTTTCTCCAAGAAATAATGACTTGTAACAAGAGCATCTTTTTGGCTTTAAGTGGGGGCATGGTTCTTGTTAAGATGGGAATGTTTGTATGTCATTACAATGTCTCCAGACATATCTGATGGCTGAGGCCAGACTGCTGAGAAAAGGGAAATGGACCATTGCCATAGAAACTCAAGACAGTCTTACTGTTGGAAATGTTCCTTCTTGGTTGATGTGCTTTGGAGTAAAGAGGGAAGACCATAGTCATGTAAAGGCAGCCATTTAAAAATGCAACTCCACGTGTACCCCAATGCTCATTGCTGCATTGTTTACAATAGCCAGGACATGGAAGCAACCTAGATGCCCATCAACTGACGAATGGATAAGAAAGCTGTGGTACATATACACAATGGAATATTACTCAGCATTAAAAAAAAATTCATTTGAAGCAATTCTACTCAGATGGGCGAAATTGGAGCCCATTATCCAGAGTGAAGTAAGCCAGAAGCAAAAACAACAATACAGTATATTAACGCATATATATGGAATTTAGAAAGACGGTAACGAGAACCCAACATGCGAGACAGCAAAAGGAACGCAGATGTATAGAATAGACTCGTGGACTTTGTGGATGAGGGTAAGGGTGGGATGATATGGGAGAAGGGCATTGAAACATGTTAATTATCATATGTCTAATCAATCACCAGCCCAGGATTGATGCTCGGGGCTGGTGCAGCGAGATTTCCCGGGGGGGAGGGAGGAGGGAGGGGGGTTCTGGAGGGGAAGCATATGTAAACCCATGGTGATATCATGTCATTGTATGGCAAAAACAATTAAAAAAAAAAGAAAAGAAAAGAAAAAAAAATGCAACTCCTTAGTTCTAATGAGGTGGGTGAACCTATAGCCTATTATACAGAGTGAAATAAGTCAGCAAGAGAAAAATGAATATCATATATTAGTACATATATATGGTAACTAGAAAGATGATACTAATGAACCTATTTGCAGGACAGCAATGGAGACGCAGACATATGTTCTATACTTGGACACATACAGACTTGTGGACACAGTGGGGGAGGAGAGGAAGGGACAAATTGAAAGAGTAACATTGAAACACATGCATTACCAATATATAAAATAGATTGCCAGTGGGAGTTTACCACATGATGCAGGGAGCTCAGACCCGGTGCTCAGTGACAACCTAGGGATGGAATGTGGTGGGGGGTGAGATGGAGGTTCACGAGGGAGGGGACATATGTACAGCGGTGGCTGGTTCATATTGATGTATGGCAGAAACTAACGCAATATTGTAAAGCAATTATTCTCCAATTGAAAAAAAATAAACATGCAGCTCCTAATTCAGTGCTCACAAACAGCTTTGAATGTTTTTCCCATTTTATGGACGAGGGCATTGAGGCTTAGAGAGAGTAACACTTTTTCTGAGTTTGTACACCTAATAATTGCCTGAGGAGTACTGGGAAGTCAAGGGGTATCCCTCCTCATCCCCTCATACCCCTTAAACCAAGGCATCAGATTGAGGATTACTACTACCACGCCAGACTCTTCTTCTAGGAAAGCTTTTCAAGCAGCACATCCGAGGTAGGAGTCAGCGTGTATTCAAGGCCAGGAGTGAGGACAAAATCTGCGTCTTGGCTGCAATGCGGTGGGTGTGGGACATATAGGGAATGCAAGGTAGTCTGGGGAGGTGGCAGGCAGACAGGCAGGAGAAAGTAGGCTTGTAATTTGAGTTTTACTCTAATGACTATTGTTGTTCAGTCTCCCAGTTGTGTCCAACTCTGCAGCATGCCAAGCCTTCCTGTCCCTTACTATCTCCTGAAGTTTGCCCAAGTTCATGTCCATTGCCTGGTAGGGGACATTTGGAGATGGGAAGCACAAGAATACTTAGATTTGTAGATCTGTGAGTTTAAAAGGGGTACATTGAGAGACTGCCAGGAGTAGCTGATAGCAAAGCTTGATCCTGTAGAGAACAACTGAAAAAAAAAAAAAAGCCTGGATAAGATATAGAAACTATCCCTTTGAAGGCAGCACAAAACTGCTGAGACAAAGAGGATGAGGGTGACTCAAATGCTGGAAAAGTGAGCTGACTTCTGTGGCCTCTTGGGTACAGGCAAGAGGTTGAATTACCAAGATTTGCGCTAGTGGAAGGCTAGTCCTGGGAAAAAGGGAAACCAGTAGAACTTGTGGAAGAGACTTGGGAGGCCTCACATATGCAGCCGGTTTCCCCCTCAGTTGAATTCTGAGGCTGCATGACGTAGGAGGCAAAAACCTATGTGAAAGTCCTCTGGGGAGAAAAAGTAGCAGAGTTTCCATTTTCAAGAGTCTTCATAGTTTCAGGAGATGAAATTTACAGTCAGAACTTACTATGGGAAGGTGATGCAATGGATGTACCAGGCTTTTAGGTGAAAATTGTGGAAGATTGCACCTTAAATAAAGGCAAACAGGAAGTATTGGGTTGGCCCAAAAGTTCATTTGGGTTTTTTCTATAAATGCTATGGAAAAAACCTGAACCAACTTTTGGGCCAACCCAAAGTTTGGCCTTGCATTGATGGCAACACAGCCTTGTAATAACATAATTTCTGATTAGATTAAGTTGATCAACTATGTGTCTAAATGAGGAAGGGGTTAAATTGTCTATGGAGCAAAATAACATCACCTGGAGTTGCTACAAGTTTTATAAGCAATACACAGGAGTTCAACAGATACTAGACATGCCGGAATGCAGGATCACATGAGCTAAAACCAGGAGAAAATCCTTAAAAGCTATAGGACAAGCTCACCAGTTCACACACGCCCAGCTTCCCAAAGACTCTGCCTCATCTCCAGAATGGTTTTCTTCTTTCTTTAGAGGTTGCCTGAGCCACTTCATGAACCATCTGGTTGACTGAGATGAAAACACATCTTTCCCACTAGATCATCTCTGTGCTTCTTCATTCTTGCCTTCATATTCTATGCCTAGTGGCTAAGCACGCCTCTGGTCTCTGTGGAGAACCTCACGTCACATCATCACAGAAACTCTGGCCAAGGGACTTCACCTCTGGTCTTATCCAAGGCATGTGATGGTCAGAGCGTGACATTATAGACAAGTGGCCATAATAATGGGCAAAGGACTGGGTGGGGTGGATGTGGTGGGGTCTTTTATTTTTTGGAGTTCTTCAGTTCAGAGAAATCTGGACATGGGGAGGCTGACTTCAAGTCTGACTTAACTGAGTCTATACACCACTTCTGCCAATTCCTGGCTGTGCAAAATGTGCGTCTCAGTGTCTTTAATCTGGAAAATGGGATTGCTGTAATATCTGCAAAGGTGGTGCCAGGTGCAGAGCCAGAGAGATGTCGGGAACACCGTGCTCTATTCCACTGGCCGGCCTGGACTGAGGAGAGTGGCCTGACACAGAAGCCACTTGCCAGGATGAGGTGCTCAGAGATCAGGCCATCACGGCTAGTCCTCTCAGCATGTGCCATAGTGATCTGTGGGCTGCTACTTGTTCATTCTGGGTCAGGAGAGGATGGGGAGGATCTAAGAGAGAAGAAAAGCCAGTCCTCTTTGACCAAGACATAGTCATGGGAGTTGAGAGGGGTGACAGATCAAGTATCAGTAGCTTCTCTGTAAGTTCGGGTCAAGTCTTGATGAAATCAGAACACTTCTATGTTAGCACCTGCTGACGGGAGCAAGCTGAAACCAAGTGATTGGTCTTCGTGTCTGTCTTTATGGCAGTAGTGCACTCTTGATTACTGTAGCTTTGCAATAATTGTGATATCAAAATCAAGCATGAAATCATTATTGCTATAACTAAGAGTGATTACCAGCTGGCAACTGGACGTGTCTCTGTGATGTCTTTTGCTTTTGCTTACGCCATGAAGATGAAGAAAGTTTATTAACCATATGAAGATGCAGCATGTTTTAGCTCCCATTGAAATTCCTAGTATTTGAAGCCAAAGGCCTCTGGAAATCTCTTCTAGGCTCTGGCCATCATTTGACATTTATGGTTGTCTTTAGATGCAGGAAAAAGTGAGAAGGAACAAAATATTTTCACTCAGCTATAACTCATTTTTTCCTTCTTTCTCCTTTACTTCAGGTACATGCTTTTAGATTAGGCTGCATATATTAGAAAATAGAATAAAATTAGATGTTTCTCTCTCAGGTAAGGAAGTTCAAGGGTGGGCAATCCAAGGCTTATATGAAGCCACACAAACTTTTCAGGGACCCAGCTTGCTTACAGTGGTCTGCTGTGCCTTCCAAGATTGTAACTTCTAGTTTCTCATTCCAAGATGAAAACTGAATCTTATTACTTATCATATGTTACATTATATCATCATCTAATCACATCATACTATGTCCCATCACAACAGTTAGAAGGAAAAAATAAAAAAAACCCAAACCCTTCCTTTTTCAGGAGACTTCCTGGAAGAATTATGCAACATTTCCAGTTACTACTCATTGGCTGTAACTTAGTCACATGGCCACAGTTCTTTGTAAAGAAGTTTTGGAAATAACTCTTTGCAAAGAATTCTGGGAAATGCAGTCTTTTGACTGAGTTAATTCTGGAGTTGTATTCACGAAGGCGGTTGTTAGGAGTCAAAATTGACATCTCTGTCACAACTTTGAATATCATCATGATAAAATTCTGTGTATGTAAATTCTCTAAAGTCTAAATTTTATGTTTTATACTGATCTATAAAACATATGATTATGTTATATATATATATATGCTTCACAGCCTTGTTGTAATGAAGAGGCTCACATAACTCAATGAAACTATGACCCATACTATGCAGGGCTACCCAAAACAGATGGTCATAGTGAAGAGTTCTGACAAAACATGGTCCATTGAAAGAGGGAATGGCAAACCACTCCAGTATTCTTGCCTCAGAAACCCCATGGACAGTAAAAAAAAAAGATAGGGGCTGGCGATTGATTAGACACATGACAATTAACATGCTTCAATGCCCTTCTCCCATATCATCCCACCCTTACCCTCATCCACAAAGTCCACGAGTCTATTCTATACATCTGCGTTCCTTTTGTTGTCTCCCATGTTGGGTTCTCGTTACCGTCTTTCTAAATTCCATATATATGTGTTAATATACTGTATTGTTGTTTTTGCTTCTGGCTTACTTCACTCTGGATAATGGGCTCCAGTTTCGTCCATCTGAGTAGAATTGCTTCAAATGAATTTTTTTTTAATGCTGAGTAATATTCCATTGTGTATATGTACCACAGCTTTCTTATCCATTCATCAGTTGATGGGCATCTAGGTTGTTTCCATGTCTTAGCTATTGTAAACAATGCAGCGATGAACATTGGGGTACACGTGGCTTTTTCAATTCTGGTTTCCTCGGTGTATATGCCCAGCAGTGGGATTGCCGGGTCATATGGCAGGTCTATTTGCAGCTTTTTAAGGAACCTCCACACTGTTTTCCATAGTGGCTGTACTAGTTTGCATTCCCACCAACAGTGTAAGAGGGTTCCCTTTTCTCCACATCCTCTCCAGCATTTATTGCTTGTAGACTTTTGGATGGCAGCCATTCTGACTGGTGTAAAGTGGTACCTCATTGTAGTTTTGATTTGCATTTCTCTGATAATGAGTGATGTTGAGCATCTTTTCATGTGTTTGTTAGCCATTTTTATATCTTCCTTGGAGAAATGTCTGTTAAGTTCTTTGGCCCACTTTTTAATTGGGTTGTTTATTTTTCTAGAATGGAGCTGCAGGAGTTGTTTGTATATTTTTGAGATTAATTGTTTGTCTGTTGCTTCATTGGCTATTATTTTCTCCCATTCTGAAGGCTGTCTTTTCACCTTGCTTATAGTTTCCTTTGTTGTGCAAAAGCTTTTAATTTTAATTAGGTCCCATTTGTTTATTCGTGTTTTTATTTCCAATATTCTGGGAGGTGGGTCATGGAGTATCCCGCTTTGG